>VXAX01006126.1:517448-593659 GCA_013399835.1 Leptocoma aspasia | reverse complement strand
AAAAAAAAAAAAAAAGACTGCAGCATCATTACTGGAACCCTGCAGTACACAGGACAGAAACACCTTCAATATGCTGTCTTCCAAACATCCCCATTCAATCTAGCCTCTGGAGTGGGGGGCAGGGCTTGGTTTTGGTGGTTTGGTGGTTTTTTGGTGGTTTATTATCATGGCAGAGTCCAGTGAGGGCAGCATTACAACAGACAAAAACGTGACAATTGTCTCACACTAAAGCCAGGAAGTTATATTCTTTCTCTGGGATGATTCCCAAAAAGGTCATTCATTCCAAGGGCTTCCACTCTGCCTCCTGATTAGACTAACCATAGTACACCAGGGAAGAAAATTTCTGTATTAGGCAATTTATGGAACTAATGGCACGCAATCAAATCTCTTCAGAATTTTAAAAATCAGTAATATACAAAAAAACATGCCACAGGCTTGCCATTATGGTTTTGGCCATTTTGAAGGAAAAAGGTCTTGTTAAATATTTTAGGAAAATGCACTGAAATTTTCCAAAATGGTTAAAGATCTTAATTCAAATATTAATATTTCAGTGTAGAGGGATGGAGGCCTCAGTCTGCACCGGGCTTCAGTGAGGTGCAAGGCCTTGACACACACCTCAGTGCCCCAGCAGATGTGTGCAGATGTGCTTGATGTAGAGCCCCTTCACCAGACACAGGGCCCAGACTGTATTTCCAACATGTCACAGCGGTGTGAAATTGTGTCACTCCAGTGAGTTCACCTCGTATGCCTTGTTAAGTAGGTGCTAGGTATGCAAGCAATGACAGGGGGAAAATGCATGTAAGGATGTAAGGATGGCAGCACAAGAAAGATTACATAATATTTTCCTGTTGTAGGAAATTCTCTGCCTGTTCTAGTCATTCACTGAAGTTAGACTCCAGCTTGTTTGTTGCTCCTGGGTGCACACACACACACACACACACACACACACACACACTCATTCTGCAATGCCTTGTTCCTCTGCCAATTCCACCCACACACCTGCAGACCCCATCACTGGATGTCAATCTCAGTTTTAGATAATCCCACATATCTTAAGAGATGTTTTGGTTTCCTTATCATGATGGACATAACTAAAAAAGGTTTTCATGCTAAATAAAATGTAATGCCAGACTGTAAACTTAGTGAGCACTATGAATATCAGAAGCAGCCCAGGACTCTCCAAACAGCAGCAACACCACCCTCTTTTTCCTAAAAGGAGGCCTAAAATAAAAAATTCACAAGTGAGGACAGATCAGGTTGCCAGGTCTACCTTCAGCTTCTAATAAATCAGCCTATAAGAATAATAATAATAAGAAAGCTATGATGCCAAAACTCTCTGCAAGGAACCAAGCAAAAGGGGCTGGAATCAAGTGTGTCTCATAAGATAATACCATGTACATTACCATAATAAACAGAGAAATTACATGCCCTGTGTAAGAGGGACTGGGTTACATCTTATTATACAGAGTCAATAATGTATGTAGCAATTAGACAATATTTGATCATCAAATAAGAAACAAATTCTTGTCTTAAGCTGGATGTTCTACAGGATGTATTCTGTTGTCATTAATTTACAAACAATTTACAAATAGGTATGTTTTCAGCTTCACAAAATAAAGTCTTTGCCACATGAAAGGTACAAGATTTCTGTTTATAATACCATTTCCCAAATATATTTTCAGCATCTTTCCCATGTCTCAGACTGATTTGTGTTGGAGGATAAGTCTCAATTTTCCATTACATAGATACAGAATTTAAGTTATAAGTTAAATATGATTTGCTCTAAGAATGTAGTGTGAGAACAGGCATAATCAGGAACTGATCCAAATTCTCCTGGTTTATTCTATGGTGTTCTGTCTACTGGATCACAAAGCAGCAATTCACTGCTTGTTATTCTACACTTTTTGATTTAATGTACTACCAAAACCCCCTTTTTCTCCAAAAACATTTCCAGAATTACTTTCTTAGCTACCAGTCCTACTGGTCTGGCTTATCTCAGTTGTGAGGTAAGTAATTAGTTTGCAAAGCACTTTTAAATGAAGGAATTGACAAATATTGTTGGAAAAGATCCTCTTTTCAGGTTCCCATCAGAAATCCCACTGACTGAATAGAAATTATCAGACTCATTTCACACACACACACACAGAGAGAGAAAACCTCCAGAAAAAGTATTCAATAAACAATGTGTTGTCCACCTACTACATCAAATGAAGCCACAAGCTAAAACCTCTAAAACCTTGGACAGTCTTGCATGAAGAAAGGGATATTGTATGACAGGAATGTATAATAGAACTGATAACCAAGAACAGCATCATCATCTTATGTTTAACTGTAATGGTAAAATCGGTACTACAATCTATAACCTGGTTTTATGTTCACTAACATCATAACTCCTATTCAGCTGCCCATCTTCCTACCTTTCATAACCTTCCCAATAATTGGACACATCCACATGTGTTTAAAAGCTGCTCCATTCTTCTTCTTTAGGTCTTCTTAGAATATTTCTATCTTTCTATTTAAGCACTCAAAAAAATCCCTCATTTTTGGAAATAAGGACCATTTTCACTGTTTCCCTGGTCCAGTACAGAGGCATCTGGTCAACGCTTAAACTTTAAAATATAACTACCTTAATTTTAAGAACCCTACCCTTCCAATAAAGTTCTTCTGGTTCTGCCCTTCAACTCTCCCAAAAGATAAAGCTGCAGAGCTCTGAGAACTTCCCAGTGCCCACTTACTACAACTACTCCTTTTCTCTTTCTTGGGTTTGGTTGGTTTTTTTTTTTCTGTCTCTGCTTTTGGACTTCTTTTCAATTAAAGCCTTTGCATTAATGCAGCATTGAAAAATCTGAAGGTGTTACCATCAGAGAAGACAACTAAATTAGAGCAAATAGGTTGGACAGAGGACACTGATCAAATTGCATATATTGTCATATAGTATAGTAGATGAGTGTTTTTCATGCCTAATAGGAACATCACCTTCAGGGACCCCAGGCTAACACTGACCACTGAATCAGATATCCATATTGTCCATAACAAGCACAAGTGGAACCTGCTGCTGACCACGTGCCAGCTCTGCTTCATCTGCTGCACTAAGCAAATGCATTTTTTCATGTCTGGAGAAATGTTTTCACAACTGATTACAGAAATACTGCAAATTAGAATGTTATATTATTCCCTTCTAGGTAACCCCTCCCAAAGGGATCTTAGGAACTGTTCTTTATGCTCTTTCTTGTTAAATGAATCCCAGTGACTTTTTTTTATCCTCCCCACTGTTTTTGCATATCACCTATAATATATTTTTAATATTGAAAATCTGCATAGCATGCAGTTGTTTAATGCCTTCCATTAAAGGCTCTCAAGGCATTTTGTTGTCACTAATCAGTTCAATCTCACCAACCCAGGCATACACAAGCATTATTCCTATTCTGTAGACAAGAAAACAACTACAGAGAGGGCTGGATGGCAGGATTCATTCCTGCATTCAAACTCCAACCACTAGATCACAAACTGCTTGCAAAAAGACAAACTGTTCTCTAATGCTCGGATCTGTAGAACTTCATTAACAGGAGTTCCTCCAATAACCCACTGTGTCTTCTCTCAGATACTTCCTTAGCAACTCATTTATTGGCAGGTTAGCTACAGATGCTAACATACCATACAGACACCAAGAACAGAGGCCAATACAAAATAAGCTATTAAAAGGCACTTTCCCAGTTATTTTAGCATCAGTTTAACAAGTTGCAAAAGTGCAAAATACATAAAAGCTACAGATTTTTACATGTTTTTCCTTTAACACACTGTTTACTTCTTGGGCCACCATCTTCAGCATTCTTCACTGTCAGCTGAATTACTTTAAAAAAGACACTACTGGAAAAAATATTCAGAACATGTGAAAGGAAAAAAGAATTTCTACATCTCAAAATCTTAACTTCAAAGCTCTATTTTGTCTTTATAGGTACCATCCTAACAGGTCATACATACATCTCTCAAGTGAGTGTTAGAAGTACTGAGATGTGCCCTGTCATGTTGTGAAAATAATACCTCAATTCAGATGTTTAATATAATGAGATGCACAAAACCCCCCTGTATTTCTCTCTCAAATCTATGGAGTGGGAAACTACTATGTTCCAGGATAGTCTTCTGCCACTGATTAGAAATAGTACAGATTATACTCTGTATAATACAGACTTTCATAAGTGAACCAGTTTTCCTAGGTTAGGAATTTACACAATAGGCAGTGATGCCATATACTAGAGTTTTGGAGGGTTTTTAAATGTTAAGTGACATGATGGATTGTAATCCTAACACTGTAAAATAAAAATCCTATTCCAGAGTAATGCAATTTTGGAAATTCTTCTGATATAATATTAACATTTGCAGAAATACGAATCAAATTACACTGTGAAATTAACCTCTTCTTTTGTTTATTTTCTATAATTATGTTATCACTTCTAGAGTACTTTGACCTTCATTGCATGGAATGGAAGCTGCTTAAAGGATGAATCAGCAATACATATGGAAAGATGTTCCCCTTGGTAGAAACTTTGCCTCACTTGTGCAGATTAACATCTTGCTCTTGTTCAGTATCATACTGGCTACACCACACTTCAACAGTAGGAATTCATGAAGGAATTGTCACAAGTTAAGATAGGATGTCAAATTTACTATCAGTTAATCTTCAGTTGTTTTCTATAAATGTATACTATGCCCCAGCAGCGCATGCAAAAGAAGTTGGTCCTTAACCAAGAAAATAAAGGGCTTGGAATTGGCTCATACTGACCTGACAATAACAATTTGCATGCAGGCAGTTAATGCAAAACAGCTGACTTGGAGTAATTTCCTTAGAACGAGGCGTTAGAGACCGAGCAGGTTATTCGTGTATGTATACTCTCGATATACATGCACTCACATTATGTCAGACAGTCTGGCAACATTTTGATAAAATACAGCTACACCTGGAGCTTATGCCAATCTAAGTTACCTTGTTTCCAGAAAATTTCACTTCTTCAAGCTACGTCTTTCTGGCAAGGTGAAAATGTGTGAAATAATGTCCTTGTTCCTCAAACTTGAGACTTTTCACCATTGTGCAAACAAGGGCACATAAATACCTGCTTATGGTTTATTTGTGGCTATGACATTCTCAGTCTTCTAGCACATAACTATCCCAAACTTCAAAACTCGACAGCTCTAAGACAATAAAGCCTGTTCCTGCTCTCAGGTTTTAGAACTAATTTCTTAAGGTTTATTTGTTTAATCTTTATAGCTTTTACAGCGCTATCTATTTATTTCTCTGCTGTACTACATTTGTTACTCTGGAAGCATGAAAGATGAGCAACAACACAACTTGAATTACACCCCATGCAGCGAGACCTCAGAGCCTCCCCGGGCAAACAGGCACAATGTTATCTCCAAGCCCTTTCTCCCTCCAAATATCTGCCCTTCTGCTGGGGGCAAGGCAGCAGAGCAAAGAAGATATTGTTCTGTTCAACCCCATTCCTGGCACCGCAGCCCAACAGCAGCATGGAAATCTTGGCAGGGAACGCTGGTGCCTGGGCTGCTTGAACACTTGCATAGGGCACTGAGCCAGAGGCTGCCCAGCTGCTGCTGGAAGGGGCTCCAAGTCACCCTCTCACCTACTGGGCCTCTCTGGTCCCACAAACCACTCACCCAAGTGGTGGAAGCTGGAGTGATATCAAGCAGACTTCTCCCCATCCACAAGTCCTTCTATTAACTGGTGTAGGCTCTACTTGGTAGTTAAGTGCAATGATCCAGGCACAGGCTAGATGCTGAATTCATTTAAAGAGGCCTCAGAATCACGTCTGCTACCAGAAATAAATCCAAAACCACTTTGGAGTCAGTATAGCTGTGATTTGTCTGTTCCTAAAGAGAATTACATGAGCATAGGAATTTATTTGTCAGTGGGCAGTCTCAGCTTTGTACTAGACATATGATTTTATATGAAATCCAGATGTCATTTAGAACAGTGTCAAAAGTCAGACTAAAATTAGTATTCACTGAATGAGTTTTTAAAAGAAAAAATATGCTTTGCAGCTTAAAGAAGGAACTGTAAAAATATCTCAGAATCATGTATTTCTCTTAGCAATGTCAGTGGGGTTTCTCTTGTACAAATATATAAGTCTAAAGAATCAAGAATGAAAATACTTTCCATGTTTCTGTTCTGATATGGTTCATAACTTGGGATCAAATTATGAGTTACAGTAGTTCCCCCAGAGTACAGAACTGTCCACCACTACTCTTTGATTTACATGCACAAATCTACCTACATGAAAAGTCTTGAAAAGACCAAGATGGGTTCTCTACATTTATTTAGCAAACAAATGAAATTACTTTCAACAGTCTTAGGTTTACTTAGGGAATACCAGAACTTTCTGCACACTAGTCTACTAGTCAGTGTAAGCAGGGGAAAAAGCCCAAAATACTGCTTATTTTGTTTTGAGACAGCTACACCAAAGCTATACCTACCACTCTACAGAGTTCACCTTCATGCCATGCTGTGCCTACCCTACCACCCACTTTCACTGAATAAAATGGTGCTTTATTTGTAAAGATGTAAATAAAGCTCTCTTTGTTCATGAAAGATCTCTATTCTTTTCAGCAAAAGGCATGATCTCATCATTCTGATATAATTGTCCCATTAATTGCGTGAAAAGAAACTTTGCATTGCCACAGCTGAGACAGATCACTCTAGCAGGTGAATTTGAGAGTCTAGAGGGATGTTTACAATTTACCTCATCAGCAGGAAGAAGAATATGTGTCATTTAGCTATTCCCTAAGAGTGAGAAAGAAAGCAAAATCAGCATGAGGCTAGGCTGACATCGAGATGCCATTCAAAGAGTATCCAGACCCAACAATGTCTCAGGCTCATAATAAGCCTTTTACGATCAGTTGGCCCTCAGCTGCATTGCAAACTTCCATTTCAGAAAGGGATTAAAATATCTTTTAGTCAGGAACATTCCATTGCACCTTCAGGAACACCCATTTACATTAATGGTTGGTGTTGATATTTTCTGTTGCATAGTCCTCTTTAAGTTCTGCAAAGACATACTTCATGAAGCTTTTTGATTAATTTCAGGTTTATGGTTAAAAAATCTTTAGGTTTGTGAGTCACAGCAAGGACAAGAAACAACAATTTCAGAAAGAAAACATTATTATAGTTTGGGGTTTGTTTTGGTTTTGTTTTGTTTTTTTTCAAGAAGAAAACATTATAGTCATACAATAAATAAATTTCTGTGTTGGAATAGAGAGTACCATTTAATACATATTTTGAGCTACAGATTTTTTTTCAAATCACTCTTCCTTCCAGAGTTCTAAACAAAGTGACTAAAACGTGACCAGACACAACAGCTGTATGAAAGAAAAATTCTTTCTTTCAGATGCATCTCAGTAAGTAGTCTAAGCAACTTAACACTCACTACTCAAGTACTTGAACTGACACAGTACTCGAGTAGCTTCTAAAACAAACATTGCAAGAGTCAGCTACAATAGACACTGTGTTACCCTTCAGTGCTTTGAGAGCTTCAATTTATTGAGACTGACAATTACTTGTCATCAGAAGCTTGATGCTGAAATAGCAGTACTGATCTGGGGAGGTGGTGGAGTCACCATCCCTGGATGTGTTTAAAAAAAGATTGGATGTGGCACTTGGTGCCATGGTTTAGTTTAGGTGTTAGGGCTGGGTTGGACTTGATGGTCTCGAAGATCTCTTCCAACCTAGTGATTCTGTGATCTGGATGCAAGAATGCTGCATTAAGCAGCCAGCATGTTCTCTAAGTCCCACCAGGAAGACCAAAGTCCTCGTAAGAATACGCTGCTCTTGGTGATTAAAGCCAGAAATTCAGGAATGTGGAGTTACAAGATTAGACCTGTACCCTGAGCACTACAGGAGGCAAGACCAAGTCAGACTGTCTCCACTACAGGTCCTTCTACTTCTCCCACTTGGATATAGTGGTGCACATAGACACCATGACAGAACAGGTCAACAGACTTTTCACCTTTCCTCCAGCTCGTCCTGTCATGGCCCTAGGATTGCAGTTCCACCCTTGCACTCACATCACTGCTACTTGGATTTCACTTAAACTATCCAGTTTGCCTTTTTTGTTTCAGGGCTTGTGTCTGACTCCACATGTATGGCTGTTTTATCTTTTGACCATGACATCCTGGATTTTGGGACTGAGGACAAATACATCTTCATCTTCAACAGGAAGATCCATTTGAGAGATCATATATCAGTCTGACCTGCTAGAGATTAGGCCTATCATATTAACATAGAAAATGGCCCTCATCCTATCCCCAGATAAACAAGTAAGGCAAATTCTTGGCAAGAGGAACCATAAATTGCCTCCTTTAGATATCATTACTTATAAATTTTAATATCCTGAGATACATTAACTAGGCCGAGCACTGTGAAGTTCTTCCTCTGCAGAGAGGAAGTATGGCCTCCCACACTAATAAGTCCTCAACTCATGCATCTCAATGAACAACTGCTTTAGCAACTCCCACATTACTACATTAACTCAAAAGCATCTTAGGACAACCTTCATGTTAGCATTTCAGCATATATGAATTGGATTCCTGAGAAAGCAGGTTTTCAAGAACTGCAGTGTGCTCCAGGGCATTGACAGACCCCCACAGTCTCTGCTGTTCCTCCTGCAGCAGCTGTTCCCCGTTTTGTTGCAGTTATAGGATGAGAGCATCTGGATTTCAACCCAATTTCATCAAAGAATGGCACCTGTAGGTGGGCTGGTCCTTAGTCAAGCTGACAAAGGCATCCTCATACTCAGCATCACTGTTCCAACCTGGCCTGCTTTCCACTCCAGCACGTCCTTGTGACTCGAACAGGCTCCAAATACTGACACCCTGCTCTAAGTCACACGCCTGTAGAAGGGAGCAGATCAGCAGCATGAGTGGCTCCTGGCTGTGGAAGTGTCAGAAGCAGCTTTTGCAGGGTGAGGGGTGTCTACAAGACCCCCGCCCCTGCAGCAGATATGCTTGCTTCCACACAGGTTTTGGAATAACTAATTTATCTCAAGAAACTCCTCCAGCTCAGAAGAGGTTACAACCTCCAGCCGCCTGTCATCACCCTTCTGCTTGAGATTATCTGCTGGAGGGGCTCTTATTACAAATGTTCCACAATCTGTTGCCTTCAAAGAGAACCAAGTTAACTTAAAAAAAAAAAAAAGTCTTTTCAACCTAACTCATTTTGACAGACAAGTTAGAAAATGACAACATGCACAAGGAAGAGATCTGAGATGATAATCACCAGCTGAAAAGATGGTGACAGGCAGCTGAGGGGCAGTTACCTCTTCTGAAAACATAGCAAGATCCAGGCAGTAACTTCTCCCCATGACTTCATTAAACTACAGTTTTGTCTTCTAAAACACAGCTTATTTTCTATACATTGCTAGAATAAAGAAAAATTAGTTCTCATCTATGTAGCTAAAGCTAACATCTTCTACTTAATCTACCAACAACACTCCTTCTGCACAGCAAGTGTTAAAGTATATGAAGTCTCTTCCCAAAATCTTTAACAACCTCTCAACTTCCTTACCTTCAATGAATAAACATTTTTCTATTTGTCTCATTTTATATCCCACCAAAAAAAAAGCTGTTTCATTTTTCATGTTACAAATGCAAGTTCCACGTTAGTATACAAATTTCTCTTTCATTCCACACTCATAAGTGCTTTTGCAATGACACAAAATAAATTTCATCTTTCTGCAAAAGAGTGGATAAGGAACTCCATGGCAATTAAAAAAAAAAAAAACCCCAAACACAATAACCTCCTTACTGAAGCAGTGTAGGAGAATGTCACCTAGACCCTTCCTAAGAGGGTAAGATAATACTGCAGCATAGCTGTGTTCATGTCTGGTGATTATTCTTGTGAGTAATCCTGTACTGCTACAGCAGTTCTGGGAAGCCTCAGTTCTTCTAGGGGAGGGTCCTGTTTGTTTGGAGTTTGGAGGGGATTTTTTTTAAATCCAAACATCTTTTTGTGTTGGCAGCAGTACTGAAAAGCCAAACAGACTTGTTCCATACAGGCCACACAGGGGTGCCTGGAGCTTTGGCAGTAATTCCTCTGAGGACTCCAGGGGTGATCACAACGGAGAGGGGCACACAGAAACTATGCAGCTTGTGCAAGAAATAGGTAGCATATGCAAGAGGCTTTGGAATAACTTCCTAACATACACCAGCTGCCTAACATGGATTGACTGACCCCAGAAAAAGCTATGCAGTTGTGAAGGGGCAGCAAATGAGTTTTGGGGAATCAAAAATTTGCCTGCATTAAATGGTTTATACAAGTAAATGGTGAGATTAAGCACCAATTGTTGCTCTAGATGTGCAAGTGCTTTCAAAATTTCATGCCATCATTTAATTTACTTGAGTTCTAAAAATGCCAAACCTCTTCAATTAGTACTCAACTACACAAGGGGTGCTAGTCTGTAAGTCAGCATTATTTCCAGATGCAAGTTTTAGGCTCATGGTTGTGTTTTCACAGTTAAAACCAGGTAAGAATCTTTATCTCATGCTCTCAGGTTATGCTCACATCCTGTTCACACACATCTTGCTTTCTGTTTTGTCACAGGGACAATACAGCTCAGACACCTTTTACTACCACTTCTGTAGTTTCATTTAATTCTTTTAGTTTTTTAATGATTGTAATATTTATTCAATTTTCAGCTATTGTCAACAACCAAGGGCATCAAAATTTTCCTTTCTTCTTTTTGACTCCCTAGAGAAAAAGCTAAGGGGCTGGTGAATATGTAGTTTTAAAATTTAAAACTAAAACCCTTAAAAGTTAATGCTGTTAGTCCTTTTCCTCTGGTTATTCATACCAAATATGCCACATTTACAAGACCATGAAGTACATAAGGTAAGCCTTCAAAAGGCATGATTTTGTGAGAGCTTCTTTGAGGTAACATTTGTTTAAACCATTAGAAAATGAACTTAAACAGTTCACTAAAGTTTGTTTTGTCAAGTAATCTCTAGATTTCATTAAATTAATCTTTCCCAACAATTTCTTTCCCTAACACTCAACAACACAAATTAGAAAGGAAAGCATATCAGTTCAATAGCAGCTTGGAACAGAACACAAGGTCCAAATATTCTTGAATTTTGGAAAGGCTACTCCACACTGTTGTCTTTATTTGCACTGGAAGAGAAAGAGAGAGAAAACTGTGGGAAGCTGTAGTAATATCAAAATGAGAAGGACATTTTAATACTTTGCCTTTGTGCCCAGTGTTTCCCATAGAGAAAATAAATCAAGAAACCAATCCAGTATTAAACACTGCAATGAAAATGTAAAACCCACAATGCAAAATACTAAAATTTCCTAAAACCTACAGTACAGACTGTCAGACAATCCACAGGGTGACACATCAGGATTTACTGGAAAGGTGGGTTCAATTACAAGCCCTCATTGTTTTGGCATTGCCTTCCCTTTCTGTGGAGGTCGTGGTCTCCAGACGTTGATAGATAGCATCCACAGGAACAAACTGAGGCTCTGCGCTGATTTTCACACAATTGCTGAAAACCTGTAAAATAAAGGTGAAGAACCACTGAAGAACAGATTACTGAGACAGAAAAAAAAATCTGCAATATGAAGACACAAGGTATTTCTTTCTGAGTACAGAAATTCCACTTGCCTAGCTATCATCCTTTACTACAGACCAACTTTCAAAAACTATTTCTCTCTAGTACTCATGAGTCATTTTCTAACATCGCGTCTTTGGCAGCTTGAAGCATTTTGAAAGTGAAAGCAAATAAAATTGCTTTTAATGCACTCATAAGAGCGTACTTCAGGTTTTTTAAAAGCCATTTTTTCTCTATCTTTTAGCTGCTAGGAGGCTTTAAATGGGACCCCTGTAGGTTTTTGTCTGTAAACCATACGAGAGCATAAAAGCTTGGAAAACTTGCAGAGATTCTGAAGCAGGTTCACACAGCTTCATTGAAACTGTGTGTGGTTTTGAAGCTCACTAGGGCTCTACTCACCAGGAACCATTTAAAATTGCCAACTTATGAAGTAGATTTAAAACTCAAAGGATTATGATGAAAACCTAAGACTTATTTTGTAGGCTTCCAGCTTGAAAGAAAAAAAAACATTCTGTAAATAGGGAGGAATGGGTTTTCATTCTCTAAAGGTTTTGGGGTATTGTTTCTTTGAAAACACATACAGGAGCCTGAAAAAGGGATCAGAATAACCTCTGTAAACACAACCTGAATTAACCTGCATCAAAGTGATTTACCTGTACCAAAAGAATCAAACTGATCAATCCATTATACCAACACATGGTGGCTCAACTATCGTAAAAGCACTTGCAGGATGGTTACAATGGAAATGCATCAAATCTTTCAGTCTTTGGAGATGACTCTTCTCAACCCACTTCACTATCATTCAGAACAGCCAGCAAGAAAAGAAGGCTTGGAAAACCACCATAAATATCATGAGCAATGAGAAACTACTTTCATTTATATGAAGAATCAGTCAAAGAAGATTTCATGACTCATACCATTCTCTATTTTGTATTGTAAGGTTTATTAGGACTTGGTGGTGCAAAAGAAAATGGAAAAATGTTGGTTTGAATGGAAAGTAAGACATGAAAATCTATCACAATAGAGTCTAATATAGTATTTTCTTCTTTCTGTACATATACAGTCATCTTTGAAGGCTCTGAAAGTTCTGTGAGCAAAGATTGCCAGATTGGGTTTTTACTTCTCTTAACCCAGAAACTCCAGCAAGATCCCAAGTTAATGGACAGAAATGAAACTGCTTTTCATGATTTCTGATAGCAAGCAGTACACTGGAGGATGTTTGATACTATTTAAATTTGTTGTGGGACTGATTTTTCCACCAGTGGTTGCTTTTGCTTTTATACTCATTACTTATAAATTTTATATTAATTGATAATAAAGAATACTCAACAGTCCTGTAGATTTCAGATTAAACATTCAACACAACAGCAGCTGTGCAGTGCCAGGAAATCAATGTCACTGTTCACTAGGGTCATAAAGAACATGGGGTTGGTCATAGAAGCTTATTTTTCCACTATCACAACCAGCCATGGAATTAATTCCTAACTTGGAAAGGTCTATGTAACAACTGTTCTAATATATAATACACCAAAAACTGTTGACATTTTTTCCTATTTGGCTTGGAATCCATTGGCCCACACCAAATGACCAAAATCTGTAATATATCAGCCCTTGCACAAGAGCAGGAGGAAGTAGAAATCAGCAATTTCCGAAGTCCTTACACTAGCTGAGGTTTTTAAGAGCTTCCAGAGTTACAAAGGAGAATGTTCAAACCTTGAAGAGGATGCCTAAACATTTATCCCTGCCTATTTGGAGGGGACAGGGGTCCTGACCTCAAATGTAGGGACAGGAAGAAAAACACCCTGACTAGATGCTTAAAAGGTTGTTGCCAAAGGAGATTCCAGTACACATCTTATGTGGACACTTGGAGCAACCTTCAGTGCTTCAAAACAAGGTAGAGGGGGAAGGGAAGGGAAGGGAAGTAAGGGAAGGGAAGGGAAGGGAAGGGAAGGGAAGGGAAGGGAAGGGAAATCTCTTCCTAAAGCTTAAGGGTAAGTAGCAATTCTGAAGCATGGCATCAATACAGCAAAAGTGTAATGTAAACAGATACTCAAGTATTCTGTTAAAAAAAAGTGAGAGAGAGGAGGGGGAGAGGTACTATTCAAGTACTACTCAAAGAGAGCAAAGTCTGGAAGAGCACAGCCCATGGCTGGCATCTTGGTATTTCTTTTCCACTGGACCAATTTGGAGACAATCCCTGCAAAGAAGCTTTCATAAGATGGTATTTTTGTCATTCAGTATAGCACCAATATTCCTTTTGAGTTTTATAACTGTTCCTAGAACATTCTTGGCAATGAATTTAAACTTTTTGAAAGAGGTCGCATTTCACTGTAAATGGTTATCTGGTATTCACAACACAAAATAAGCATTTGAATATTTATTGTGAGCACATTGCATTTTAGGGAGAACACACAAAGATTCTTACCACAATTATCTTGTTCCAGCTTTAATATATTAGCTGTCACCTCTTTAATGGATCTTGTGAGAAAGGAAAGTTTCTTTCTTTAACTCTCTTTTCCCCCTGAACGCAATTACCACCTCATTCAGAGCTCTTTGTGTCCACCTAATCTCTCTGATTATGTCTCTGACACCACCACAATACTACATGACTGACATACCTGACAGCTGTGACTAGTGACAGAACACTCACAATGCAAGCCAGCTCTATGCAGGATGAGTATTACCTACCGCCAGCCTCCCAGAACAAACATGGAAGGAAGGTAAAAGGGGTGGGGGCATTTCACGACCAGCCTAACCCCTACCGATTTCGCCTCCTTTTAGAGCCAAACAGCATTGACAAGCAGAGCCTCTTTGTACATACCTACCTAATGAACCAATTGTTGGATGAATACAAAAGCACACCCATTAGTATTTTAATTTTTAATTTATAGAGTGGAAAATGCATGTTTGGAGACCTGACTTACAAGAAGGACTTGATGGATCATTTTGTCTCGCTCCAGCCCTTTTATGCTTCTCCGGGTCACAACTCCCAGCTGGTGCTCAACTGTCAGATTTGGGCAGGTGGCTATAGATGAGAGTCTGTGAGGAAAGACATACCTGAAAATATCATTCCCAGATGACAAACTGCCCCTGGAATCAAGGACAAACTGTCTCAGAATTCAGCATTTTGAGCCATAAAGACATGAATTTGTGTTACAAATAACTGCCAAGTACAATGGCAGTAATGAATACACTAATCAGGAAAATTATTAGAGTGCTTTATAAAGAGTCTTATACTTTTAAAGTTCATGGTTTTAAGTAGTATTTATACTTTAAAAGCTTCAGCTTGTCAGCACTGAATACCTTTTTTCCACCGTGGAAAAAAATCTATGAGAATTTTGAGAATAAGGATAAAGCTGTTATTCAGAACAAACAATTTAGTTGCATCTTTCTGAGATTTTGAGCAGCTCTAGAAATTACATATTCCTGGAATCAAAGAGAAGGTGCAAAAATCAAAAAAACATTTTCATGTAGGAAATGTCTAGAGCCAAAAAGTATCACCCAAGCATCCAGTTTTCAAAGATGATCAGATAATATTTACAGAAAATTAATCCAAGTACATTATATTCATCTAATTTCACATCTAAAAACTGCTCATGTAAGACTGTCCTCCAACAACCATACAGCAAAAATAAAACATCCAGGATTGAGGGATACGCTTAGGAAAGCTTTGTGGTCAAATAGTATGTTATTGAAAGCAGAATTTTCATTTTCTATCTCAACTTTCTTATGCTCCAAAAGAGGTGTTTATGCTATTAGTATAGATTTAGCACATTACATTAAGTTTGAAAAGATTTCAGGAGCAGTGTTAGCAAATTAATAAAATGTCTAAAGAAAAGCCTCTTTTTAATCCACCATGTTCCAGCTTGCAATACCTCTTTATTCTGTACTTGAAGTTACCGCTCCATAGGAACCTGTAAGGCAGATTCCATGTTACTTGATGTATCAGTGAACTAATGCAGTGCTCTAAAGGCAAAAAATCATTACTGTTATAAGAACATTGAGAATAATCTTTTCTACAGTTAATGCCAACTCAAATGTTCAAATGGGAAGCTAGAAACAATATTCTACTTAACTGGCCAATTTGGTGAGAAAATTGGTATGATGCAAACACTACCACTTAAAAAATTAACAGCCACCTTTCTTACTGAATATGAGGCATCATGGCAGGCAGGTGGATCCTTCACCCAAATATTTGATGTTTGTCATTCTGATAAAAAAGATGCATATTCTTCATTTTTGCTATACAGTGAAAGCAGTAAGGCATGAACTTCTGTTATCTGGAGTTTTTTTGAAACAAGATAGCTGTGACTAAAAGTCAGGACACTCAATTACAGTACCAGGGACAACTGATCTTATGTCACCTGCCCACTCTCTCACTGGCTTCCAAGGACTTTTGTTCCCAGAATGCCTTTTCTCATTTCCAAAGATGCTGCAATACAGCAAGCTAACATGCTTCACATACATAGGATACATAACCCACTAACCTCATGGTAAACTTTGTTACCCCCCCCCAACTCCTCCACAAATCATAGGAGCAAGAATATACCAGCATCTTACCTTCAGGCATTCCTACAACAGAAATGCCCAGAGTATTTAGCATTCTGTTTCAAAAGGCCAGCAATGCCCTCAGTAATTTACTTTACGTATCAAAAAACACTCACAAAATTCTCTTTACCATTTTAAGCTTTTATATAATCAAAATAATCTTCTAGACAGCCAGGCCTTGATATGCACCTATACAAGGTTTTCTGAACGCTAATTAGCTTCAGATGCCAGGGCAACCATCTCCAAAACACACTGAAGCACGTGTATGGAATGTATTACTACTCCATTTGTAGTCAATGATGTGAAAACTTTACAAAGCTCTTGAATAATTATGATTACTAATATCCCAATTAGGTTGAACAGGTACACAGACATCCTCAGTGCTAGACTCTTAATGAATTTAAAAAAATAATTTACTTCTGAATTTCCTCTCTGACTGGTCTTAAAATCAACAAGTAAGATGAATGTAATTAAAAGGACATAGTTTCAGGTTTGTTTGGGATTTTTTTAAGTTTGCTGTTTGGGGCGTTTGAGTCAATCTTGCCAGTCTGAGACAAAAGATTGCAGCCACCAACATGAGAAAATTGAAAACAAGTTTCAAAGCTGTCAAAGATCAAAATGAATTATACCTGAAGTTAATTCTTCTTACCTTATTAAAAGTATTACAGCTTAAAATCTTAATCAAATCAAATTCTGGACAGAATTGTTCTACTTTTCTGTATCCCTAAAAGAAGTAGACAGAAATCAGGACTTCTTCACAGTAAGCACTGGACAAATCAAAGCAAGATCATCTTGACTACAAAAGCTTATTATATAAATAAAGCAACCATGGGGAAAGGAAGCAATCTCATCTTGTGGAGTAGGAATGGAACTAGTTTGAAATGACTGCAAAGAAAGTCATTATTAGGAGTGAAACAAGCACAGTGGGCTGCAAACAGGTACCAAAATAATTCACATCACCTGCAAATCAGGATTCCCTTGGATAATGAGGACAGCTCATTTGCTCATACTTAGATGTGTTTCACTGGTATATATTTACATATTTATGCACATAAGCATAGTTCACCAGAGTATCCACAGCAGCACATTCTGCATCCTTTTCCTCCCTTACATCCAACCCAGGAGAAAACAGGAAAAAAAGCATAACCATTCTTCTCATCTCAAGAACTCAAGAAAAGTCCATAGCAGAAGCATGAACAGAGTCACAGACAGCAGGCCTATCACAGGAACACAAAGACAATTCTGAACTTAGACCAAATACTTAATTATCCAAAGTCGGAGCTTCTTATTGTAATTCAAAGGCTGCTTAGTCTTTTTTCCAGCTTTGGAAGAGACTTCCAATTGTGCTTCTAAAACTGAACAGACATAGCTTTTGTACACTAAGGTCTTTCTCAAATGAAGCAGCCAAGCAGGCAAGGCAGCAGGCAGAAGATTCCCTCTATTCCAATTCTGTATTCAGAAGTACACAGGCATTACATCAATTAATGAAACATGGAACATCTGGCAGAAAGAAGGCAAAAGGAACACGGTCACAGTATCTCACAGACAGGAACTTACATGTTGGGAGAATAAGGAGGTGACAAGACTTCTCATCTCTAGTTTAACTTCTTTTAATAAATCTGCCCTTCCTGATTTCCAGCCTGCTGAGAAACAGCAGCTTTAGTATACTTTTACTTAACACTGATGATATATACCAAAGGCAAGGCAGAGGGTACTTCAAGTTTTTCCTTCCTGCTTTTTCACATTTCAGTTGTTTGAAAATGCTGCTAAACCAACAACCTCCTATTAAAATGAATTTCACTCACACTCCTACCAACCTGAAGAAGGGAATAATGTACATATGCTATGACAGAACAATGCTGTCTAAAACCTGCACTTCTATCTTAAAGCAACTTTGGCCATACATACTACAAACATAAAACAGAAGACAGAGCCAAAGGCTACAAACAATATGATATTTGAAAAGTCATGATGGTGAAGTCTCAGGTGACTGAAAAAAGGGAAACATTACACCCATTTTTTTAAGGGTAGAAAGGAAGAGCCCAGGAACTACTGACCCATCATCCTCACATCTGTGCCTGGGAAAATCATGGACAGCTCCTCCTAGAAGCTATGCTAAAACACATGGAGGACAGGGAGGTGACTTGAGACAGGCAGCACCTTTCACCAAAGGCAAATCCTGTCTAATCAACCTGGTGGCTTTCTACTATGGAGTGACTGCATCAGTGAAAAGGATTACAAATATTATCTCAACTCTTTAAAGCCTTTGACACAGTCCTGCACAACATCCTTCTCCCTAAATTGGAGAGATGGATTTGATTGGTGGACTGTTAACTGGCTAAGAAATTGGCTGGATGGTCGCATCCAGAGGGTAGTGATCAATGGCTCATAGTCCCAATGGGCACCAGTGACAAGTGCTGTCCCTCAAAAGTCCATATTTGGGCTACTGTTATTAATATCTTCATTAATGATACAGAAGAAGGGATCAAGTGCACCCTCAGCAAGTTTGCAAACACCAAGCTGAGCAGTGCAGTTGACACACCTGAAGGATGGGATACCATCCAGAGGAACCTGGACAAGCTTGAGAAGTGGGCACATGGGAGTCTCTCTCTTGAGGTTTAATAAAACCAAGTGCAAGGGGCCACATCTGGGTCGGGGCAACCCCCAGCATCATTCATGGGAATGAACAGGTCAAGAGCAGCCCTGTCAAGGACACCTTGAGGGTGCTGGTGAACGGGAGGCTGCACATGAGCTGGCAAAGTGCACCTGGAGCCCAGAAAGCCAACTGTATCCTGGGAACAGGTTGCCCAGAGCAGTGGAAGACATCCTGTCCATGGAAACAAAACTTCAGGTCAGATTGGACTGGGCTCTGAACAACCTGGTCTTGTTAAAGTTGTTCCTGTCCATGGCAGAGGTGGAGGACAAGACAACCTTTAAAGTTCCCTTCCAACCCAAACTATTCTATGATTCTATGACATGGCAACAATGGGTAAAGGGATGGTGGAAATGTTGTTCAATGACTTCTACAATATAAGAACTGGAGAGTACTCAATTAAATCAGAAATAATCTGGTTTACCACAGAAAAAATTTTGTTAAAAGAATATACAATGAACTTTTAGAGTTTGCTACCAGGTGGAGCTGTGGAAACAGTGTCAAAAGGGTTAAAAATGTGAACAGGTGAATTCACAAACAGGACAATAAATGCAAAAAAAGGGCATGGGTGGGATTCTACCTCCCATCCTCATTCATCAGTGGCAGATACTGAGGAAATGGGATTGAACCAGTAAGCAGCCAGGCTTCCATCATTTCTCCAAGTAACACCTTTGAGTGACTTTCAGAGACAGAATACTGGGTAAGATGCGTAATTCTCGGGGGCTGAAGGCACTATTGCTCAGGTTAAAATTAGCATTGTTTTCACACTGTTAGAGTTTAAAACAATGCTTATGCCTGCCACTGAACTGTGTACAAAGGTAGGGGCTGACTGTCAGCTCCCAGCATTACCTCATGGAACGTGATATTAATAAGTCAGCTTCTGGACTGCAATGCTTCCCCCTGTTCCCTCACAGCCCCCCAGAAATTTAGCATTGTCTAAGAGAAGGCAGCTTGATCCCTTACCTACAGGAAAGAATCCTCTAAAACAGACAGAAATCAGGTAGAATCAACTGTTTACAAATAGATTTTATTTCTGAATTTACATTGTTTAAAATAAAATATATAAGTATCTAGCTATTACTAATAAATGCAAAAATACAAAACTTCCATTTGCTTTAAAAGTGCAGAAACATAAATTATAAAATTATAACTTTAAAATATACAATGTTTTTTCTCAATGTTTTTACTATCAAAACAGATTTGTAAAACGAGCACCATAATTTATGTTACAGAAGACTTTTAATCAAAGCAGCATCACAGGGCAAAACAAGTAGGACATTAGTATTGAAATGTAGTAGCAAATCTTTGAATATTTTAAATGGTATGAACTGTTATAAATTCTTATAAACAATTAAAAAACTGTTCTGACTATTTTTTTGCAATAGCTTTACCATATAGCCGAATATTAATTGGGGCATATTTGGCTGTCAGCACAATGAAGACATCTTCAAACATTCCTTCTGCCTTTGGCCTGAACTGGACTGGCACAGTGATGTAATGACAGGATCTAAAAAGGCAATTGTGGGCATAATCATTATTAAGTGTCACTTAGTAGAAAAAGAAAAGACAGTTTTGTTTGCTTTTACTATACCTTCCATTTTCTTTCCTTAACAGTGTATAGTACTATCCAAAATCCTCTGGAATGTGCTTATTTCCCCTACTTTTTCTCACTGTGTTCCTACCTTTTCATACGCCTTTTCTCTACACTAATCCAACCTATCATAATCAGTCTGAGCTTTTACCCTTCTACTCTACCCCTTACCTATATTTGAAACCATAATACCCGCCCTACACACAGTTCTCATTTGCTAGCATCATCCTTAGTGCTGAAGTAACCACACCAGCAATTTTTCTTTTTAACAACATCCTGATCAATCAAGTAAGAGTACACACATTTAGAATAAAGACTGGGATGGTACTGTATTTTTTTCATCCCCAAAATACAAAAATAAAGTACAATAAAACTAATTGCACCATAGTGAGCTACAATCAACAGTGCACCAAAAGAATACAAACTGAATTGGTTTCCTGTCTCATACTCGACTGCCAAGTGTTGTATAACAAATCTGGAGTGTCTGTCTTCTTAACCATCTATGATATACAGGCTGAAGACATTTACTCAGTTTGTTTTAAAAAAAAATTAATTTTTTAAAGTGAAGGACATCAGTATGACTATTTAATCTGTAACATGCATTATGTTAGAAAATATAAATTTTAGTAGGAATAGAGTGTGAAGCTGCATATAACTAGGCCACCTGAGAATTTACAGAAGTAAAAGTAAATTCAGTAGAAAGCCAGAAGAGATGCAGAAGTCTGTATCATCTCCAAAATAATTTATGTATGCTCCCTGATATATTTACGTAACACTTACTCAAAAGAACAATATGACCATACTCAAACTTACACTATATCAAAAACTTAACAGTAAGTTAGGTATTGCTCTTTCAAAAAGATGGCCATATCTGGCTGTCAAATTTTAATTTCCAATATGTACCATATGACCTCAATGGTACTGAGGCAGAGTAGTTTCTTAGCAAATGACAGCTATATTAAATTCCTCTTGATCTCTAAATTCAGGTGTCCATTGGGTGGGTGCTAGACACATTATTGTTCTTCCTTAAAAGCAGAGTAAGTCAGACATTATGTAGACTGTTTTGTAGCAGTCAGTTCATTTCTCATGATCGAGATAAGACTCATTAGACTTGCTTCCTAACCCAAAGGGAAAGATGCTATTTTCATTTTCTCAGATAACAAGACTGGAAAGTTCAGACTCCAGATATAACAGCTCTTTGGGCTACTCCATAACATAAATGTTCTCAGAAATTAAACAACCTGGAAGATTTTTCTCAAGTAGAGTAATCAAAAACTGTAGTTTCAGAACAAGTAGAATTCTGCTGCAGTTAACTCTTTTCCTCTTAAAAAACCCCTTTTATTTCAAACTTTCCACTATGCCTGCACCTCAAGTCTCTGAATAGCGTATGGCCTTTACAGGTTGTTGCACCAGTTTCAAGTGGTATTTCTGAGAAGTCAGGCATGTCTGAAGGCAGCTTCATAGACAAACTAATCCTCTAATCCTCAAAACACAGCACTGCAATAAGTTGAAAAAGAAGAGTATGGGCAGTTAGCCCAGTTTAAGCCACAGTAACCAGATGGTTCATCAATGAACAGTGACCACTGACACCCAGAAGGGTGGCTACTGGAAACAAAAATAATTAGTGAAGGGAACAACTCAACAAACAGCTTTACCTTTTAGTAGTATCTGGAACATACCCTACCCCGTAATCAGATGGCTTCTGAAAGCAATAAAACGGGGACACTTTTGTTTTCAAGCTTTAAGTAGGCATAGCAACCTGGTAGTCCTTCCAGAAACAGAAATTTGCCTTTTTTTAAATGCTTAATTCATATGTTTGTATCACCTAAGAGTCATATTGTTAAAAGTATTCTCCTTGCAGTAAAAAAAAATTCTAGTCTGTCAACAAGTAGAACTCTTCTGGGTGTAAATTGCAGACAGAATTCCATAGCAGTGCTACGTACTGGTGGTTATGCATGGCATAACCAATTGAAGAACTGGCAAAACCACTACACCAGAATCTGAAGGACAAGGCTCTTGATATTAGATATAAAGTTTCACTTTCTTTATTTAGATTCAAAACTTGATTACACAGGATTACTTTTAAATTTGGCCCTCAAAATTAAGAGCATCTAATAGACCACGTTTAGTACATTACACTTTTCTGGCAAAAACCATAAAGGTAGATGGTACTTTCTACTCTTATACTCTTATTTACAGACTAACATTCCAAATTCCTGCGAAGAGTCTTCTCATCCAATTAGCTGTGAACATTACTTCCTAAGATGCCCAAGTTTAGAAGGAAACAGCTTCCAGTGGCTTTATTGATATCCTCCTCGATGTTATTCTCGAATCAAAGCCATTTAAAACACTTTTAACACTTTTTTAAAAGCATCTATCCAAGTCAAGCAAATCTTCTATGCTTTATGCTCATAAATGGGAGAGCACTATGTTGAGTTCAGAGAAATTTTTTTTAAAAGGTAGGAAAAGCCAGTATTTACAGCCAAAGAAAAAACTGTCAAAGTTACTAGGAAAAAAAAGTAGACTGACTTTTAAACTTGTTAAGTCTACTTTAGATAAATGCAGTAGTTCATCATCTCATGCAGAAAATATACCAAATAGTTTTTACAGCATTCCTCAAAAATATTTTTGAAATATCAAAGTGTCTTCCAGTGAAGACACTTATTTTTTTTTGCCAAGGATGACTAAATCAAGTCATCCTGTCTTTTGTCTGCTGCTGTACAGCCTCAGACAGACCTAGATAGTTGTCTTTATTTGGAGAGATGTTATCCTGGTCACTACCCCCATAAAAAACTCTTCTGTGCCATCTCAAAAATGAAACATTTAATTAAAAGATGACATTTAAATTGAAGCACTAACACAAGCCTAAGAGAAGTTAGAACACTTGGCACTGAAAAGCGGCCTTACGAATACCTTGAATACCTCTGGCTAACACCACTACAGCCCTGTCTTTGAGATGAATGTGAAGCAGATTAGGAGGCAGAATATCTAACTCCATTTACAATTTGCTCACAATTTCTGCTCTTTATACCCTTAGCTGTCCTGTGTTTAAAATGGGAACCTGTTTCCACACTGAGAATGTATGCTGTACCACTTCTAATGAAATGGTTGCATTTCTGCTTCCTGACAATCCCACTGTTGCAGATGAGCATGTGAGATGCTGTACTTCTTGAAGAGATGACTAATACTACTGTCACATTCTTGTTGTAATGAACTCCACAGATGACTGGGTTTATTTTCAGGGATGGCTGTCACTAACTTAAAAATTTCTTTTATGCAGGTAAAACACTGAAATAGTTGGTATGACCAGACAATCCCAGTGGCTGCTGAAACCTTGTGTTTGCAGAGAATCTTTGATGCAGCTCTGCAGGTTTGTCAAATTAGAAGCATGATGAAGGTAATTTGCTTGGTCTGTTGTGCAGAAAGTATAAATGGAAGGAATGACTTGATTGTGCACAGCATGCCAAATGGTTACATGAAGCATTAGGCTTAACATTAAAAGCAGCAGCACTGTTAGAAACAATTTGCAGGGAAGAAATTGGCAGATGCAGAAATAACTGTGTGGGCTCATTCTGCTTCGAACAGAGATTAGAGTACAGTTTAGAAAAAAAGAAAAAACCAACCAAAGAAGCCTCACAACCNNNAGTAACTATAAACAAAAGCATCCAGAATATTTATATGTACATTTTAGCACTGTACATATGTAAAAGATATTTATCTTACTGAATTACTTGGTTAATTTTTTTGTCAGGAGAAAATGTTAGCATATGCATTACTCACCTTAGAGAGTATTTCAAGTGCTTGATGTAGAAAGGCTCTCTGGGATTTACAAATTTCAGCTGTAATTTAATACAAAATGCTTAAAAGTGCACTATATTTAAGCCAATCATATTCAATTTGTGACATGCATAAGATAAATCAGGTCACTTATAAATACAGCTTTACACAGACCCAGGGTTTAAAAATACAGAATGCCCACATTTGTGAGCAGTAAAGAAAAAATCTTACTTCAATATTTTAATTAATTTAAAAAATTAAAATCAGTAAATCAGGATAATAACAAACCTGTGCAAACCATGATCTACCATACTTTCCTAGTAATATATTACAAATACACTCAGTTATTCAGTCAGACAAAACAGAAAAATTACACATCAAAATTCTTCAAATATTGACTTTTGGAACTAACAAACTAAGAGATGTACTATTGCAATCTTAGTCAAGAGTAAAAGATAAAAAACCAGTGCAGCTGAGCAATTGAAAGGACTTACAGGCATCAATTTAAGATGAAGTCTGTCAGACTTACCATGTGTGTTGCACGGGAGTTATTCCGCAAGTGGACCTTTAACGTGCATGTTTCCCCAACTCTGGTTAGAGGAAAAACGTAGACGTCTTCTGGTGCATATACCCCTTGAATGACCTCTTTTTGTCTGATTTGAAAAAGGGATTTAAGATATTAACATTTTTGACCTGTATAATCTGTGTATACTGATTGCATACTTGAAGTAACAGGTGTGTTTTCTGAGAATAAATCAGGAAAAATGGAAAGATCCTGAAAACATCAACTCTCTCACCTTAAGTTTTATAGGCAAGATATTTTAGCCAGAAAGAATAACAAAAGCATCAATGTGGCATAAATATACAGGAATTTACTTATACATACTTTCACAGTCTGAATTTTTCCCCCATATGCTTTACCAGAGACCTAGAGTCTTATCAAAGATTGCAGGTTTAACCAACATTTTACTCTCCTGCCAAATTCACATCATCCCATAGTAAAAGAACTGACAACTTAAGACTGAACAGCCAGGTTAAGACATGCAGGACTGTGGTCTTCTCAGAACTGACTTTATAGTCAATTGGGATATCCAAAAGGCAAATACACAAAAAGTATACACAAAATTCTACTGCCAATATGAGTTCATTTGCCACAGCATATCATAGTCAGACTTAGAAACTTAGAAACTCAACTGAGAAGAAAAAAAATGGAAGATTGAACAATGCAAAGCCACTAAGAGGTTTTGGCAAGTCTGTTTTTTATAGCTGCTTACTCTAACATAGAATCATTCAGGTCAGAAGATACTCAGATGGTCTCTAGTTCAACCTCTTGCTCCAGTCAGGGTTAGATATAAGGTCAGAGCAAGCCATCCAGTTAAATCCCAAAAGCCTTTGAGGACAGAGACTGCACAGACTCTTTGTGAAGCCTGTTCCACCACACAGATGTCCCAATAGTAAAAAGGTTTTGGTTGTGGAGTTGGATTCTACTCCCATACCTTTTACCCAGCTGCAGACACACTCTTGTCAGGTTTTGCCCATACATACCTTATTCTTTTTGGTTGTCCTTCAGAGTGAGCTTTCCTTCCTGGTGTAACTGGAAGCTCAGTTTTTGCAAGGGCACTTGCAGAAGATCTCACAACTGCTGTTTCATTTTCTGCTTTAGTACTCTATTGGCAAAACCAGAGAAGACTGTAAACTTCAAAAGTACTTAAGTATCCAGGAATGTAAGTCATTCCCCTTACCCAATCCAAGACTTATTATTTAAAGAATAATCTTTCAGGAACATGAGAGTCTGGGTCATTGAGATGGAAGCAATTATTTAGAAGGACTACGTCAACAGGCTCCTGTGCTTTATGAATACTTACTTATTACAAGGCAGTTCAAACAAACTAGCAGTGCAGGTTCAATCTCAAAAAGGCTGCAAGCAACAAGGTTTTACTAAAAGCCAAAAAACTCCTCACTTCCTTTGCAGATATTATGCCCATATGCCTCAAGAATAACCAAGTTGGCTAAACAATTCCTCAGAAAGAAGCAAGACATAAATCAGCATTATAATCTGAATTCTCAAAACAGCAAAAAGCTTGGTAATAATTTTGTACTATGAACAATATGTCCTTCTCAAAGAAAGGCCTCTCCAGAGAGGCAGAAGCAGATAATGCACTATATGATATTTTCTGCATTCAGAAATTAGGCCAAAATATTTACCATCACCAAGATCCCCATTTAGGGTATTCTAACACAAGGAGACCAGATCACCCAATGGGAGTAACTGGACAAATCACCAATTTCAAATTCTGCGTTGCTTAATCAATCTTGCCAGATATTCTTTGGAGTCCCCTTGGGTCACAACATCTTAGTTAAAGAACCAAAAGAACCTCCTACACTTATGGTTGTACAACATTATGTCAATTTTTGAAATGGTGCTGACGTTTTAGACAAGCAGTTGATTCCCTGACGCAGGGAAGATGAAAAAAATAGATTCATCTTCAATAGAGCTGCTATGACAAACTTGTCTTTTAGACATTAATTTCTTCTATTGAAAGAGCTGCTAATCAGTCTGTCAGAAATAGCAGCAGCCATAAAAAAAAATCTTAATTTTAAAGAATGTATTTTTCATTTGCAAACAACCCATGAACCCTAGCAGAACCCAATAAAGACAAGAAGGGATTTGCATGAGTTTTGTTTCAAGAGCTTTTATTTTTCCACATAGTGAAAAGCAATGGGCATCATGCCTCTGTTATCATTCAAATTCTAATTTATCAGAAGGCAAGTGGACTGCATGAGAATAAGGTACATTATGGAAAATAGTCAGAAGTTACCCCAGTTTTTATAAGGGCATCTTGAGATACTGCTTGCTTTACCATAGCCTGTACTGACTTCTGCTGTTTCAAATGCGAGCAGTACATTAACCATTACTCCAAATGGTTACAACTGACTGCTGCAGTTCCAAAGAAACCTCAGGAAGACAGAAATTTGTATAGCTTGAAAATTGGAATTATTTTGCTTACAGAATTTAAAAAGGTTTTCCCTCCTCTTACTTCTGAGATACATAAAGGTGATGAAGCTTTGTGCTGCTGATTAATTAAATACTTTCAAACGTATTTAATGTTACTTATGTAAGTTACTTAACTTTTTAAAGTACATAAACCATGTAAATGAAAAAATGGGATTCATTCAACATTTGTAGTATCTTCAAAAAATAGCAGGGGTTCTTTACAAAAGTCCTCAACTTTCTACATGCGAAAGGAACAGTCAGGACTTTGATGCTGCCTCAGCCTTGTGGCAGATGCTTACTAGTTCACCCAGAAAGGACTAACAGTTAGACCAAAAGTTAGTCCAAGTCTCCTGTGCACAATACTCATTCTCAGCTCAATGATCTTCAAAGAGCCCCCAGTAGCAGCTCCCAGCAGCAGGAGGAATAAATGTTCCTTGGGAAAAGAAAAAACTAAGTTTGAACGACCAGCACTGAGAGGCTGGGGCTGCAGAGCACATAGAGAATCCCTCCTTTCTCTGTCTCTCAGACTGGTTTTGGAGACATGATGATCTGAACTCCTGACCTACAGTTTCCAATGGTGAGGACTGCAAGCACATGTAGAGCATAATCAAAATTACAGTTAATTAATTTGTTAGGAAAAGGATTAAAGTGGTATGTGCCACTGATTTTCCTAACTTGATGTTGTTCTTTTAGTTCCTTCCTGAGCTCTTTCAAATTTTTCATTTCTTCTGAAGTGATGCTATAAATAAACACCACTCAGTCACTCTCAATGACAGTCAGTCACTCTTCCCACTTCATTCTATCAAAAGTCACATTAACCACAGCTGTAGCCCCCTGCCTCATCACCAGATTCCAAGTCCTTTTCAAACTTTTAGTAACACTGCCTAAACTCTTGATCCCAAGAAGATAACAGATTATGATTCACTTGTCTTCTCAACTAAAAGCTGCAACACTTTAAATGTTCTGTGTTGATCCCTCTTCTGAACAGATGTATGGTTCCCTACCTAGTTGATAAATACAGTACTTCCTTTTCAAATCTTTCTGAAAATGATCGTGACATGCATTTCAAGTATTTTTTACGAACTTTTTTCCCATTTGCAGAGATGCTATAAAGATCTAATTGTTAACAGCTCTGAAAAAAATCAAGAACAAATCTGACACAGTAGTTCAGAAACATTAATATCAAGTTACATTGCTCAAAGATTTACACAACTCTGACAACTAGTCACGTTTTAAGAAGAGACTTCTTTAAAACGCTAGAGTTCTGTTAAAGAATTAATCTTCTCCACATTTCAACTAGCTTTAAAAAGACAAATGATTTAGATGTTTTCCTCATTTTCAGGAAAATTATGACCAAAGAATTTGATGAAAGCTTAATAAAAAACCCTCTAAAACCAAACATTATACAGGACTCTCAGGCCAAAAATCAGAAGTTATTTAATTTAAACCTTTTTACAAGTACTCTTTCAACACAATTAATTTGGAAAGAACAAGGAACCTACAAAACAAACGTAAGGTACCTCAGCAAGAAGGATAAATTAAGTTCCTACTACTGAAGCATGCGTAGTACTCTAAAGAAAGATCCCAAATCTTGGAGTGGACTCCTTAGAAAAATCAAGTCAAACCATCTGAAGAGGACAGCAAAGCATATATAGCAATCATGCCATACTGAATGTACAAAGCTCTTCACATTCAGCTTATTTAACTAATCATTAGAATTAATTCTTCCTTATGGTAATAAATCCTCTGTCCTATGTAAATTCCTTTTGTATAGATGAGATAAAAAGCAAGGTAAGGAGAGAGAGCACGGAAAACCAGTTGCAACTCCCAACCCACTTCTTCCAAGTCTTACCATAAAGTTTGAGCTGAGGAACAACAGGGGAGCAAAGGAGAGCTCAAACTCAATTGCTCCCATGTAAAAATTTCACAATTATCCCCACCTACATTGTTACTCTGATAAAATACTGAAGCAGGTTTTATTAGAGACACAAATACCCATCTCCAAGATGGATATTTGAAAATTCCAAAATTGCATTGAGTTATGCTTATAGCAAAGGTCAGTTACTTCACTACTTATTTACAAAAATAAAACTGACAAAAAGCCAAACAAAACTGACAGAAACATCTTTGTCTACAGAAATAATTCCCCTAGAATGTAAATTTGTCTCTACTCTCTTTGAGCTAAATAAAGTTTTATATCATAAATGCAAAAGATAATGCATTATCACATAAGGAAGAGGAACATAAGAAAAAAAATACAATTTAGCCCAGCAAAAATACTAGCAGGGTTGAGTTTTTTTCCCAGAATATACCAATGTACATATAAAAGAGTAGTGTATAGTAAAATCAAGATGTTATCAAAAATTTGTGCTCAAGACAGTGTTTATAGCTTTTATATACTCACATTTCCAGAAAGCTGAAATTTTAGTTTGTGTTTCCTACTTGGATTTCCAGCTGAGCAATACTCAAGGTCCCAGAACTGGGAGTAATCTCCTTTATCTCTAGGTGAAAAAATTACAGCAACCTACAAAAAAAAGAGAAAAAAATTTGCAGAACATTAATAATCTTCAGAATCTTCACATCTTCACAATTTCACCTGTACAAAGTTATGGTTCAGCCAGCAAAAAATTTATGCCCTACAGAACACACACGGCACACACAGATGATCTTGCAGAAAACTATACAACTAGCTAGTCCTCCTTTGCCAGCAAGTGGAAAAAAATGGATGAAATATGTTGTGCAAGCGACTTTGAACAAAATTTGAGTTCAGATAATCTGCTTTAAGCAAAGCCAGCAAGTGCTGGCACAATTATTTCTGTTAGTAAAATGAGAGAAAGGGGACCAGGAATGGAAATATGTGCACCTGAAGAAAACTTCCTTCATCTGGCAACTAAGTTGTGAACAACTCAACTCCTCCAGCCGCAGATCTGTAAGCACACTGCACTGCAACTATTAGAAGGCCTAAAATTTAAACCAACTTGCAAGCTATGAATTTGATCATCCTTAAAGGTCACCTATGTAACAAAGGCTTGTCTCCATATAGTGCAGTACCAGGTTGATTCAAGAATAAACTTGCATTGTTTTCAGAACTGAGGTTGAGGGAAGAAGAGAAAGAGAGCAGCAGATTAGAATAGACCACTACAACTACATCTTATTAGCCAAACATAACATCCACTGCAAAAAAATAGCCAGTCATGATAGCACTGTACCTTATCACATCCAGCCCACAGCCTGGCATGCTAATGATGTAAATGTTATTCAAACAGGCCTGAACTTGGATTGCTAAGGCAAGTACAATTGTTTAAATTCAAATAATAGCTTGCAATATTATGAAATTACTATGAAACTGGACAGGAGTAAGTTTTTTATTCTTGCAAATAGATTACAAATTGCATCTCTATGGAAATAATGTCATAATTATCCATAACAATGAAAAGATAGGTGCTAATGAAGATGAAAAGACAAAACTCAAGTAGCATTGTGAGAGAAGACGAGGGAATAAAGACCCTTACAAGACCAATTCAGTCTATCCTTGGATGTGCTTTATAATTGTGGTTATGAAACCCTCTACTGGCCAGGAGATAAAATTGTAAATCAAATGAAACCAACTTTGGGAACAGACAACTGTTCCTGAACAAGTATAGCAAGAATGCTTCAAGGAAGGGAATCAGGTGCTTATGCTTGCTAGTTTTGTAAGAACCCAGAATTATTTGCCATTTTCCTCTGGAATTTTACAAAACATTTAAAATAATTTTCTGTTCTAAAATAATTTGTCCTTAAAAACCCCCAAACAGTAACACAAGCGCACCACCACTTTGAAATCAAACTACTTTGATTGCATGAGTTCTTAGGATCAATCCTGCTGAATTAAGCTGATACAGAATACCTGATACACTCCAGAACCCAATACTGAAAGGCCAACATTTCATCATTATCAAATAAAATTTGTTTCTCATTTAAGATCTTATTTTGCAACTGAGATACACTAATATGCCTGAAATATTTATATATTTTTACCTTTGCTTGTCCATGAACTTCAAGAGTACCAGAAACATGGGAAAAACCAAAAGCAGAGTAAGGAACCCTATAAACAGTACCACTTCCATCCACATCCTGCAAAGAAATTTATGAGTCAGATTTGAAGGGAAAGGAAAAAATAGCCTGAAACTACACAATACACCCACACACACACCCCCCTTGAAGAAGAATGAGGAAAATACACCCAAGTTAAGCTGCTTTTAAGTAAAGAATTTATATTGACTCCCTAAAAGCAAATTAATAAAGACTGAAACTACTAAATCCAGTCACCACTACTACTGACTTACAGTTCAGAGGTGGTGCACTGGCTGGAACGTCCCATGGGGTACTGGTAAGACTGCTACATAACCATTTTTCATCATTTCACAACAATAGAGCATAATAATAATTCTAGCATAAAATCAAAAATCATCACAGCATTTCAGACTATCAAAAAATAGGGAAGCATTTACAAATATCAACAGCTAGGCACAGGCAACAGCACTGTAATTAAAATATCCTTGACCTAACTCCAATTTCTACAGAGATACCATGTACAATGCAATTTCAGCAGCACAAGTCTGGAATAAGACAAGTCTGGCATTCTGGAGCCAAAAAGAGACACCTATCTTTCATTTATCCTTGATCACTTAATGCAATCTGGATGATGATACTGTATGAGCACAAGCAAACTCTGTAAAGCAGTAAGTGACGCAGAAACTGTACCACAGAGCACTGATTGACTCACAGTCAGGGAGCAAATTAGGGATGAAAAAAAGGAGCAAAACATTTCCCTGATATGGACAGAGGAAAAAAACCTTTGTAACTGAGGTCATGCTCAAATACATATTCTTTCTTGAGAGGCAGCAGGGCGAGAGAGCACAGTAGGAAGAGAGAAGTTAAAAAAAAATGCAGGGATTTGCATAAAACTCCCAATGCAGGCATTCACTCACTTTAATATAGGGTGGTGCAAAAGACGACAATTTCCACTTCAGATTTTCATTCCCCTTATTCTCCATTTCCAGGTAATTCTCTAAAAGAGAAATATCAGACCAGTATACTAAACATCTTTGTTCAAGTATTCCTGGTGTAAAGAGTTAAGCAGAAACTATGTTTCTAGAAAAACACAAGTTTAGTGGAAACAGTTTTCATTATAACAAATCTCAAGAGCAGACTCAAACAAAGCACACTGTCATAAAAATTTGTAAAATCTTATACACAAGAAATTTAGACTCCACCAAAAAAAACCCAAAAGATATCCAACTCTTTCCCAAGATATTATTTGATCATTCAGAGACAAAACACAGAGTATTCCAATCTGGGACCAAATAAACTTGTATCAAATAATGTGTTTTGTTACTCAGCATGCATATAAATACATGTCTCTTGGCAAGAATTATAGGACAAGATCATCCCAGTCTAGAATAGCACTTAAAGTTTAGCTGCAGACATACATTATATAGAAAATTTATAAACACAAAAGTATTATATTACAATCCTTTCATAGTTTTAGCAAAAAACCCTCAGATATAATTGATAAATTAAGTTTTGAAAGTCCTCAAGGCTGCTGGAAGAAAAAATTGATGTCAATGGATCATTAAAAAAAAGTAAGTACTACAAAAAAACCTGGTATCTAGGTAACAGAATGAGAGTTCCATAGAGCTACTTAGAGCATTTTAAGCATTACTGGAATTAAAAGTACAGACCAAGCATTTCAGACCATCTACATTGTCCCTCCACCACTATGTACCAAGACAAGGACAGCCAGCCTTATAGCTGACACTCCTATTGTCTTTAGGAAGAGCATTTATTTCCCTGCTGAACACATTCAGATTGGTCTCATATCTTATGGGCAGAAGCACAGATGAGCATGGATCTACTGCAAAGGTGCCTTGAACCAAAAGAGTTTCAAGTAGACACAGCAACCTTTTAACACTCTCTTTTCCCAGGCACAGTGTAGCTGCATTCATCATAGTGGCAACTGATTTGCCTGTATGCAAACCTATCTGTGGAAAAAAAAAAGTGACTATACTGTATAAGGAGAACTAAAAAAAGCAAACAAAAACAAACAAACAAACAAAACAAAACAAACAAAAACACAACAGGAAAAGCATTTCAAAGTAAAGACAGAAGTGGGGAACTGGTCATTCACACTTATTAGACTAAGAGAACAAAACCAAAGTCAAGGCACTAAAGTTCCCAAACATTCAATACAGTAAACAAAGCCTCTGAACACGAGATACTACAAATGCTATATTTAGTAACTAATTCCTCTTACCTGAGCTTTGACCAGGTCTTGTTTTAGGAAAAACAATGGTTTTATTCTTTATTTCCATTTCTGCCAGAGGGAACCTGGGGAGAGGCTTTGGCACATCAACAGTGGGATCTTCAGACTGTGGAGTAATTACATCACGTCTTCTACATGGAAAGTCTGATCCAGACACGCTCTGTGCAACAGCCTCTTGAATAAGCACTTGAATAAACTTTTGCACAATTTGGAAAAAAGCAAAGGTTTAAACAGTGAATATTGATATATTAGCAAATCAAACTATTTAGTTCTATTTCCTCGAGCTGCAAGAACATAGCTGAACAAGCTATGTTCAGCTTTACATTTCAACAAAGGAAAGCTCTCATACATTACACCACCAGGTCTTCTCCAGCCTCAAAAGTTTAAAGATTCCAGGAGGAATCAAGGAGAAGTTTAATTTAGGAGAAAAGGAACATTCACTGAAAATTTGCTATCTAGGCATTTTAATTCAACAAGAATAATAATTTCAACTAGTTTAACTGACAATTCCTACAACATTCTCTGTTGCAGATAATGGAAACAGAGCTGCCTCATTTAGAAGGAGCTTTGTGTTCACTTTTGCTACATAATTAGAAATTCTACAAGTTTCAGTTAATGCTAGTAAAATCTTAGCACACTTTTTGCTGATTTGGAGAGATATGCAGATAAATGACAAAAGAATTATTAACTACCAGATTTCTTATCATTTGATGGGTTTTGCTACATTGTCTACACTTGTCCTAGTAGATTTCTTAAATAATTTTCTCATATTGTAGAACATAACATAGTTAACTATGCACAGTTATAATTTCCTTCTCAACAACTTCCCTGTTTGTTTGGGTTTTTTGAAGGCAGTTTCCAATTCTGTATCATACCTCACACTTCCTTCCATGCAAAAGGAAAGTAGATACAGTTTTATCCTTTCAGTATCTATTTTTCTCTCCATGCATTGTTACAAATAACCCAAAACACACACTGACTGTAAAAATAAGAAAAATGTCTCTGGAGCCCTTCTGCTCTTACACAGAAAAAAGATAATCTATTGGCTTCATAGATATTACTTCTATGCCTCAATTTAATCAGGGAAACGTCCTGGATTAAAAACCATGAAGAGGCAGAACCTGTTCTAGACATTCTTTATCACAGACCTGACATATGGTGACTTGTCCAATACTCTCTTTTAACTTCTTTTATTTTACAATACGATGCAGACTACTTTTATGTGTGCACATCTATGTATATATATTTAGCATTTTAGAAAATGATGCATAAGGCAGTGGTGGGTGCAATTTTGTTGGAAATCCAGTTAGTGTTCACATCATAGTATTTCTTCAAAGATGAATGAACCAAAAATCTCAGTTTACAAAATGGCATCTCAATTACTTTTCTTTATGACAACTTTACAAACTAAAAAGAATAATGGAAGTTGACAGAGTTGCTGACTCAAATCTAAAATGTTTTAGCAATTTCATTCGAACTGACAAAGTAAAATGAAAAGTTGCAATCTGAAGTCTCAAGTAAACCACGTACCTTTTGTCCATTATCACAATGGATATAGATTAAGCCACTCCAAGGAATTAATGTGGGCCTTGTGGCAAGTGACGGATTAGGACTCACCAGAATTAGTGTACTGCCCCTTAAAATAAAAAACAACTAGCATGATTCTCATACTAGAATCAGTATCCACAACATTTGTCACTAGCCCTCCCAAAACAGGATGCACTTTTAAGATAGCAGGTAAGTGAAGATGCCCTACAGATAGTTAAATTTAAGGTATTCAGATATGATATATATTTAGCTTTGATAGCCATGATCCCAGGATCTTCTTTCACCATCACTGAGAAATCAGACCACCTCTTTTCGTGGCCTAACTCAGTTCAAGAACTCTGCAGGCTCCAGCCATCACAGTGCAGAGTATAAAATATTCTGGCTGGCTCCTGTTCTGACAGGTTGACTGCCCTTGGCACTGCAAGGAGATGGTCATGAAAAATAGAAAACTGGGCAAGTGTAGCTTGCTGTGTTTAAGTCAGCTGTTCCCATGGGTCTGCTTCCTTCTTGCAGACCTCTGTTCTTGATCCAAACTACTTACTTGGACCCAAAATGTGAGGATTCTGCCCACTCTTTTCCAGTGGACACATTTTAAAATTCTACACTGCAAGAAAATTGCTTGCAGAGGGCCTTCAAGCTTCAAGGGCCACCCTCTTTTTAAGAAATCATCCAGACAATCCTGAATTTGGGGTATGAGACACTCAGTATGTCCTTACTTTCATAGCTACTGGAAAGTTGTTCATTATTACTGCTTTTTGAGACTATTTTTCTTGGCACTGATTGAATCTGCAGTGAGTGGCAGATATCCTAGCCCTTCCATGGAACTCTATTTTGTTCTCATTAGTGATGAAAGTCTCCCAGAAATTTACATTTACGTGAATATGAAATTAAGTGTTTAATTAAGTGTAAGAAAAATGCAATTGGTGAGGCAGGACTGAAGAGAAAGTATGTTTGGGTCAACATCTTCAAAGTTAAAGCAACTCCTGAAATACAATTCTGAAAGCAAAACCTATTTTTCGGTGGGAGACTTCTTTTGTAAGATGGGAATAGCTTAATAACAGGGTCCTAAAGCTGTTCTGAACTGAACCTCAAAAAACATCAGAAATTTAAAAGGGAGAGGTGAGCAGACCTTTCAAGCATAAATTGTGGAAGTCTTCGCTGCCATATGTGAAAAGTCTCATACCCATATACAGTGATATTATGACTACTTTTCCAAAAATACACTAATTAAGGCACGGGCAAGCTGACACTGGCTTGTCATTATGTTCATACCTACAGATACTGAGAAGCCAAACGTTGAATGGCAAAACCCAGTTTTCTCAAAATAAAAAGAATCCCAAAACCAAGTTGTGAGGAATATCAGCACATTTGCTAAAGAAAACACTAAGTCCCCAGAGGAGAAGCTTTCTATAAGAACTGTTATTTTAGGGGTTGTTTCTTAGTTGCGGGAAGAGAGGAAGAGTTTTTTATTTTTAAATGCGCAGCTAAATTTAAAAAAAAAACCTACTGTGAAAAGAGATTTTTAAAGCTTCAGATTCACTGGCCATTCAGCTCCTTGAAAATTATGCAATAATAATAGTACTTCCAGGCACAGAAAATTCCTGGCATTGAGGTAATTATACACATGACAGAAGAACATTCCCATAATACACAATTGTAAAAAGATAAGGTCATTAAAAAAAAGCTAGATTTGCATGTTAGTTGACAAAAAATCTATATCCTGGAACTAAAGTAGTTTCAGGGTGCAGTGTAAGCAAACTAAAGTAAATTCCTAAAACCCAACTAAAATTTCTAAACTAGTTACACACTTAAACTAAAAATAAATTCCTCCAAAACCTCATGACACATTTACACATAAAGGAACTTACGGAAATATACTTACTGTGGTTCAACAGCTCCATGTTGTGGGGTTATGGTAAGGCAGTGAGCTGGCCATGAAAGTTCAAATGTCAACATTCGATTGGAATTGTTGAGAATTTGTACATGTTTAATATCTGCTGTTTCACCTGTAACACAAAAAAAAAAAAAAACTAATACATACAAAAATTCACAAAAATGCCCAAGATACAGAGATGCACCAATGAAAATAAAATACTTTCTGCCCTAACTTTACCTTCACATTACTATAAAGCCTTCATAGCTATGCAGTGCATTCTCTATGTATAGACAGAGCACAGAACCTCTGATGATTTATCCAAAACTGTGTTCAAATCAAGTCTGCATGAAGATTACTGGTCAATCCACATTTAAAAATATCTTATGCAGTACAGTTACCTTAATACTGAAGTGGCTATTTCATTAGCTTCAAAAAATACTTACCAATAGAAGGAGATGTCAAAGTCAAATACTCAGGTGTAACAGCCCAAGTCTGTTGAGCATCTGATTTATTCTGAACTAGATCATTAGTTTTTGCAGATAAAGAAGTACCCTGAGGTCCTTTAACAGGAAGAACGTCCAAAGTTGCAGCAGTATGTCTGACAAAGTTCTCCAACCTGAAAATAAGACTGCATTAAGCAAAAGCAGTAAAAAAATACCTCATAAGTAATTATAACAGCCTACTCTTAGTATTTCTCAAAATTTTATTATTGAAATACAATACTTTTTACATGTGCCCTCAATTTAATTCAATTCTCCATTAAGTATAAAACAATCCAGCAGCTGTATCAGGACACAGCTTTTTCACAGAATGTTTGGAAGTGGAAGGTACCATTTAGAATGAGAGGAACAAAAATAAACAATTACCTTCAGAAGATAATAATATAAAATAATTTTTAAACGTATACAGAGAAAACAAATACTGCATAGAGAAATAAGGCAATGCAAGTTGAGTTTCACAGCACGCTGTAAAACACATTCTGGAGATCAGGAGGGACCTTGGAGATCACCCAGGCCAACACCCCTGCATAAAGCAGGGTCAGCTACAGCAGGTAGTTCAGGACATTGCCCAGCCAGGATTTTAATTTCTTCAGAGATGAAAACTTCACAGCCACTCTGAGCAACCTGTTCCAATCCTTAACCACCCTCACAAGAAAAAAACATAATTACATACATATAATTACTAATTATGGTTCCAGTACCTGTCCAATTCCAAATGGGTTCCAGGAGACTGATGAAAGCCATCCTGATCACAAGTGGAATATCCAACCACAGAAAGGAGAACCTTTTGCATATTTGCATAGAAAAGATGGATATCATTTGTCTCTCGTGGGACATCACACACTAAAAATGAGAATAGAGAAATTCTAGTAAGAAGAAGTATTAGTAATACTCAGAAATTACACCACAGAGATTTAAGACATAGACCTAGCTAATAATCCATCAGCTAAGAAATCCTAGATCATTCCAAAACTACTTATTGCAAGTCTAGTTATCAGGCGTAGCTCAACACTAACATCAAATACAATATATAAATCTGAATACACACCAATTTAAAACTTTTTATTGTAAGATATAATAAATATTACATATTAAAAATAAATCTAAAAATATTATCATATAGTTTCCACCTTTATACAAATGCTATATACTAATTTGATTCTATGCCAAATTAGAGTTAGCTTGTACTATTTTCTCTAACACTGGCTTAACAACTTCAAAGGATACTCCAGAACCCAAGTATCTAATGTTCACTAGGATTTCACCCCAACTAAGATGAATGATAAAAAAAAATCTTTACTTTTCCAAGCAAAGACAATATACATTTCATAGGGAAAGAAACAGACCACATTTATTCAGGTGTAGTAGCCTTAGGACAGTAAGTAATTCCATATGTGAATATAACTAGCTCAAGAATAGAGTTTGACAGTAAATTTGTTCATGACACTTGTAGGATTGAACACTTTGGGGGGGGGTACTTTAAGGAACCCTTTACAATATCTTGTATTCTTATTAATGCATTCCTTACTAACGAGCAGAAGAAAAAGCTATTAAGTTTAGGAAGGAAAATAAATATATATTTTGGAGTCAGCCAAGTTGTCTGCCTCTCAATTTTCAAATATATCTGTGTACAACAAACTGAATCTTTCTCAATAGTTAATGAGGCAAATACTTTCCAAATAAACTCATCATTTTTACTGCTATAATATTTACAGACTGGGGTTTCATGTTGCTAGGAGAAAAGTACAGAAAATTATTTAAATAAATAGATACTGAATGAAAAAAGGCAAATTCTGCTGTGATGGGTTGACCCTGGCTGGATGCCAGGTACCCACCAAAGCCATTCCATCACATTCCTCCTCAGCTGGACTGGGGAAAAGAATACAACAAAGCTTTGCCCAATACAACTGTCCAAATTCAGAATTTTTCTTCTACATTTATTAAAAAAAAAGTGAAAAAGTAACTAGGACTCGAGCCAAAAGCACATTTGCCACATAAAAACAAGTATTATATTTTTCTTTTAAGAAGTCATAGTCTTACCTTCTGTCACAAGCTGCTCCCCTTGAAATTCTTCATCAAATACAGCATTTCTCACTAAGTTGTTTTCTGGGATTATGCGGTTTTCTACCTCAGGTTTATACATCACAGCTCTGTTACAGATAAACAGGAGTCATTAAATTAAACAAAGTACTAGAAACAATAAATTGAAAAGATTGATACGAGTCGTAAGAATCCAGCATAATTTTCACTTTATCATTTCTTGACTACATTAAGCTCAAATCTGGGAGCATCCATTTAAAACTGAAGCCTTTTCACAGTCTTAAAATGGTTAAAGAAATACCTGCTCTATTGCTGCAGAGTAAAAGGAAACACTGAAATAATGGTTACCATATGTTTGTCTTTCCATACTTGTTCTCTGCTGTCAGTCACACCTACCTAGATTTTTGATAAGTACATCAGGCATCTGAGTGATGTTTCAATCACCACAGGAAGCAGGAGAATGCTATTTTGGTTACAAGTGAAAGCCTTTTGAAAGGAAAAATTGACTAGTCAATGTCAGAGTGGTAGCAGGTGCCAGCCAACAGCAGGAACACAGAGCCAAGGAGCATGACTGCCAACAGAACAGAAAAGACTGGGAGGCACATGGATATAAATAGTCCTGGGAAAAATGGGAAGCTACAGGTCAGCAAGAAGAAATCTGGCACTCAGATAAGGTCAGGGCCATGGAGGAGGAAAGAATACCTGAGCACTGCTAACTCTCAGGTCTAAGCTACTTACCAGGCTGCTGACTATATATAATTTTGGAATAAGGAACTTCAGGCACAAGCTGCCAGATGAGGCAGAGTACTCATTTTACATTCCTTGCCCCTAAGTCCCAAATCATGTTCTCATTCTCGGGCACAATTACCAAACGGGGTTGAACTGGCTTAGAGAACTCAGTCATTGCAAGACATTCACATCTCTTTTAAGTTATCAAGGGAGATTACAGGAAAACTACCACCAAGAAACAACCAGCTAGACCACCATTTTCAAGAACAATATGCCAGCTTGCTGACTAATAAAATCAACAAGTCATTTTGCATACATAACAACACCCAGAATCTGAATTTAAATGTTTCCAATAATACCTATGTAGTTGTATTGAGCTTCTAAGATGGATTTTCTGTTGCTCTGTAGACCAAAACTGTTCCCTAAGTACTTAATCCCTTTAAGGAAAATTCCAAGATAGTGAGCATTGCCTCACACAACACAATTCATACAAAAATCAGGAACAAGCATCTTCTAAGATATCTAAAATAAGCCAGTTTCCTATCAAGGTCAAGAACACAGCTATTCCATGAGCTTTTAATTCCCAAGTCATGCAGTTAAATTCAGCTGCGTTTAACACTTCATTTGGATAAGAATATACACAATGACTTTCACACATTGTCAGGCAATGACATTTAAAAGCAATAATGAAATAATGCTGTTTTGAAGTTTTGCACTGAATTATGACCACCAGCACCTTAGTGCTCTACCTAGTCTTAACATTCCGCATTACACTATACCCCATGGGCAGCACAAGTCACAAGTGCCTCTTATGTCATTGAAAGCAGAATGTGCCATTTCTGTGCATTTGAGTTATGTAAGCTGAAATGCAGAATAACATGGCCACTATTGAAGATCACCAAGGTATTTCGATGTTGCTATGAACATATTATAAGTTTCTCTGTGTGTAAGCCTTCTGATCATTTTCCCATGGGAGAACATCCTTTTGCTGTCTTTTACTCTGTATAAGCTTTCTGTAAACAAAATATCTGTGTCTGTTCTTCAAGAACATGGAATTGGTTAGCCTCCTCCTACCTATGAGGAGACTGAACTGAAATTACTTTATCTTTCTGATATTGTAAACTATACGCACACATTTTCCTGGACGAAGCAGCAGCAGGAGCATGGAATGCTCTCTGCTGAGCAGATATAGAAATATATTAGAATTATGGAGTCATTTTAAGAAATCATTTTAGCCTTCTGAATTTATTGTCAAGAGTCCTTTCTTCAATGCATGGACCACAACGATATTTCAACAAGTTTCCTTAGTGTGTCATGAGCATACGTGGATGTTATTTTTCTCATATACACATCTACTCCAACAAATTCTTTGTCAACGGAATTCAGCAAACCAAGACATGAACCTTGTTTGAAACTTAATACTCCTGGATTTTAGTACTATTCTTTTCATGAGCCTTTTCTTTAAACATTAAAGTTACATACACATTAGAAAGAGATACCAAGACAGAATGCAGATCTCTTTCGATACAAAAAAGAAGACATTTCCCCAAAACCCAACACACTTAAATTTAAGAAAGTTAAAATAGAATAAAATCCTTAACTAGGATTCTAGCTACAGTATGTAAGCAAATACACAGATGAACAAAACCCCATCAACAACTTACATGTGCAAGGCTTAATAGATCTCTACATACCATCATCATCTTTTAGTTTGTTCTTAGTCCTTTTGGAAACATGTTAAAACCATATTTGTGGCAGCACATACTCCTAGCTTTAACTTCTTATTAAAGATCTCTCTGTTACAACAGCAAAGCACATCTTACCTGCGATACTGCTGCCTAGAAACTTCATCTCCCCAAAAAAAACATAGTGTCGACACCAGCATGCTGGGATGGGAGTTCTTTTCCTTTGGATTCCATGTTACAGTAATCACCTGATAAAATAAATAGACAACATACTGAGGAAAAAAAATCTTACTGTTTGTATTAATGTTTGAAATATGAGTCAACAGATGACTACAATACAAGTGAAACAGGACATGACATAAAAAAAGGTAAGATTTTAGTAAAGAATGAGTCAGACATTTTCACTGATGACATTTAATTTAAATTCATAAAATTTCATCAGAACAAAGCACTGTACTTACTTCATGTGTTCCTTCTCTTAGTACAAACTTCTCTGGAGACACTGTCATAACCTGAGGATCCATCACTGTTTTTGTCTGCAGGTTTCCCAAGCACAGTGCTTTAACATAGGCAGCCCGGGAGCCTGTGTTCCTCACATGGAAGCAAGCTTTCTGTAATCTTGCAGACAATGATCCTTCCAGTGTAACCATGAAGCTATCTGACAATTTTTTAACATTTTCTAAAATGATATTGCTTGTTCCTCCATATCCAGATAACGGTATCTGGGAGAGAAAAAAAACCCACCACCAAAAAAACAGTACTTCAAATGGAAAAAGCTTCTAAGTAAAAAACAGTTATGTCCAACTATGGTAAACTATATAGAGTTACAGAAAAACAAATGAAAATGTTAAAAATGTGAACTGAAAAGCCGTTGCAAGAAATAGAAAAGCCTAAATTTACTCAATCATTTTCAAATTCTACTTCCAAGTTTGTTTAAGACCTACCTATAGAACAAGATAAGTTCAGACTTTTTAACACTTCTAGAGTTAAAATCTGAGGCTACTTTTAATATCGTACATAAAATATTTCGTCCTTCACAAAGGAAAGAATTACATGCAAAATTGATACTAATGTTCAAAGCATAAAATTTAATGCCCATATGACTTTAACAAGTATACAGATACCCATAATATGTATCTTGAATTTTCAGGTTTTTGATGGAAACACATATTCAGTGTAGATTTTCAATAATTACGAAAAAAGTACATTTAAAATTATTAGAAGTTATGCTGGGACTCTTACAGTAAACTTAATTCCTGGCTTTGATCGAATCCCCAGCTGTTTGATTTCCAGCTTTGCAAAGCAGCAAGTTACTCGAGTGGGTGTAAACATCAGGTAAATGTTAGTATCTTCTTTGGGACGCATTTTGAGTTCCCAATTACTCGTTAAGCGTTCTTCTGATCCGAATATACTTTGCAGCTATAAAAACAAAGACATCAGAACTGAGTGACTGTAATAGGAAAAAAAATATAGTAGTAAAACTTACTACACTTGGAAGAAGAATTAACTTATTAGAACTCCACATTTACTTCTTTGACATATTGGCATATTTAAAGTTGCAACGCTTAATATGCAATGAAAAAGACCAAGTCCAAGATACTTTCTATTCCCATAATGAACATTTTGATGCCTTTCAGTTTAGACAGACTTTTTTGTCCTCAATTCCCAACCTGTCAAGGCTGCACTTTACCAGCACTACATTAATTATCTGTCAGTATAAGAGTTTAGATTAAAATAATCTGAACATTTGAGGAAAAAAGGGGATATGAGTCAGTGCAAGTTACATAACAAAAAGACCCATTAGCCATGGTAATTCCTAAAGGCTAATTCCAATTTTTCTATTCTCATCTAGACTCCCTCCTGCAAGAAGGGCCACTGATGGATCACTCCACCAACTTGTGATACAGCATTTCAGAGAGCTGCAAACCGAGCTCCAGTTTGCTGCAGCACTCCTATTTCAGTGGCTCCCAAGGATACCAGTGTAGCTTAACCTCTGCTACCACACTCATCTGGGCAGTCTCAGAACAAATACACAGCCTGCTAACACTTCAGGGCACAAACATTTTCATTATAAACATAGCCTGGTCATAAACACTAAAGAAAAATTTTAATGTCAACCACCTGAAAGCAGTCTTGATCCTGGCCTCTTATCAACAATCTTAAATGCTGGGTCACAAACGGAGAGTCATTTCTTAGAATTAACTTCTTCTGTCTGAAAAATATATTTGGTTAGATTTTACAGCAAATATAAAATTAACTACATATATTAATTCATGGAAACAATGGAACTGGGACAGTCAGTTTTGAAGTAATTTAATGGGAAAAAAAATCACCTCTTGGAACAATAGAATATGTTAAATAGCAAGTTATTTCTGTATTATCAAACTTACACATCCTACACTGTTAAACACCAGAACACATGAATACTCATATAACAAAACAATCCCCAAATCCCCTTCAGGTCACAGTTATGACGAGATCATCCAGAGAGTTATGCAGAAACAAAGTCTTTTGAGTAGTCTGGCCCAGATTCACTGCAACACTTGTAAATAACTAAATTCAGGATAACTTTCCCTTTTCATGTACTTCGCAATGTAATAGCAATGCAGAAAGTTAAGGTCACTTGACAGAATCAGGTTGACTAAAAAATATTTTTTTTCCTCTGTGATACGTCCTAGCATCAAGCAGGCTTCTGGTACTCAGAGCCTTCCTCAGCAGAGGGAGGAAACATCTCCAGCAAGAGCAAGTGCCTTTGTCATTTTAACAAGTCAAAAAACATTGACAGATGAATTTGACAAGCCCTAAATCTGCTACAACCTAAGAGAATAGATCATGCAGCTGGAATCAAAGAGGACAGAGAGAGCAAAACCTCTCTCTATAAACACTGGCAGACACTCTTTTGTACTCTGTTGAAACAAAATTACAAAAATAATTCCAGCTTCCTAAAACCAAGGGTTCATTAATTACTGCTTTACAGGAGGAACAGAAAATGAAAAGATAGCAGTATACAGGAAAGAAGCAGTAATTCCCAAACGCCAAATAACCAAAACTACTGTTAGAAGCACACTACTTTAACAAAACAGAAATGCAGAAAAACAGAAATGCAGCTATCAGAAGCAGTTCTTGGCTACAAACATGGATTGATTTTAAACCACTAGGAACATCATTAGATTCCTCAAAAAGTTCAGTATCAACCAACAGTGGACTAGTCCTTCAAGCAATAATTACTAGAAATTCAGAGATCTGCAAAACTTGCAGACTTTACATATAAAAGGAGCAAAGAATATCCTAACAATTATGAACAGTTTCACTAAAGCATAGAATACTGAACCTGTAAACTTGAAGCTAAAAAAGTGCAGAGAAGAAGTAGTCTGAAGGACAAAGTAATTCATAATTAGGGGCAAAACAGATTCTCCATCACTAAAAGTTTTAACACTGAAATACATTCAAATCAATTAGAGAATGTTCAACAGTTTATGCTATTCAGATGGTCAAATTACATTACACAGACTGGATTCTGTTCGTTGTAATGGATGAGATGAAGCATAAGTTATCTCTAGCAAGGGATGGGTATCAAAAGAACCAACAGAATTTTTCTATCAACTTAACTGAAAAATACTGTTCTCCTCATTTCTACTTACATGATATACTAAACTTACAGAACCAGATATTCTAGTCATAACTAAAGAGTCCTCAAGAATACACTAAGCTCAAAGAAGATCAGTTTGTTTCCAAAACTTTCTTGTATAAGAAAAATAATTGCAATATACTGCTTCTTTCACTTGAGGCACAGAACAAATCACTGTGAATTATCTACGTGAACGGGAAATTTTACTTCAAATAAGTGCAACATAAAATACTTTACTTGATATTCTATATGAACAGATATCCAACTTATACTTACACTGATGATCCAAGTGATACTGCTCCCCAGGCAATGAACTGCTTGTTGGAGAGGATGGGTGGAATGTCTGAGCACCCAGCAGTTGTAGACACAGGTCTGTTTTCACCAGATTCTACCTCACCTTTTATCATCACTTCAAACTGAGGCCCAGATGGCAGCACAAGGATTTTCAAAATACTTTAAAAATAAATACATTAATTTAAAACCCACAATAGAACAAAATTAGCTGATGAAATTTAAAAAAATAACTGAAAAAATATTACAGATAGGCATTTTTAAAACTACCTTAAGGCAAAAATACAAATACTTCTTTTTATTTTATGACAAAGGCCAGCTTTAGGCATAGCCCTACATTTAAATCCTTTGGACTGTAAATATACATGCCACATGTACCTCACACAGGCTTCTGAAGTATTTTATCTGGAAATGATTCAGATAAATATTTCAGAGACTACAGCTCAGCAAAGTATTTTTTGTCCATACAAATTTCTAATTATTTTGACAGACTAATTTTAGAAAGAAACAAAGTCTGGCTGTAGATTAAAGAGATATCTTTTGAATGCCATGAGAAACTTCATTGAATTTTTACAGGTGTGAGATATCCAGGAGCAGCAAGGAAGGAAATCTAGCTTTTAAATAATAGCCTGGATCATTTGTTATAGCACAGAGAGACTTCAAGTCAAGAAAAAAACTCAAGAACTTCCGTTCTAGCTGTTAGTGAATCCCTACGATGCCTGCTGACAAAGCCTTGAGTCCCATCAGCAGGGAAACATGGACCCTCATTATTGCCTCAGTTAGTTTATTAGTATTTTGGCAGCACTCTAATGTAGACTACAAAGTTTCCAATCCTGAGTACCTCAAGCCTGTAAAAATTCAACCTACCCAATAGGATCATACTGTCACCAGCACAGAACTTTCTTTAATTTAAACGCACTGCGGAGGCCTAGTTAAGCTAGCTAGTGAAGTTGAACATAGTTTGAAGATACTCCTTTGACCATTCTTGCTCTATCACAGCAGAAACTGTGTTTCATGTAACAAAAGAGGAAAGGCTGCTTTGGAGAAATGAGTCAGACCCCTGTCATTGCCAAAAACTCTCACAACAACTGACACTTGGAGCAATCAAGTTTGTTTTGCAGAATGAAGTTCAACAGGTGCTAATGAGCAAAACTATGAATGCTTCATCCATCTGCAAAAGGAACACGTACATCAGTGTTCTACAGAACAAACTTTTATCTGATTACAGCAGACAAATGAATACTTATGATCCTGATCTGTTCTTGCGTTTTTTCACATGTAAAATAGAAATAACATTTCCCTTGCCTCAGCAGAGAGAGAAAGAGGGAAGCAACTGAAGGGGCTGCTGAAAGTAAGTATTTTGAAGCTTTCCTGTACTTTAGAAATAACTACCCTATAAAGGGCCTCAGGAACTTACTCCGTTTATTTACACTAAACAAGTCTTAGAATATGTCTTGATGGGAAATATTATCTATTCATTCTGCTATACACACCTGAAGAGGCAGATAATCTACAGAAAAGGTGAACCTTAACAAAAATCCTTTTGTAATGGATGAGAACTCTCATGAAAACAACTGAAGACAAAGACTCTTGTATGGGTAAAACTTCCAATTTGTTCATTACCTTAAGGTCAAAAGCAGTTCAGTTTAACACATGCAGCACAGAATCAGTTATATTACCTTTCTGTAGTTGTTGTGCTTTTTGGAGAAAACTGGACAGTCACTACTTGTTCTTCTCCAGGAAAAAGGAAAAGGTCCTCAGGTTCAACAGCAAAGCAGCTGTCCTGATCTGATGTCTGAAAGCAGGCAAGGGCAAAAGGGAGGGTTAGTTACCTATTTTAAGAGATTAGACACTTCTACAACATATCATACAATTTGGTTGTGCACCTGTGGTACATGTAGTTCAGACAATTTGAATACACCTGGAGCCTTCAACACTTTATCAATTAACACCCAGTACCATCACTTAATGTGGCATTTGTGATAGTAGTCTTATACCCTCTTTCCATGGCCTCTGATCCTAGAAACGATGGGCTAACAAAACTTTTTGTAAAATGGAACCAACTGCTCCTTCTTTTGACTTTGAAATGCAAGTTTCAAATGTGTTTATAGTTATCTTTCAGTCTGGAACCATACTTTCCATGGATTCTCAAAAAGGTCAAGTAAAGACATTGTATATCTGAAAAGAACTCACTTTGAGTTGGCAAGATGTACACTAAAAACTAATGCAGTTTTGTTAGAAAATACAGATGTTTCCCAATGCTAATATTCATCTTTGCCTCAAGCAGGCTTTACGTTACCAGCTAACACCTGCTGTGCAGCACAGACTTCACTACTTTTACATATAACAAATATTTTAGGTAAAATTTAGTAAAAATCATAAAGGTATGTTTGTTATAACAAATAAAACTGAAGTTGAGCAAAAGAACACCCATATGCTTTTTCCAAAAAAGTAAGCTAATCTCTTTGTCATCTTTCATTCCCTTTACGTAAACTTGTAAAGCTTTTGTCAAACCACAAAGCTGAGCTAAAATCCCATGGCTCAGCTCTAGCTTCAGTACAACATCAACAGCACAAAAGTCATGATTTCAAGAGGGAAAAGCTAACCTACCTTAACTTTCAAATGTACACTAATTTTTCCAGCATTTTTCAATGGCAGCTGCTGCTTGACTGTTGAATCCACACTAGTAGACAGATGTATTTTCTGTAAAAATTAAATAAGTGTATGTTTGTATATATATACATACATAATCAAACCAAACATTACAGAAGTAGGAGGCTAGGAGAGGCAAACTGTTCTTGAAACACAGTTTGTAAATACACACAAACCTCTAAGTCCTTTGGAATATGTATCCTTGCTGTTCCAGCTCTTGCTCTGAGAGAAATACTTTTAATCACAGTGCTAGGTCCTGGACTATCCACTTCCACATCCACTCTTGCCAAGAACTCCTCTGGTGGATCCAAGGAATCTAGGAACAATTTCATGAGTAGTAAAAGCAAGCAAGTCTGCCAACAACAAAGGCCATTCCTATGGATGCATATCTCACTTCAGCTACTCTCCAATCTTAATATATTCATGTGGTGAAAATAACAGAGGCTCTCCCATTACTCCTGCAACACTTCTTTCCTCTTTTAAATAAAGTCTCACAGGACCTTATTTAAGAGTTTTACCTTTTTGTCAAATGTGACTGAAATTATCACTAATGGAAACAAAAACCCCATCCTACCACACCAGCCAAACTAATTGATGTAAGTACTATTTTCTGCTCAGGAAGCCAGAACAATTCAGAGGTTTCTTCCAATTTACTATCTATTTTGCAATTAATACAATGTTTTCTTAAGTGATGGCTCAATTACCCCAGTAAAAGAAGTTAACACAAATTCTAGGCATCTTGCAATACAAACTTTGTACAGCTTCAAACTTAAGTAAAAATGTCCCTAGTAATATATAAAGGATTAAGACACAGAGGTATTCTGCCTCCTACAGTTACTAAAAATAAATATAATACCTGAAATATTAGCACACACAAACCCAACATGGTTTCAAGTTTGCAGCCTGTGCCTGCAATTTAACACACTTATACATTATAAGTCAAATTTTCAGCTGAAATGAAAATCAAGTTACTTTACCTGAACAAGAAATTTGTTTCTTAGGTGCATGGAACAGAACCCAAACTGTTAAAGCTTCAGGATCCTGAAAAAGAAATTGGTTGACTCTATTGAGAGGAGAAAAAAAAAAGAAAACACCCATAAAACCTAAAAATGCAAAAGGTGTGCTGCCCAAAAATCATTATTGTGAACTCAAATATTCAGCACTGTCATTTCAGACAGCAAGTAAAAAGAAGAATCTACCAACTACAAACTACTCACTTGCCCATCATAGCTTGCATGTATCACATGATTTACAACTGATGGAGCTGCTGTCTGAGACACTGCATCCATTTGCTCATTAGAAATATTAACAGGTTCCTTGGAAAAGGTGAAGCACCGCCAGGCTACTGCATTCTGTCCAAAAAAAAAAGGATTATAAGTATTAAATCTCTTATTATCAGTAACAGCAATGCTGACAAAGCTGAGAAATACAAGACAAGTTTTGAATGATCCAAGCAGTTTGGAAAAAAAAAATCAAAAATTAGGCTGTAGTTTTGGTAAGTATATGATAGTCCAGCAAACCCTCTAAAAACAATAGGAAATCCTTTTGCAGCAAAAGGGGACAAGCAGAGTCTGGTTAGCTTAAGCCTTCAAGAAGTTCGACTGCTCAAGACCAAGCATCACTAGTCCCCAGGACAACCTGATCCACCTTAACGTGGATCAGGTTGTCTTGCTTGTTCCCCTGCATAAGGAAACAAGGCCAGCTCTCCCCACAGCACAAATCAGCAGTCAGGTCAGCCTAGCCAAAAATGTGAAAACTCCATTGCCAGAGATGCAGAGAGGACCACACTGTAGCCTCTCAGACAGGCTATTATCTAGTGGGAGACACACAGAGAGAAGAGTCCTGCTCTTGCTCCTGCAGAGGAAGAGGGAGTATGTTAAACTTGCTAGCAGCAAGCTTGGCTGCTTGTTTGAACAGTCAGCTTTTCCATATTCCATAGTGGAAAATGTCTTCAGCTTCTCAGAGAGAAGAGGGAAGCTTCCAGCTTCCTCAGCTTCTCAAAGAGAAGGTTTAGGCAACACAACCCTTTTCCTATCTGCTGCTCTATGCTATCAAAACAAGCACCAGAGGTGGAATCCCATGGGGCTAAGCTACAAAAACTAACCAACAGACATGAAACAAAACACCACACACCTATTTCCAGAAGCATTTTTGTTGGGACCATTACAGCAGGATCAGATTACCACCCTGCAAAAACTATTTATTTCCTGACTAACAAAAGATTTCTTGGGAACCTTACATGTAGTGTCCAAGATATATTTCTTAATGATATGTAACATAAAGCGTTTGAGTATTAAAATTCAGTATCACAAGATGTTAACTCTCACATATAGAAGTTTACTGTACTTACTGCGTTAATAATAAGTCTAATTGGCACAAAAGCATGGGTTTTGTTGATAAGTTTTAGGGGAAGAGCCTTCCAACTGCCAAAAGGCAAGTCACCAAAATCCAGACAATCTCCTTTCCCTGTTTCCACCTGGTTTTAAAACAAAGCAGAACTTAGGAGAAAGGAAAACCTTCAAAACACAGTACCTTACAAAAGTACCAGGAAAGAAAGGATGTTACTCACCTATTCCATCCTCCTAACCCTACATCCACATATAATACAAACCTCCTACCAGGGGTAGGAGGAGTCTAAAAATCATATTTTCTTTTATGTCAGAAGGGGGTTACAGCCAATTGGCTATCTCCCATGCATTTTGCCTCAATAAATTAAGCCAATCTTAGTGCAATGTTTAGCCACCAAAATCCAGCACACAATCAAGTTATTTTGGATAATTCAAATTAAAAGTAAGCTTAAACCATGACTATTGCTAGCAAGTAAGAAATGAAGTTTTAGATAGTTATTTTCTTAACTTTTAACTTCCTCAAATGAGTTTTTAACTACGGGGCGGTTAATTTTTGCTAGCTTAAAAACACTTCAGTGTCATGATCTGCAGCAAAATACAGCTTTTATTTGGTACTTCTTCCAATCTCAATAATATAACAACGTGCAGGGATTGAGCACAGGATTTAAATTTTATTTGAGCATGACACAAGTTTGAACTATACACCATGAAGAACATGGAGAATGGACTACATGTGCAAGAATAAAAAAGGCATTAAAAATAAACATTTATGGAAGAAGCATTAAAAATTATATCCATTCCTGTGCATTCATTACTTCAAAACACATAATTAGCCCAAATCAAGTTAAAAGACCACGCAAATGAAAAAAAATGTTAGCTGTGGCTGACAACTGAAAATTTACTTTTATCAACCATGTCACACACTACCATGTAACTTGTTCAGGTACCTCCAGAAGTATCATCAAGCCTTTTTCTGCCTGTCCATACCCTTAAATCTAGAACTATATGAAGCCAGATTTAATTATTAATGTTACACTGTCTCCCATCTGGTTGTTCTTCCTGATAAGACACAAGACAAAAGCACTTTACACATGCATTTACTTTTCATTTTTAATTAGTCCAAAATAAGAAAATATACTCCACAATCATAAACAAGCTAGAGGTAGTAAGAAACCAAGACAAAGTCTAGTTGATGTAAAAAATCCTTATAAGTGGAAATAAATGTTTTTTGTTACATTAAATGCCCAATCCAACACAGCAGACACCTAGTAAGCATCAGATGTTTAGGGTCTTGCCCAGCCTTTTAACAATGAAAAAGTAATGTATTTTTATTTGTTCTTTCCACACAGAATCCTTCCTTTCCAGCTAGCTCCTTTTCCACAACAGGAACTTCCCAGATAGCAATAAGTTTTTCAAAAATTTTCTTCTATTCCCACTCAAAACATATGAAATTCTAGGTTTCTTTGAGGAACAACCTTGCAATCCTATTATTTTCCAGTGTCATTAAATTATTCATACAATTGCAACAAGGAAAGACTCACAATAAGCAGCAACTTACTTCTAAATTGGGATTTTCAGTGACTGCTGTCAGAACTACCCTGCTTGCCAAAGCTTCTGACTGAACGATTGTCTCGGCATCTGCAGAAACTGGCCAAGATGAAATATTGAGGATACACTGGAAGATCCCCGAATGGGAAGGTAAGAAAAGTATTTTCAGGTCGTTGGTAGAGTAGGGTCCTACAATGGTTTTGTTCTTGAAAACCAGACATTGGTATTTCATAGGATCCATCTGAAAAACAAAATACCTGTCATTTTCAAAGAGGCCTTCTACCAGAAGAGATTTCCTTTCCAAATAACACATTTATCTGGCACCACTGCTTAACACAGATGTTTTGTATATATTTCTCCTCCACTTAATTAATGCATCTTCATATCCATTGCCCATTTGCATCCTGCTCAACTGCAGGCCTTTTCTTTTAATTTAAACAGAGAAGTCAGCCTGAAAATTGCTGAGGTTTCTTTCTACCATCTAGTGAAAGATTGGCACAGGGAAAATTATTAAGTAAAACCCTGATTTTAGAGAAAGAACAGCAGTGTATTTCAAAGTTGACAGAAAAAACATTGGGTTTAATCACACTGTGCAAACAATTACATATATTTATTCATGGAAATAACTGTAAAACAGTTTCATTTAAAAAATCACCTCTTGATACAACAGAATTGCTGGTTACAGGAGCTGCATAAAAGCTCTATGAAGCTGATTAGAAAATTATGCAACAAATCTGTGTTCTCATATATATACACACACATATATATATATACATATATATACACGCACATGAACACACAGAATTGTGGCCTGACGTTCTTTAAAGAGGAAGCATTCCAAGAAAAAAAGATCAAGAACTGAAATCATACTCCTGGAAAGACACATTCTACATCTGGTGGAAGAATATACCTGAGGGGTGTGATCAGGATTTCTAAGACTTATAACCTGCAACATTTAAAGCAAATCATTGTCTGCTACTCCTCAGTAAGATGGACCAAATAAAAACAGCAAGAACCATATTTAAAAAAAGAAAAAAGCAATACTTTTATGTATTTATGTAAAAGCTTTATACAATCTACAACTTAACTGAACTGTGGACAACACTGCATAGTTTCAACAGATTAGCTAGATAAAGAGCAGTCTACCAAAAACTAATTAAGAACAGAAAAAACATCTAACTAAAGTTACCAGGTATCAAACTGCCAGAAGCTCACAGTATCCTATGCTTGTTCTGTTCTTATATTCTTCTCTACTAAGTGTATTCATCAATAAAAGAAATTAAATCATTCTGATGGACCTTGAATCTAACTCATTCTCAAGTTCTCAAGACATTTTACTTCTGAAACTATTAGTGTGATAACAGAAATATATAGAATTTAACAAAATTGACGTGTGAGACAGCCAATTTATGGCCTACAAGCTACCTACAACCCACAGAACAACCCATCTAGCTTGAAGCCTGCTCCAAATACTTCTCATTTTCCATCACTCAAGATCTCCTGGTTTCAAGAAAAAGAGGAGCAAGCTGCCAGAAATGTTTTAGCAATAACAGTTCTCAGCACGGATGTTTTCTAGCCTAGGGCTGACTTTTCTTGCACATTCTTCTTCAGTGTGTTCACATGTATATTATATGTATATAAGTGTGTATGTATAGGAGAATACACAAAGGTGGGAATGAATAACCCATAAACTCAAACCTTCCACACTTCATGCACACAATACAATTCTACAGATCAATCACCTTGAGTAGCATTTACCTCACAAAGTCTACTTGTTGAAGGAAGTCAGGTGGCCTGGCTAAAGAAAGTAGCATTGCTTTTGTGCATATTAATTATAAAACACAGAAAAAATCACAAATCTGTAAAGAGGGCCTTAATTTTACATACGATTATGTGGTAAGATTACAGTATTATTCAGCTTTATTAAAAAAAAAAAATCTGTTACCTTTTCCCCATTAACTGAAACACTGAGTATTCCAATGTTGACCTGCAACCACCGGTCAGCTGGATTATAAACGCTAAGAACCGTCTGTGATGCAATTCCCACACAACAGGCATTAGGGAACTTCAGCTCTTCTGGTACTTTTATATGTCCTTTGGAAGAAAATATGCTTCTGTTAGTTACAAGTACTCAGAAGCAAATCAGCCCTCAGGCTGCCACCAAGTTTATGAACTCATCTGACAAATGCTTCATTATGGCAAGGAAATGTTTGACTCCTACAGTTCTCGTAAGAATGTTTTCCACAAGCATGAAATTTGAAATTTGGATCATTTCTAATTTGCATCTTAAAGTTCTACTGTCACAAAAACAAATACTTATAGAAATGGTACATTCCATACAGACCCACAAAGTGTGTGTATATATATATATACACACCCCTGATATAAAACCCTCAGTGGTCACAATTTAATCCCTACTAGCCCAACTTGGAAAATTTGAACATTACTGTTACAAAATGTTATTAGTATAAAGAAAGGTAAGGAGTATTTCACTATTTTAAAATGCACTAACAAGATCAATGATTTGGAACAATCAATAAACAAGCTCTAAACTGTCACAGATGCAAAATTTCAACCCCTCTAGCTTGTCATTTAGGCTGAAAGAATTAGCCAGAACAAAAAGTATAGCAAAAAACAACTAACAAGATTGTAGGTTAAAAGAAGTTTTTAAAATTAAATAGCAATTTGTGTTGCTTAGGTTTAGAGCTAAGTCTAGATACCAAGTAATAGCAGAAAGTACTTGGTAGCTTGTCTTTCTGTTCATAACCAGCAAACAGTTTCAACCCTCCATGGAGTTCAAACTTCTTATGAGTTTTGGCCTTCACTTCTAATACCAAATTAGGCTGGAAATAGGAACGTCCTCTACTTTCCAGATAAAATACAATGGAATTTCAAGAGCATGACTTGTCTTGCCTAGTTTGAACTGCAGCTAGGATTTCTCTTCCTCCTATGAAAGGTAGTTCTAGGTCCTTTACACAAACACAAAACTACTTAATATTGAAGAATGCTGAAATTCTTCTAAATTGTGAGAAACCTTTTTTAAGGCCATTAGGGGAGTTATAAGAATAGACAATGAATTCAGAGAACAACATTAAACAAGGAAAACTAGTAATAGGGTTTGCATGAACAATAATTGCAGTTACACTTAGTACCATCTTAATTCTATTTACTATAACATAAGCAACATCACTATCACCATTCCTGTCCACAGATGTATTTCAAACACACTGTAAAAATCACCCTTACCAATAGCAGGTGACTTCGACAACTCCCACTCCCTTCTGCCAGCTCCAAGAGCTTGTCTAGTACATGGTTTTATATTAAAGATATTATTATTGTTCCATGAAGTATGGTGTGGATTATAAAGTGAAGCTGCATCCAAAAAGCCAGGACCAATATTTGGACCTAAAGGACCTAACATAGGTGGATTCTCAACATGTCCTGCTGGGATACCAGAACAAGGAAGCCCTGCTGGAAGGCCAAAACCTGCAGAGCTGCAGCCATGAAACTGAGACAGAACTGCATTTCCTGTAGGTTGTATAGTTCCCAGATGCTGTTGTGCAAATGGAGCTGTTGCAAGACAATGCCCTGTAAGCAAGGTGGGGACAGAAGAAGAAATTGCTTTACTCTCGGAGGTAGTGACATGGGATTTAACAGTTGACATATGAACATGCTGTTCACCAGATGAGTTTTGATTGGTGTTTAATCCAGAATAAACAGGCAATATATTCAGAGATGGTAATCCTTGTCTCTGTGCTTTATTTGTTTGATCCTGACACACTTCTTGTGCATCAGCATTGACAGAAAGTGGCGGAAAGGTGCAGAGTTTACTAGGTAAAGTTGATTTAACATGGTCTAGCTCTTCATGATTTGCCGGTACATTTGAAGGAATAAATGGAAGCTGCTTTTCATTCTTCAGAAAACCTTCTTTGGCTAGTTCTTGGTCCAGTACATTATGAGGTTTTCTTTCAAGACCAGCAAGTTCCTTTTCTTCTCGTTTCTGGTCAATACTAAGTACTGCTTCTTTTCTATTTCTTTGACATGAGTGGTCTTCTAGATTTTCTTTTGTATGTTGCTGTGGAGGAATTGGGCTGGCCTGAATTATTGTTGTGCTCAGTGCACCAGCATCTTCACTCTAGTAAACACATATAACATGCAGTATTAGTTATTTTAGAAAAGCAATAGGGTACATAACACACACCTAATTCTGATACTGCCTGCTCAGGAAACTTTCCTGTCCGATCATTATTGGTATTGCCATCCAATATAAATAATCAAGTTTGTCTTGTCTCAAGTTTTACTTTAGTAACTGTGACTCTTCACCCTGAAAAAGAAAACCTGCAGCTTCAACCTGTCTGCTATCCTAAAGACACATTCTACTGAGTCTGGCTCAGATGGAGTTGATTTTCTTCACAGCGCTCTCTGTGGTGCTGTATTTTCAGATTTGTGTTCAAAACAGCATTGTTAACACACCTGACATATTAGCCCGATTAAAAAAAAAAAAACAACTGAATGGCCTTGAACCAAATCACTAACAAAAAAGGATTTGAGATGCATAAAAATGCATTGATACAAACCTTTTCTTTGTGTGCTTACACAAAGAAATCACTGAAGCCCAGAGACCTGCCATTTTGACAGGTATGTTATAGCTGGAATGAGCACTCATATTTACACAGACATGCATCTGAGTCAGAAAGGTTCTTCAGGTTTTATCTGTCTGTTTTTTTAAAGTTCCATCCACAATTACACACACTTTGGAAGGGGGGAGACATAACATAGATTCCAGATTCCAAGGAATGCATAAATGCAGATAAAAGATTGCCAATTATTTTAATCAGCCTGCAAGTCTGAACACAAATTTCACCCTCAGGGTACATTCTTTCCTAAACCAGTAAAAACAGTCACAATGATTGTCAGAGGTAGAAAACTATAGTTTCAGTCCTGAAAAAAGTAGTACAAGCTACATTATGTATTTACAAACATTTCTCCAGGAAAAAAAAAACAAAACAGGGAAAGTATTCTCCTAACAGCTGAAGCTGAACAGCAAGGAAGCCTCAGGTGTGATGAAAGCAACATAGATCCTGCAAAATACTGCTGGAATACTGTACCACATTCCAAGAACAGAATGATTTAATTAGAAATTATCAAAAAAAATGAAAGGAAAAAATACATCAACTCTAACTTTTTCAAAAGTCCCTAGTTATTTGATTTTTTTACTATATTTGTATTTATTAGAGTGTGTGCATTTAGCACAGTTGATACCAAAATACGAATTTCTGAAAAACTCAGAAGATGCAAAGAATACCTTTTCCCTATGCACAGCCTATCCTAAATTGTTTGTAAACCCTTAAGGCTTTTCTAATTTAGAATTACTTTGACCTGTAAATTTTGGTTTAGGGGCAAAGGGGGGGTTGCTGTTCTGTTTTTCTTACCCAGTATGTCCCTCGATTATGTATCACTGCTGAGTTCTTATGGGTACTGCCAGGTGCAGAGACATAGGTTAACCTGCTCATGCTTGGGCTCGAGTAAACAGACTGAGGTAGCACATTCTCTTTACAAGGAGATTCCTGATAATGTGATGGGCAAGTAAAGTCCATTTCAGACCTGAAAAAGAGATTCAAAATATGCCAGTACTAAAATATATACTTTTAACGCTGCCATTAAGAAAATCAATGGTACACATTACCTATACTATTCTAAAAGTCAACTTAATTAGCTGTTCTGTTAAATGCAATCAGTAGAAATGAGAAATCAGCTCTCAATTAACCTTTACAAGTTCTGGCTTTGGTGTACATAAAACACATTTTCATTCTATATAAATCCATATAGGTACAGCATCAGAGTTCCACAACTGAACTCAGATGCTAAAGCCACAGAAACAACACAACTCACTAAAACAGGTGAATCAATGTACTTGCATCTAACTAGATTAAAAAGTCAAATGAAATCATTTAACCTTAACAGGCATCGCACATTAGTCCCCTATTCACTGCTGAGATTCTCTTCATTTCAAATACCTGAAAACACAGGTTCTCTCAGCACTTTGTTCAACAAGAAAAGCTAACATGGCAACAAGTAAAGTCACTGACAATTTTAACTGAAAAATTTAATTAGGAAATCCTAATATAACATGCCTGCAAAAATACATCTACTCCTGCACATATTAATTTCTGAGAAATGCCAGACACCCTGTCATTCTAATAACACACATAAAAACAAACTGTAGTTAACTTTTAAGTGCTTTGTTTGGTATTTAAGTCAGGGAAATCAACTGCCTCATCTTCTTGTAAGACTGCATAGAGCCATTAGCTACTGGCCATGTTTGTGTTTAAGACTACAGAATTAATTTACTTGTAATCTTATGACACTTACTGTTATGGGAGCTCATTTAAGAAACATTGTACTTTCAATTGCTAAGGAAACCTTAAACCTTGTATCAAAACACAAAATAGTCAAAAGCAATGCAAATATTTCTACCCACCCTCTCCCACTTAAAAAACACATCTTCATTGGTCTATACAATGTACAGCTTAGTGTATAACGAAGTCTTAGCCTAATAAAGATCTATAAATCTAGAGCACAGTCAACATTCAAACTAACACATGATCCCTCAACAATCCTCATGAAGCACTAATTCTTATAACCTGCACCAAGAAATTTACCCTGAAAATGCTGTTCCAGAAGTCTCACTAGGAGAAGAGTGAGTCAGAGGTGAAGTTGAAGGTCTGAAGCTACAGTGCTCACCCTCCAGATTTAAGTCACATTCAGGTAGAATGGGTTTACGCTCTGGCAAATAAACAAAATTTAAGCACCATATTTATTTATGGACAGGAAACAAGTTTACTGTCAAGAAAAGCTTTTTCAACAACTATTTGCATTTATAAAGGTTTACTTACCAGTATTATTCTGGAAAGTTGGGGAGACCTTCTCAAAAGTTACATGTTTTGCATTCCCTGTGTGAGGAGTACTGGCATCCTTGTTTCTCTTGTCTATATGTTGCTTCTGCTCATCATTGTTCAATTTCTGCACAGGCTTGGCTGCTATAGGACTTACTGAGACATATTTACTAGCTTGCTTGGCAGGCTTTAGGTTGCCAAGGGATAGAGTATTTCCTGCACTTCCCTCCACCACATCATTACATGGTTCAGGAACAGCATTTGCTGCTTCACCTACTATTTCTCTGTCTTCCCCTATACTACATGTATTAGTGAGATTGCTGTTCTGGTAAGCCAGCAGATTTCGCTGTGCCACTTCCATTTTTGCTGCTGAGAGAATTCCACATGTGTGGGCTTCATTTTCATTAAGTGTCTCTGATCTAATATCAGCATCCATTGACTGTAAATGTTTACTATTTACCGAACCTGACAACTTCTCTGAACATTTAACATTATCTGCAATGACATCTCCATGGTCGGGAATACCAGACAGACCAGAAAAATTCTGACTCTCACTTTCTTCATTAAGATAATCAAGCAATCGCTTCTCTATTCCTTGCTGTTTGCTGTGATTATTCATCAAGTCTTCTGCAAGAGCATCCTTATGTTTACCTTTACCCAGTAAAAAGGTATCAGACATAAGGCTCTGGACAGATGCTTCATGTTTCATGACACTCTCATATTCACTTTCACGTCTGTTCTCATCTGTTTTTTTGAGGTATTTTTCCATATCAAATGCACTATTTTCCTCATTGCTGGATAATACCTCATTAGCAGAGAGTTCAGCCTCTTTAACAACTCCAGGAAGGACATGTGTTCTTTTATTTTTATTGGAGAGTGCCATCATCATAGCAGCTAGCTGGGAAGGTTCAGCACTGCAGGAAGCATTAGCAATAGCATTTGCAATTGTGCTGATACTCAAGACAGAGTCAGAATGATTAGACAAGCCATCCTCATACTTGCCTTTATGAATTCCATCCTACAACAAAACAAAACGAGTTAAACACCACAGTAAGAAAATTTTTGTTTAGTGCTTTGTTTCGTGTTTCATTTCAGGATATGGCAATATATTAACATTCTTCATTGATGCATTTTTAAACACCTGTCTAGAAGGAACACTGCAATAGACATTCTCATTCTCATGATTTTTAAAGTCTACTTCACAAAGGCTTTTCTAGATTAAGTAAGTATTGCCTATTAGGAATCCTTAGTTCCTGTGAAACTTTTAAAATCCTAAAATGCTTTATTTAGTTCAGTCAAAAGAACTGAGAGTAAAATCCTATCAGGGACAAACAGCAGAGAAGTTACCATGACCAAATACACAGCAACGTCACAATTAACTTTAAATAATCTGCCTCTACAGAGAGAAGACACAGATATTCCTACAGCTTTTTCTATTACTCAAGTCTGATTTTTTCTTTAGTTTTCACATTGGCCATTCTTAGCAAAGGGCACGGAGTAGGTAGACAGTTATGTCCAGAGTCCAGTTTCTTTCTGTCTCTCTCAGATGGACTCAGACTCAGGAAGAATTGACAACACCTGTCCTCCTATGCATGCATGACTTAAAAATATCCTCATGAAACGACAAACAAAGCATGGAGCAGACACGTACACCATGACTGGACTGAAAACAAGCTGAACTGGCAGGCTCAAAGGGTAGATCAGCAGCACCAAGTCCATCAGGAGGCCAGTCACTCACTGGTAGAGTATCCTGGGGATCAAGACACGGGCCACTACTATTCAACAACTTCATTAATGATGTGGATGATCGAGCAGAGGGCACCTTCAGCAAGTTCTACCATACAAAATTGGGAGGTGTGGCTCACATGCCAGGAGAGTCAGCTGTCATTCAGAGGGACCTCAACAGGACAGAAAGATGGGCTGAGAAGTTCAAAGGGAAATGCCAAGACCAGCACCTAAAGGAGGAATAACCCCAGGTCCCTGTACAGGCCCTGGCCCAACCAGCTGGAAAGCAGCTTGGCAGAAAAGGACTTGAGGGTCCTGGTAGACAGAAGTTGACCACAAGCCAGACAAAGAAGCTCAACAGCATCCTGGTCTGCATTAGGAGGAGTGTTGACAGCAGGCTTAGGGAGGTGACACAGGCAGGGAAGGCAGGTATCAAGGACTACTAAACTAAAAAGACACTTTTTTCAGGCTTGCACCACGTTTATATTCTTAAATTCTATCCACTAAAAGATTTTATTCCAATGCTAAAGATAAGCTGTTTCATTAAAAAAATAGAATGGGAAGACACACTTGAAATTCAGAAACTTGATCACAGAACATCAACAGCCTATGAGTCTCTGAAAAACTATGGGCTGACAGACTGAGCAATTTCCTTTTTCTTCCAACTTCACAAAAGTGAAGTTGGAAGAAAAAGGAAAATGAGATGCTGATAGTAACATCTGACTTACTACAGGATCATGCCATTCTAATGAAACTATCCTAAGAAACAGGGGCACCTACTGGGATTCAAATGATCAATATAAAAAGAAGGGAGCTGATGTGAAAGTCCAAATTTAGCTGTATTCAAAAAAACAATAATAATTGCAGTAATTTGAATTTTGTTTCAGTTCATAGTTGCACTTCAAAGAAAAATACAAGAGAAATACCTTTGCTTTACTTTTGGTAGCAGCTTCTGTATTAATATTTTCATGTATTCCAGCAGCAGTATCCACCCTATGCCCTGAACCTTCAGAGCTGGTAAAATTTGCACGTTCTTTTGTTTGTGCTTCTAAGTCATCTAATAACAACAACATCAAAAAAAAAGAATTAGTTTACAGTAAGGAAATTGTCTAAAAACCTGCATTCTTGGATACCCATGCTCCCTTAATGCCCCACAGAAAAAAAGAGCTGTTCCATAACTACCTGAAAACACCTCAGACAACTGTGAAATCTCTTGGCCGATGTCACCTCCTGATGAATCAGATCGCATTAGCAAAGCAACAGGCTGCCTTTTCTTCGGGGATGTAATACAGTAACCAAAAGATGGCTATAAAAAATATCCCAGAATACAGCATGAGTAAATTTAATCATTAACAAATAGGTTCAATGCATTTGCAAAGCAGTTTCGGCCCACATGCCTGCTCAGTATACCTCTCATACCACTAAGGAACAACGTGTGCCTCCTAGCATTGCAAATGCTCAATCTAAACACATCCACTGCACTTCCCACACATACACAAAATAAACTAACAACTGGCACGGCTGAACCCCAGATGGTGACTAAGTAGCACACAGCTGTTTGCTCACTCCCCACCTCCTCCCAACAGAAAGAATTGGAAAGAACAGGCAAATCTCGTGGGCTGAGATAAGAACAGTTTAATAACTGACACAAGAATAAATTTTAACTATAATACTGGTAATGAAAAGGAAGGAGAGGGGAATAACACCCAAGAGAAACAAGCAGTGCACAACACAATTGCTCACTGGCCACAGACCAATACCCAGCCTGTCCCTGAACAGTGATCCATGACTGCCAGCCAGCTCCTCCCAGTTTACAGACTGAGCAGGATATTCTGTGATACAGAATATCCCTTTGGTCAGTTTGGGTCAGCTGCTCTGGCCCTGCTCCCTCCGAGCTTCTTGTGCACCTGCTTCACTGGCAGAGCATGAGACACTCTGAAGTCCTTGATTTAGAGTAAATACTACTTAGCAACAACCAAAACATCAGTGTGTTATCAACATTGTTCTCATACTAAATCCAAAACACAGCACTGTACTAACTGCTAAAAAGAAAACTAACTCTATCCCAACTGAAACCAACTTATACCAGTTACTCAAAATAAAGAAATAAAGTACACATGGTCACATCATCTCTGCCTGGAGGCATGGTCTGCCACTAAGCCTTGGAATGCTCAGGACAGACTCTAACTCTGCCAACTCCAACAATTCCTTATTACACGAGTGAATTACACAAGCATGTGTGACTACTTCTTCCCAGTGTACACACTTCCCCACCTTTTTTTTTTGTCTGAAACACAGATGAGATGCTGTCGACCTACCAACAGCAGAAGAGAGAAGTGCCAGGTATCCACCAGATGCGAGAAGTATACAGATGTTGGTAAGACAGAATCTAGATGATTACATTTTTACTGAAGTTGAGCCTTGCCCAGATAGCACATCAACTATCAATAGCCATTCAGAGATGCCCTCACTGTTTAAAAACTCTTGTCTGACCAGCATTTCACTCAACTGTGTGGATAATTTGCTGGGACCTCCAACACGCCGCTGGTGTACTTTTCTCCCTCTAATCCTACACATAATTAGTTCCTGACCAAAAGGCGAAGGTCAACATTCAACAATAACACCAGCCAGCACTTCAGAGCAGAAACTGCAGCAGGAAACCAGTCAACCCACACCTGTAACACACAGAGATTTTCCTTCCTAAATCAACTTAGAAAACTACATCTGAGAAAGAACCGGTTACAAAATAACAAAACTAGTGCTAGCTGTTGTTTGTCTTGTCTTTTCCTTGTTTCTCAATACTAACATTTAGATACATACCCGTTTCACATCACTGCCTCCACCGAGACATCCAAGAGCTTCGGATCTCTGACCAAAGAACTCCCCCAAAGACAAACGTAAATAGCTGGCATCTTTATGAAGATCAGATGTTCTCTGCAGAATTAAGCTATTAGCAGATTTCCATGAAGTATTTGCTAATTCAGATGCATTTGGACTGCCTACCTTTCCTGCCTGCAGACAAAGGTATTTCAGAAGTTGCAACTTGTGAATAAATTAAAAAACTATTTTGTTTACACTGAGGTCATCAGTTACCTGCAAAAGCCTGTGTGCTTTCTCAAATTCTTCCTGGTCTTGTGCAATCATAGCTGCTGCTTCAGCTTAAAACCAAAGAGAACAGTTATTACAATAAGGCAAAAGTTACTAAGTACCATCATTACTATTTGTCATCATTAAACTCAATTTGATGGAAAGCTATTGCACATATAATTTTAGGCCTAAAACAATCTGGGACACACTAGGAGTTATTCAATCCCATTTTGGTGAGAAAATTATATTGAATTAGTTTTAAAGGAGTACTTGATGGATCTTTAGAAGCCAAAGTAAAATCAGCATTTAGCTAATTACTTAGTGGTGAATAAATAAAGTTTCTAACAGCCTTAGCCCCAGGCTAAACTATAACTTTTTATAGGTTATGATACCCATACTAGCTAGAACCAAACATCATGCGTCTAACTCAGATCAAATTTTTACTACATTTGGGGTTGAAAATTTTTTCCATCAAGGTGGTACCTTTGAATTCGAGCAAAAGAAAGACTCTGGCTTGTACCAGCTCATTAAAAACCCACGCAAATTAACAGGCCAAGTAACTCAATCTTACTTTTGAATTCAAATGCCTGTACTATTTTCACAATTACCATCTACAGAACAACTAACACTTAAGAATCCCTTCACCAAAATGTTGTGAAAAACTGATCAAGAGATACTGCTCTACCACCTGACTGCAATGTTAATGTATCACTAAGCTCATCAAAACTTCAAAAATACATGGCCTTGTACACAGAGCATCCCCAGGCATAGAGGGCACAGGGCAAAAGCTGAGAATGGATGCAAACTTGTATGGATGTAAGGTGAATACCGCTGTTGTCCATAAAATTACTCATGGGAAGTCACAATACATACTCTGAGGAAAGAAACAAAGCTGGAATACATCTTTATTGAGCAATCCAAGTTCATCTCCTAAAGGCAATCTGGCACTATCAATGACACGTTGTTATACCCAGTTGAACTCTCAGTCAGCAGCAGTTCTTTATCTTCTAAATGAGCTCTACAGCCCCTAGAGACTTTCTGAAGCACCCAACACTGTCAAGTGAGCACTCCTGCACTATTCCATACAAGAACACACTGTGTGCACAGTTTGCTGACAGAGACACATATCATAAATGAGACTCCAAAGAATCAGATGTAACATGTCCTTTCTGTCCTTACAAACAAAATTTTTTCAGCTGTCAAACACCACTGCACTCAGACAAGCAGATTAGCAGCCAGAAAAATGCCAACCACATGAATTCTGTCAGTGTGTTATCATCTACCATGCAAAGAGGTTCGTCTACCATGCAAACAGTTCTGCTTTCATTGACTTGAAAGCAGAGCTGTTTAAAAATCTATCAGGTGGAAAAACCTAAGAAAAATTTACAACAGTCAAATATTCTAATAATTTGACAACTCAAGTCTAATATTCAGAAGGTGCCTGAAATATAATGGCTTTTGAAAAATCATGGAAGAGTTCTACATTATTGACATAGTAGATGGGAAAATGTCTCCCAAATGATATATTTACCTGAACAATTAGAAAACCACTACAGTGCTGAAAAACATTATTTCATCCAGTCAATCCTACTCGATCACTCATTCAAAATAAACAGTGTTAGACAGCATTCGCTTTGAAACAAAGAAGAACCTTGAGTGGACCATGGACATCTTGAGAATACATTAGCCCATCTACATGTCAGCTTTAGAAACTAGAAGAGATTAGGAGAAATGCTGTTGCACACATTGCTTGAATCTCTTATGAAACAGATGAGCAGATAACATTTTGGTGCTAAGGAATCAATTCGTCTATGGCACTGCATGTGTATTATCCAAGCCTGTATGACAAATATATAGACTCACATGAAGATCAATCTGACATTGCTTAAGGATAATAAAAAACTTTTTAAGTAAACAGAGATTTAAGAAGCCTGGAATTCAAGGGAAGATGAGAGTCCCAAAGTCCCTCAAAAAGCCCCAACATTTTTCAGTACCAGTACCATTTTTCACCATCAAGACATTCCCAAGGGACGTCACAAAAAAATCAGCAGCTAGCCAATTCAACATTTTCAAATCTCTCAAATTTTGACACTGTATTCACATTCTATTTGATTTTGCAGTAATTCCTCATTGAAAATTATTTCCTCTCTTATAAGCATCATGCAACACAAAATTACTCTTCTTCTCCTTTCCTTGCAAGAAAGGAAAACAATCATTAAAGTCCAAAGGAAAAACTGTGGAAGTCAAAGGAGTTGCTTTAGCTCATACAATAAGTACCAAAGGCAAATGTCAGAATGCTTTTTGTTGTTTTAAAACACTCTTCATGGGAAGAGTAGGAAACACAGAAAGAAGCTATGAACTGTAAATAATTATACAGTATCACTACAGACTACTATCAACATCAGCTTTCAAATAATTTGTAGTATCTAAAACCTGGAGGCTTTCCAACACCAAATCCTGATTTGTTGAAGTGGAAAAAAAAAGGAAGAAAGTTTACTTAGCATTTTTACAGACAACAAGAGTTAACTAAAAAAGATGATTACATACAGCCAGTAATGAACTCCTCATTTCCTTTATCATCTTCAGACATATTTAAATTTTGTTCTTCATCAAATGCAGTATAATATGCGAGATCAGTCACCCATTTGCCCTCCTCATTTTGATAGACAATACTGTGCGGTAAATCACCTAGAAGATATATCAAATGCTACATTATGGATTAAAATAAAAAAGGGATATGGCAAAAGTTGCTGCAAGCTCAAGTTGCTGCAATTGCAAGCTTAAACTCGTTTCATCAGCAAATAAGTAACAGTTAAGTGCAACATACAACAATCAGTGTTTCTGAAAAAAAAATCAAGTCAGAATTAATTCATGCTACATTGTTTTTTATTACCAACTCCTACAACTAAATAAAAATGCCTAGCTTATAATTCTATTTCTTTTTCCATGCAACAGAATATGGTCACAATTGCATAGACAGGTTTAATGTAAAGACAGGTTGTATGTAAAGCATCCTACCTTTGTCTGTTGTAGTTGAACTTAAGTTCTCACAGCTGCTCCCAGCTGGAGACAGGTAAGTATCAGGAAGACCACCTTTACATTGAGTTGCATCTGCCTGAGGTGCACTTGCACTAAGAACCTCAGAAGTGGTGTCATGTCCCAAAAATCCTCTTGCTGTATGTAGCACTTCTGCACCAGAAGAAGCAGCCTGACGGACAGAAGACTCTACTTCTTGCTTTGGAAGGACATCTGAGACATCAGCTTTATGGCTGTCCATGCACTGGAGATACAGGGAATCTAATTGTAACTCAGCAGCTATGTGGGAATCCAGCACATCCCCAGCAGTCATGGAATTCTTTGAAAACAATAAGCATTTGCAAAGTGTCAGAAGCAGAGTTTTAACTGCATGTACTAAAAGTTCTAGATACAAAACAGTCCAAGCTGACTATGTTTGAAAAACAGGCCTAGAACCAAAGAGGTATTATTAATTTTTTGTAAAGGAAGGTTGGGTGGTAAGCTAAAGATCTAACAGGTTTTCAAACACACAGCCATCTTCTACTACAGTCTTACTCTACACGAATAATAGGACTTTAAATGGCAATTTCATACCATTTGCTGCACTGCTCCGGGCAGCAGTTGTCTTTGCACAGGACATCCAGTTATCCCTTCATTTTGTGAATCTTCATCACTAGTACTTCCAGAGTCTATTCCAGTCACAGCCCCACAAATGGCAGAATCCTGAAAGTTCTCCTTTAAATAAAAAATATATAAAATACTTAGGTTCCACTAGAATAGATATACAAAAGAAAAGAAAAAATAACACCACTAGGGCCTTTTAGAATGTTAAAAAATTCTCTAGTAGAAAAAAGATTAGTGATACTTTCTTGACTCTCATGACACTGCCATAGCCAGCACCTCTAGTTAGCCTGTACCACTGAGAACAACAGTTCCTGGCTATGCCAATCCATAGATGTGCCTGCAAGGGCGTACACAGCAAGAAGATGGGAAGATCTCTTCTTATTCCTACAACATCTTCTCATTCCCTTTAACATGGGTACTGTGTTATTCCCCTTTCCCTTCTGGCTGACCCATTGCTGGATGAGGGCTCCAAATCAGACTCAGAGCCCTTTGTACCTACCTTACTGTCTGTGTCTACCCTCTGCTATGCAGAGCTCTGTTACCCTCACTCTTAGAACCACTTACCCCTTCCTTCATGCACTGCTGTAACAACTTGCAGCCTAACCAGACTACTTGTACAGGGTTAACATCACTTCCCACGCAGCTTGGAGGTTCTGATATCAGTTGGGAAATTTCTGAAATTTCAGAAGCTGCAGTTTAACTGTTTAAATCACACTTTTCCACTCTGGTCAAGCATGAGACTGCCAGGAACACATTGGCTGTTGCAAAGCCAAGAAAATGGAAAGGCACTTAATCCCTGGCAACCTGTATGGAATGCAGCTAACTGTTGCTCAAAGGCAAACCACAAGCCAGCCTGTTGCTGCCCTACATTTAACTTCTACATATTTACCAACTGTTTAAGAGAATTATTGACTCTCCTGGAAGGACAAGTCTTTGTGTTGCTATACACTTAAAAACACCTTGGACATTGCTATGCAAGATGAAAAAAAAAGTGCTTAAAACTATTATTTATAAACTCGTTGTATGGAAAAGAAGTGCCAGGATGTTGCCTTAATACCTATAGGAACAAAAAAAAGAAACTACAAAAAAACGTTAAAACTAATTTTGTTTAAGGATACCAAAAAATATAACCACTGAAAGCTTAACATGTTTAAGAGCCATTGGGCATGCTGAGCTTCAAACTTTAAACCTACTTGTAGTAAGACATTTTCAGAAAGCTTCAGTGCTGCACAGCGTTCTGAGAGTTTCTGCAAGTTGGTGTCTCTTATCATTTCTGGTTGTATCAGCTGCTCAAAATATGCTTCTAGTTGGTTATCAAAGAATTCTTCATCATCAATATCATCATCTATGAAAAGAGAAGAAAATATCCTTTTCACTTTTAACAGACATTTTATATCACCTGACATACTATCAAAACAATTCCATAATTTACACTGAATACTGAATTGCATGATAAAAATAAAAAGACCAGTTAGCTTCACCAGTACTGGAACCTTGAATAGGCATGAATAGGCAAATATTTCCAGCTAACAGCTACCAACTCCTCGGAGGGCAATTAAAAGTAACTTCATCCTCTTGAGTGGAAAAAAAAAAAACCAACAGTATTTCTACTCAGCAAACTATTAACTTAATTCTTATATGCTTAACTCTCAAGTGAAGTTATGCAACAAGGAGGAACAAAACAAAAGACAGTCATGACATATGTAGATGCCACGGGAGAAATGCAGTAGCCCTACTCTATTGCAAGGGTACTTCATCTGACAACAGTAAACCTATTGATCCCTCTGCCTTCCTCACTGGTACATCCAAGAACATGCCCTGTCATCCTTCATGTCATGGGCAAAGTCAGCTGCATTAATGAAGAAGAGCATGTTTGTCCTTCTGCAGCAGCCACTGGAAGAGCACAAAAAGTTCAAAACTCTTAGTGAGACAGAACTCATGCTCTCACTTTTATGCCTGCAGGTAAACTAGACTTACAACTCAGATGTCACCCCATAAACGCAGCATCTAAAGAGAGCTGAACTCAAACTCAAGTAAAAGTCATTTTTAACTGCATGGGTGTGCTCTTCACCACAGAATTTTATCTCTACTAACCTGAACTGAAAATGTAGGTAGAGTTACCACTTTATTAAATTAATGCCCACGTTGCCACTTATATCTTTGATTCACAGTAACTGAGGACTGTTGTATAATTTTTTAGATTAAAATTCCAATTGTGATCTTCTCTGACAAATTCCATAGCTGCCTACTCCTGTTACAATTTAAAAATAGCCAGTTTTCCAAAGAACAGTTTTCTTTAATATTATTACACTACTTTTTTATCAAGCACAATCCAATATTAAATACTTAAGTAAAACAGAATCTTCCTTCTCGAGTATGCAATAACATGGAGTCAGAATTACAGACTCAGCTACCAAAAGTTATAAACACACCTACCAGTGGAATCTTCATCTGAGCTTAGAAGAGATGAGAGTTTCTCATTCTCCAAAAAACTTGAAAGGCTATTGCTAAGATGAACACTTGAGATAGCACCTTCTATCAGCTTTTCAGACGGTTCAGATGGACCAACCTGTGAAAACCACCCAAAAAGAAATGTTTCTAGAAATTATTAACTATTGTATGAGTTCAGTTAATAAAAAACAATTAATGAGGTTAATAATATTGCAAAGCTCCACACACAATATTTTTACTTATCCCAGGAAACACTCTAGTTCCAATGACTTTGCCTGCCAGCTTCCAGAATGGATGCATGTAAGAAATGTGAGAAGCATAAAAGGGGAACAGCAAAAAAGCATCTGAAGGACACCAAACTTAAGAGTCCTCAAAATGAAACATTGCATTAAAGAGTTTACACTTGAAAAAACTGTCCTCCACCATTCATTGAGCTGCAATCCCAACTTAAATGGACAAAGACATCTCTCAATAGTTTCCTATGCTGTTAAAACAGAGCCCCTCCAGAAACTGTACACACAGATCCAACCTTTGTTGGAAATTTCTCCAAATGAGCACACCGAATTACTCAAAAAGTAGTATTTCAGCTGAATCTAGCTAACAGCAAATACTCTTTTTTATAGCTGAATGATTTTTAAAACCAGCATGATGCAATGTCTGCTATGGATTTAGTCTCACATTCTTTGTGATGAACAGATCATCTTTGACACACAGCAAAAAAAAGTACAAGTTCAGAAAGTAAAGAATTTTAAAGGAAAATAAATTATGGTTTTCAGAAGACAGGCTGCAAGCATTCAACTGCAACTCATGGACCACTGTGGCCCCTACAAAAATCAAATGACAGAAAACTAAATCAAAATACTAGCTGACACATTAAGGAGTATGTATTGGACAGCATTTGGCTGCAGCCTGATGCATGTTTTCTACAACGAACAGGAGACCTCCCATTCCTGTCTGCATTGGATCTCTCTGCCCAAAATTGTGAGCATCTCTAACAAAGTAGATAAAAATAGGTGAAGCATAACCCTACCTGTCAATACCAGCAGTTATTTGCTAGCTCTGGATTGTCTACTTCAATTTCCAAAAGCACTACAAAAAAAAATTCCTCAAAAGATGCTTCACTAAGATAGACTACACTGGGATAAAATGCAAGGTCCTTAGAGTGACAAAGAACTATGAGACAGCAGAGGCTAGGAACAAACAACAATTTTCACAACTGAGGAAGATTAGATGGACTCATGCTCACACGGTACTAATTAAGCGATCTGCAAAACAAAGGCAACGTGAGTCATGCCACCACCTTTATAAATTTAAGGTATGCACAATGTAAGACAAATACAGTTCCATTCCCTCCCTCCTCCTCTCACAGAATTAAATCTATTAGAAGATTAACATTAGAAAACATTTAATTTCACTGTATTCGGAAAAGCTTTTACCTTTCTGTTCTTAGTGTCTGGGAGAAAACGTATTCCAGTTGGCAAATCTGAAATATAAGAAACTGGTGTAAGCAGTATTTTAGTAGGATAACATGAGAACATAACAAGTGCTGACTATTCTCTAAGGTTAAACTGAGCCTCTGGAAGTTCTAGGCATACACCATGGAAATAACCCAAACATACAAATTACCACAACACTAAACCTTGTACGTTCTTATGACAATGATCTAAAGGATCTTGTTAAAAAGGCAGAGTTTCAACAGGGCTAGAACTCTAAAAATGGTGAAAGATATTTACTGCCTTAAGGATTTCCACAAGGCAGCACAAGAAAGTAAGGAGTCCCAGTTTGTACTAGCAAAAGGAGGAACAAATGTTCTCTTCCACTGTTGCATTCCACCTGCTGGACCAATTCTTGTTTTGGATCATTCAAGCAGCTTCCACTTGCCTGTTATATCCACACATAATGCAGCTGGAAGTCCCACATGACAGAGAACAGTTTAGACTTACACACACAGATTTTAGCAAAAAAGGTTTGTAATTATTCAGTAACAGGTGTTAATAAAAGACAATTTTCAAAAATAATTTCCAAGTTAAAATCAAGTAACTTAATCCTACAGGCCACCATCAAGTCCAAACACTGGGCAGTCTCAATTTTCCAAAGCATCACCATTTTATTGCCAGTTACTGCCACTTCCTCAAGACTACAGTAACAAATGACTGGAGCCAACACTTCCCTGTTAGAAGTGTTTTTTTTGTAAAGTCACAGTACTTTCTAATTGAACACATTATCTGTCAAAATTATTAATACTTCACAAAAACCTATACAAATACTCAAAGCCTGGAAAGGGACAACATCTAAAAGTATATATTTACTAGCTGTATTTACTGAATTTTAAGGGACGAGCAGAATTTATTCACAAAACTGGCATTAGCAAAAACCCCAGGCAAGCTTAATACCAGTAGCCATGCTATTAAAATAACTTTGGGAATATTCTTTTGCTTCCACTACTCTAGCCAGACTTCAGAAAAAGCATAGTTTTCACAGCAAGTATTCAAAACTATTTTTTCATGCATAGGAACATGTCAACCACAAGCTTTCTCTGTTTTCAGTTTGCTCAAATCCAAGAGATTTTTTTTTCAAAACCCATTTATAATCTGCCATAAAACAGTGAAAGGGTCAAAAGAAGACATCTGTAGCATAAAAAGCTAATTACAATGACAATAAGCACACAATTTTTCTCAAAATTTAATACCTTCCAATTACACAAGAGGCAAAACTTTACATAAGGTACCTTGACTGCGATTGGAATGTTCAATGACATTCTGAGCTTGCTCTCCATATATTGAGTGGGATTCTTTCAAATTAACACAAGGCCGCTGAGGCTCTTCAATTTGCGTAGCAATCTCCCTAGAAAGAGAATTATTTAAATGAAAAATCAGTTAGCTACACAGGCCATCATCTCTCATGATAAAGATTTGATAAATTTTCCAATTGCTTTGTCTCAGTCTGTTGTTTCCAATGTAGGACAGATTCTAGAGACCTGTCATTTTACAATAAAAGAATACATATGAAAATCACAAGGACTTCAGTTTCACAATCTAAACTGTGAAACAAATAGTGAAATTTCATGCAAAATATGCATCTCTACCTATTTGTTCCTCTCTTTCATTTCCACAAAAAGAGGGAAAAGTATAAGGACAAAAGGGTCTACTCTGGCCAAGTTCCATGATCTATTTGAGACCAAGCCAAACACTAGACAAGACTTTGCCAAGTTCACAATATCACCAAGCCTTTTTCTAACACTAAATAAGGGACCAAATGATAAAGAACATGAGTTACTGAAATTGCATGTAATTAAATAACAACTTTTGTAATTATGCAGGAAAATTATCCTTCACTTCTGGTTCTACATAATGTCCACGCAGGCTTATAAACTAATCATGCCAGATGTTAAAATTTCGTACTTTTGCTTCAAAATTATTTGCTTCAATATTTCATTTATTAGATAAATAAATGAAACTAACATTTGAAAGCCTAAAACACAACTACTCCATGTTCTGTGTTTTGTTTTCTTACTTGAGTACAGTCAAGACACTGACTCCCTCTCAAATTTTACATTCTTCATTTTGATAAGGACATACCGCCTAGAGTGCAATTTTATCAGTGAGAAAGGCACACAGCACAGTTTCTGTCACAACAGGAGCACATCTGGCCTTGGTTAGAATAACCTATGCAACAGCTTCCAACACTTCCACCACTCAGCAATGCTTTCTCAAGTGTATCACTATTTCCTGAGAAATATCAATCACTGAGGCTACAAGGAAGGCAAATTTAATAGAAACTGTTGTTCCTTTCTGTATGCAAACTGCTTGATACTTACTCAAAACATATTTATATCAGTGCAAAATGCTATTTATGACATGAACGAGAAATATCAGCTTAATTCTAGTAAAGCAAACTCGATAAATACAGGCCAAATTCAGGTAAGGCAATTAAAGAATCATGCTTAGGACATTTTTAATTAGTATGACAACAAAACAAAACCTCACAGTCTAGAAAACATCCCTTCTGAAGATTTCATTTCTGTTGCATACAAGAAGTCCAATGAATCAATCAAACAGCAGAATGCTGCTCATGTAGGGCTGCACAGGCTAAGTGGCATCAATCACTGAGTGGAAGGCCACTGGGTGCTTCCACATGGCCTAGCACTATCCCCCTTCAGAAAACACGGAGGAGCTGTTTTTGTAGGAAAAGCTGCCCAGGCTGCCAAACACTGTAAGCTAACAAGCCAAGGCACAACTGAGCTCTCCAGTTACTGCAGGCCAGTAGGAAAAGCTGCTGTTTTCAACTCTGCAACTCAGTTCTGAAGTAGCCCAAAAATTAGACATATAGTACATGTAAATCTACGTACTAACTTACTGGTATCTCCATTTTAGGACAGAATTTAGACTTTAACTACTCCACTTACATATCATCACGAAAGCAAAGGGCCAGTCTTTCCACTGGCTCAGGATGTGACTGACTGCTGTGAGGAGATCCTGATAGAGGTGAATGTTTCCCTTCCAAATAGGATGCACAATCATCAGGGAGCCTGGATATGTGGGGCAGAAAAACACACATCAGAGTAATTCTAACGTGTACTGCTCTTGTTTTCCAAAGAACTGGGGGAAAAACTCATATTGATGACTACTTATTTTCTGTAAGGTAAGGTATTTCAATATTTTAGCTAATCTGTATTTACAGATACACATATATATCCTGAATGTTCCTCTAGAGTCTTCTGTAGCTCTTTAGAGAAATACCACATTACAGTTTTTAGCAGCTAGTGGTGTCCTTCTGGAACACACACTTCTGGAAAGACAGGGTATTAAAGTCTCATCTTACTTGTTGTTAAGTAACAGGCCAGCAGTTAAGTGCAAAGGCTTCAAATTGTTACTCTTAGCTCTACTCCTTGCTGAGCAAGTTTTAATTCTTATACATAACACTAGCTCTTACACTTTCCAAAAGGAGCCAGATTCAGGTAAGTTCAGTGAACAATTAACAGAGAACACACATGTAAAAAATGTATTATTCTCTACACACCTTCAAACTCAAGTATAGTAAGCTGAACAGACGAGTTAAAAGAGACCTGAATGTTACAGTCTAAAAACTAATTTACTTTTGAAGGGCAATTTTTGTGAATGTTAAATACTGTACTAGTTACAAATTAAATGCAAATTTTACACTGGTAATACAGACAATCCTGTGTTTGCTGATTACTGAGATACTGATTGGTAAATAGTTTTATCACCGGCCAAGTAACCTGTGAAATTCATTTTTGCTCTCCAGAGTTAAATTCTTCAACTGTTTTTTCTATTACTGAACGGCACCTACTGAGACCCTCACCTGTTGTCACTGCCCACTTGGCTCCTGGCAACAGTGGAGGCAGCCACAGGTAACCCCGGGTTGGAGGAGACGGTGACATTCTCAAAGACGACACTCGCGCTGCTGTTCAAGGAATGGCCCAAGTAGCTCGGGAACGTCTCGTCGGCGATATTCCTGAAGTCTTCCATCATCCTGCACACGCTGCCCGGAACAGCACCCGGCCCCGCTACACCGTCAGCCCCGCTCGGGCAGCATCTGCAAGCAGGATCCAAACAGCTTCACTCTCGCACAAGGCAACGCACTTCACTCACGCATCGCTGCCAGTATTCCTAGGCAATCACCCGCTTTATCCACAAACGTGCTCAAGAACCATTCCCAGTCCTCTCCCACCAAGACTTTTGGGGGACACGCTTTCACAGCCCAAAGCAGCGGTGCTCCTGCGAGTCACAGAAACGCCGCTGCGACGCGTGCCAGCCTATATTTAGCCTGTAAAGCCGCCCGGACCGAGGCAGTCCTAGCCTGCCTTCCTCCGTCCGCGGCGCCTCCGGGGAGCACCTGAGGCGACACCAGCTCTGTGTGACCANCCGCGACCGACCCGCCCCCCGCGCGGCCAGGGGCGCGTGCGCAGTGCCGCCGCGCGCGCCGCCCAAACTTTGGCGCTCCCTCCCGCGCAGCCAATGGCAGCGCCCCGAGCGGAGCCGGCGATTGGCGGGCACGGCCCGCGCCGGGGGGCGGGGACGCTGATTGGGCGATGAGCGCGCGGCGCCGCCCGGCCCCGCCCCCGGCGGC
>VXAX01006126.1:504650-516220 GCA_013399835.1 Leptocoma aspasia | reverse complement strand
GACGTTGTTTATATTCCCGGCTTTGTTTTCTGTTCCGTTTTTGCCATCTGAATCAGTTAGATGAGGCTGAGAAACAGAATCGTTAGGGTTGGAAGGAACCTTTGGAGATCGTCCATCCCACCCCCACGCCAAGGCAGGGTCACCGAGAGCAGATACCTCACTCCAGTTGGGGTTTGAATGCCTCCAAAGAGGGAAACTCCACGACTTCCCTGGGCAGCCTGTCCCAGTGCTCTGCCACCCTCAGCGTAAAGTTCTTTCTCATGTTGAGGTGGAACTCCTTCTGTTCTCCTTTATGTACAGAACTTGGAAAATCTCATTTCCGTGCTGAAGCATACATGTCACTTTTTTTTTTAACTAGAGGATGTGAGCAGGTGCCTTCCAAACACGTGTGTGTTTGTGTGTGCACACGTGAAAACTTCAACAGATCTACATCAAATTCAGTGCTGTCCAGGATGTTTCCACACTGCATTCCTACAGTTGTATTCCTGGTGTGGAAAGTGCAAAAATCTACAAGAGTGAAAATCCACATTTGTCATAATCAGAAATTCATACTCGTTCAAACGTTCAAAACAAAACCAAGCAACAACAGAAGCAAAACCACCACAGACACAAACCATACACACACACAAAACCAAAGAAAACCACCAATGCCATCTCATGGCTTCTACAAGACCCAAAAATTTCTAATCCTGGCAGTTCATACTAAGATGTGCTCCAAGCACAGCAGCAGTAGAAGGGCTATTGAAAGTATTCTTTCAGAAGACGAAAAAGGAGCACAGCCTTAAAAAGTGCTGCATAAATTTAAAATATTGTGAGTAATTATCCCTTTCAAAGGGATAATTATCCCTGCTGTAATTATCCCTTTCAAAGCCCTTCTGTAATCTTCCCTCCTAGAGTTCTGATGCCTATGTCCAAGGGTCCAGATCCTGCACAGAAGTGCAGTTCACAGACTTGAGTCAAGGGAATAGAGGGAAGGATGAGTTTGAGGAAGCGGAGCAGGCCGGGGGCGAGGCAGGCATCAGCCACAAAACCAGCCTGAGCTCATTTGCTGAGGTTAAAGTACTTGGCCACTGTGTTCTAACATGATTTGTGTGCACTGAAACTTACAGCATGTTTCCATTAGTAAGAAGTGTGACTGGAATTAGGATATCTAGTAATAACATGTTCATCACAGAGGAAAATAATGTGACCATGCTGAATAAACTATTAACAATGCACTACTAGAAGCCGCAAAAAATTGTCATTACTGTAACTGGTTAATCTGTGACCTCTTCAAGGGTTAAGACACATTCTGCAAATGGTTTAACACTTCAAAAATATGTTCTGTTGCTTGCATACCTGTTGGGAAGGATGAAATAGGAAAGCCTTATAAATATGACTGTTTAGACCTTGAGAATATGAAACATATAAGTGAAATAGAATTGAAGGCAAGTTTCGATGTCTAGGATGCCGAGCCTCTGTTACTGAACAACAGAAGAACACTGGTGTGGCCAGCTGAAGGTAATCGCCTTTTGATTAAACAATGCCCTTCTCCTCACCAGGAGTCCAAGGGTCAGAGCAGACCCTACCAGCTTGGCAAGAAGGGTCCAAAGAGTAGTTTTTAGGGTTTAAAGTATAACATAGTATGGTAATGTAGTGATTCTTATAGTCTATATGTAAATGCTATAGGATTTGTATCTTGTACTGGATTGTTTAGTGTAAATTAGAATATTCAGTGTAGAAGATTTAATGCATTGTAACAGGAACTTCGCTCTCTTACTTTGCTTACTCCTGCTTTTTACTCTTACGCTTTTACTTACTTTCTTACTTTTACTCTCTTACTCTTTGCTCTTACTCTTCTTACTCTACCCTTCTATCTCTCGGTCCTGCTCAGAGCTACGACTGCCAGCTCTTTGCAGGACATCTCTACACACACCCTATGTAATAAACCTCATGCTCCAAGACTAGCCTTGATTCCAGAGATCTCTCATCTCCGTTTGTCCCATCACCGACCATCCGTATTGCCACACATACCGAGAAATAGGTTGTTATGGTTTAGGAATATATCTCAGTGTAATACTGTTCGTATTTTTTTTTTTAATTATTCATTCTCCCTCAGAGGAATAGTTACTTTCCACCTGCCATTTAAGCATTATCTTTTCATGATGTAACATTTCTGTTTACCATACAAAGTTGGCATGGTTTTGTGTTAACTTTTTCTGGTAAAGGTATAAAACTTTTTCTCCCCCACTTCTGTTCCTGTTGGCTGGAAAGCTATCAGCAGCCTCCCTCCACACATGTTCAGCAACCAAATTCTAATACCAGTGCACATCATGGGTTTATTAATTAAAACTTGTTTCCTCAGAGAGAAATACAGAAACAAACGTGGTGGATCTGAGCAAATGAAGTTTTCAGAATACGTGAAGCTCATAGGAAATTTTGGAAACTTTGTCACTTAGGAAAAATACAAATTGCCCTTTCCCTTACCTCACAGTACTGGTCTAGTCTATTAGGAAAAAGGGTAAGTCCATTTTGAAGCACATTGAAATATACAATTACACTTTCTGTGGCACAAAGGCCTCCTCTTTCCTTCCTCCCCCCAGGATCTGCCCAAAAACCTCAGCAATCCCATGCCGTGCTACTCCTGGGCAATACTATGCATTCTTTGTCCAGCATTATCTTCCTGCCTATCTGAGTCAGTGTCAACATGCTGATCCACAGCAGTGATGTTCCGGTGCCTACACGTCAGAAAAGACATTTGATATTTTTCAAGCCAGAACTTTCGTCCTGATTTAATTCAATCACTGGAAAAGAATTAAGAGGTAATGTGAAACCAAGCAGCTCTAGCAGTCCCCACAGACCTCCAGCACACCCATGGGAAAAGTCAGAGCACACCTTGTAGCACAGACTGGCAAGGTGCAGCTGCACATCAAGAATGGCACAAAAGCAGAGCTAGGAGAATGGACACCTGAATCAAAAAACCACCTTCATCAGGAACCTATTAAAAAAGAAAAAAGCTTATTACAAGGGAAAATATACACGTACAGACGTTTCAGAACAAGTTTATTAGTTAACCACAATTATAAAATTTAAATATTTATATAACAAGATGGAAAAATCTTAAGTAACCAAACACTTCAAGTTACTTTGCTGCAGTATACACAGGAATGGTTTTGTTTCTTTAACAAGCTGATCCAGTATCATTCTTCACTGAGAAGTGTCTTGAAGGCATGTCTAATTTTGAGACTGTGTTTCGCATGTAAATGCAGTATACAAAAAGAAAAAATTAAAGACCATACTAAACTGATTGAAAATGAGAGAAAAAAAAAAAGAAAAAAGGACAGGCACATTCAACTCATCTACTCCATAAAGAGCTCATGGCTAATACTGTTTATGTATGTTGCCAAAATTCAAAGGGTACAAATTAAAATGGTCTTTGATACACAAATAACATGTTCTAAATGTTTTTTGTTTTGCAAAACATGCATGAAGTTCCCACATTTTTAAAAAAGTCTGTACCAGAGAAGGAATACAAAGGCAGCCAGAAATGGAAGCATTCACAAACACCAGAATAAGGCCCTTCAGAATTTATTTAAAGGAACATATTAAACCCCTTCATTCTCAGGTAAAAGATTAAGAGGCCGAGATACACATCGTCTGCGAGGGTGAGGATACTGGAGGCTGGCAGTGTCAGCATCACAAGACTGCTCTATCAGAGGAGGAGGAGGAAGGAGCTGGGCATGACTGGACCATCTCGATCCAGCCCGTGGGGAATCCAGAGGGGGAAAGAAATACCTGAAACAATTAAGAAAGGAACAAAACACCAAAAAAAAAAACCAAAAAAACAAACAAAAAAACAAAAACAACAAAAAAAACCAACAAAACAAGAAAAGAAGAGAAAGGTAGTAAATACAAGGAGAACCAAAGGGGAGAAAAGACATGCTGGAAAAAAAAAAGGCTTTAGTATATCCATGCCAAAACCAATAGAACATAATAGCAGAAATCAAGGCTTGTAATTCAAAACAAGACAAATCTGGAAACTCTTCTTTAAAGCAAAATAATAGTCTTTTGCACTGAAACTCATTGAAAATAATACCATAGTCATAGTCCTAGTGTACATTTTTACAAAAGAATGGATTGCTTTGGAAGTCAAAAGGGTGGTGTAGTACAGCTATTAACAGGCTTTCATTCTCCCAGAATTTGTGATTTGTTAACAGCTTTCAGTAATGCTTTGTTTGTGACACAAAATATACAGTAAATATTATCGAAGTACATTTGCTGCGTATGCATCTAATTCAGATTAACTTTACAGCATTTTTAGAATAGACGTAAAAACATCACTTTTTTACATTAATGATATACATTTACAGAGAGTAACTACTTTGAATGAAATACAGTCTTTGTATCTATTTACATATTTCTGCAAAATCATCAGTGTAAATTCAAGATTCCTGGTGAATGCAAGATTCAGAATTATGCCACTCATGTCATTTTGCTGCTGTTTTTATTAGAACTTACCCGTAACACTTGTGCATTTTAGTGTAACTATATTATGTTTTCTGTCTAGTTTACAATTCTCTGGACTTACATCAAAGAACAGCTATCAGTTTAATAATTAAATTATGGGACAATTAACAACAAGCTGCATTTTGGTTTATCTCTGTATGGCTAAAGTGTTTGTATTTTTCAAGGATACTACATTTAGAGAATTTAAGTACTCCATGTAATTATAACTATTACCATAAGAATGTACAAATACGTAACAGAAAAAGTACTTCTTTTAGGATGAAGGAAGTATGACAGTACTTACAAAACATTTATTTGAAGTCATCCTAAAGAATATAAATGAAGCAATACCAAACTACTAAAAGCCATCATCTGTACAATTGTCAAAACATTTTTCTTACTCCTTTAGAACTAACAGTTGCATATATTACAAAGCAATTACAACCTTGTAATGTTTAGGAATCTTAATCAAATGCTGAACACTCTGAAATGCAAAACAAATTGGTTCTCAAAACAATTTTAATGAAAGTTATTGTAATGGTAGTTTCCCTCCTCCCATCCCAAACAAGGACAAAAATTCTTGGTTTTAATCATTAACCACCTTTTAATTTGACAAGCTTTCAAAAATACTGATGGAAGTTTTGGGGTTTGGGTGGTTTGTTTATGTTTTTTTCCAAACAAGATGCCTCTCCAAATATTTTTCTATCGGGCGTTCCATCAGTATCAAACTGTGCAGGCTAGTACAAAAAACGCACACAACGTGTTTTTAAGAGGCTTTTTGAACAACATTTAGTAGTTAGCAGGCTGCTGGTGTCTTGGGAGAGGTCAAACGGCGCTGGGGAAGGGGAAAAAGGAGTTCGTTTTCCATTCCTGTGTGCATGCAACAAGCAGCAAAACACCAAAGTTACTCCAGTTAGCTTGGTATCAGCTCTGCTTTCTGTTAAAAAGGACATAATACAAATGGAGAATGGAAATTGTATCATAAATCTAGACACACAATTATATCAACATAATAATACAGCCCTACTGGTTTATTTCCTAACAATCTACATCACATGTTCTGCAATTTATTTTGAGTACAAATCCAGTTTGGCCATAGTGCTTTTATAACCTTTTCCACATCTGCCTGTGCTATAGCTATTTTAAGTGTTTAAACATAGACATGAAACATAGCACGTACAGTCAGAGACAAAATAAGTTATGTGTAGGATACCTATTTAGTCAAATGTCAATGCATAAATCTTTATCAGCATGTTAACACTAACACAGAAGTTAGGGACTGTCCTTATGCAATTCAGACCAATATAATTACAAAAGAAAGCATGGTAGTAAAGTGTGTATCTTTTATAATAAGGCTCAATCCTAGGACAAGACACCGTATGTCTGGAAATTCCACAGCCACTGACTTAATTCTGGAAATAACATTGTGTTACAAATCGGAGGCAAGAATAATTTATTAAAAACCGAAACAAATCACCTTCCAAAATACAGAGCAATGAAGGGAACAGAAACAATGCTAGGAGTTTCAGGTTCACAATGGCTTCGCAGCAAGTTCAGGGACAGGGGAGCCACCAGTGGGGTGGGGATGGTTAGTCTTGGTGGCAGCACAGTCTTAGATAAGGAGACTGTGAAACCACACCCTATCCTAAAGAGCTGTAAGACAGCCTACACTTCCCCCCAGGAGCCCAAGCAAGTACAGCTACACAGCTCTGGATATACCATTTCCAAGGCAGGGCTGCACTTCATTTGCTACACTGCAAGTAGAACCTGGAACCATGACCAACATCATTCCGCTGCCCTTTCTTGTAGGGACCGGGCCCATTACCACCCCTTGCGCTCACATTTATCTTGTCAGGAAAATGTGAAACCAGTTCTCTGTTACACAGGGTTAGGGATCTTGAACTGACATTCAGGATTGACTGCTGAAAGGGAAAGAGGAGGCAGGCTGGTGCTACTCTCCAAAAGCAAACTTTACTGATAAGCATTCCAAACTGAGAAAAACCCCACATGAGTAGCTGCACATGGATGGAAAGGGAAACTATCCCAAGGCATTTGAAACAAACGTGGCCACAAAACTTGGAAACTGCTGCTACAGAATCTGGCCACATCTCATCCTTATACAGGACTTACAACTCTATAAAGCTGATTGTACACACTGCACCATACAGATGCAAGACTCAGCGTATTTCTACGTTTCAGTGTGCACAAATGAAAATGTTTTTTCAGAAGAGGCAGTAAAATTTACTCAATAAACAGCAACAATTACAGAATAAAAACCTAACAGAGATTAAGCCAAATTATCTGCAATACGAATGCCACACAAGGAAAATTTTAAAAACCGCAAAAGTTTTATTCAACTGATGCTACACACCTGCAAAAGCCAAGTAAACTAACACTAATGTTTGACTGCTGAAACCACATGTTATGAAGTAGCCTTTCTTCCTTCCCTTCTGCTACATGATCCCAGAGAAAACCAGAATTTGTTGCTGGTATTTTTGCTTCACTTTTAAACATGTATCTAAAGCAAAAGGGCAGTTACACACCAGTAGGATGAAGCTTCTCCTTTGAAACTATTTCAGAAATAGTTGTTTTTAATACATGAAAGGACTAAAAATGAAAATAGTCATTTACACTGCTTATTTATACAGACTGATTCATTATGACTTACTGGTTTGTTCATTTTCCTCTTAACACTGGCATAACAGACAAACCACAGAGCAAAACCAGAGGAGCTTATAGAAGTACTCATGCAATAAATGACACTGCACTTTAAAAACATGTAAAACAAATACGAGAGCTAAATGAAATCAAGAAGATTGAGAGAAAAGACTATTTACTGAAAATCAGTTTCTCTACTACTTAACCTACCTGCTGGCAGATGATCCATTTAGTGAATTCTGTAGACTTGTATTGGCTGAACCTAGAGAGGCATTAAAAATTCCCTGCTGAGAACTACCATTCACCGGACTCCCATTACCTTTCAGTATACCAGTACACTTCCAGTTGTCCATGTAATTAGCTGCAAACACAGATATATAGAAACTGTTAGCTTCTCTTCTGAAGCTCAGCTTTCCCTACAAATATGTTCTAACTACCCCACACCTGGTGTGAATCAGAACTGAACTTCAATACCAATATATACATTCCAAACAGCTGAGGATCTGGCCCTTTAGCTGCCTGGTATTCTCTCACTGTCCATAATTTAAAACTCAGTTTCCACTATTACAATACTGAGGAACAAATGAGAGTGTGTAAGGTAACTGCCAGTGAGTTTTTGTTGTTGTTGTGGGGATTTTGGTTTGGTACTTTTTGGTTGGTTGGTTGGTTGATGGAGGGGTGCATGTATTTGTTTCTTTATTTTCTCTTAAAAATGTAAACAGAAAAAAGCCATTTCCCTGGACATTGTGAATGAATGTAGATCTTCTAGGTTTAGCAGCAGGAAAAGATCTATCTTACTTTTTAAAATGGTAACTTTATGTAGCTCTAGTCTGGTGAAACCATTTCAGGGTACAGTAACACAGCAGCCTAAATCATGCAAGTATTCCAGCACAGAAAGTTATTTCTGAATTATTTTCCTTAAACATAAACAGAAATCTAGAAAAAAGTATCTATTTTTCACAAATCTAAAATGGACACTCACTCCAAAATTATGTTTTGAGTAAACTTCTCAAGTATATTCACCAGACTACAAAGTTAATGTGTCTCAGGTGGATGACCTTACCCTTCCAGAGCCTAACACAGCCATCATCACCAGAGGAGGCAAGCACTGTCCCTGTAATATTCCAGCTCACTCGCCACACTTGGGAGTTGTGATTATCAAACTGTGCCACAATATGAATTTCAAACTTTGTTAATCCTCCTGATGAAGTCAATTCTTTCCTGTTTAAAAGAAAAGCGACAGTTCTGCACACAACTTGAACACGATGTCAGAGAGAAGTACATCTTTCTAATAACAATTGTTAGTAGATTGGGTATTCAGACAAAATTATAGACTTGCTCACAATCCTGTCACCTTAAAAATCAGGTTGCTAAAAACAATCCTGCATACATTATTACTTTTGCTTTGCAGAGACTATTTGAACAAGATTGTATAGTATGCATCAAATCACATCAAACCATCTTCCTCTTAAGCTCACCTTAGAGGTTTTAGTGTGAAAATTCGTACGTCTTTGGTTGCTACAGCCAAGATGTGGAAGGATCTTCCCAGATTTGGAGCAAACGCAATATCATGTACAGGATCTGTGACTGTCATCAGAGCTTCTGCTTTTGCGTATTTCCTGTGCAGTGCAAGAAATTAATCTTTAATGCCATGAAAATTGCCAGTGATGCAAATTATACAAACCAGATAGGGTGGAAATGGGAAAAAGGGTTAAGTATACACAATAAGACTTGCAAAAATAAAAGTATTTTTTAACATAAATTTAGGCAATAATTTCAAGCAGATTTCTCCAGGAATTGAATCTATCAGATATAGTAGCCACTAAGTACAGTATGCTACAGTATTGTAAGTCATACAACAAAGCAAGAATTGCAGTACAAAGAACATTTTTGTCTATAATTGGAAAAGGGAAATAAAAATAAATATTCCATTCACAAATCTAAAGGGAATTGGCATCTCAGTAACTTACTAAATTTTGCATGCTTTTAAGCAGAACACTGTCTGCCTCCTCTGCTGTATGATAAACACATACTCCATTTTCTTACTAAGTTACAGTAACTTTATGGTTAATGCATGGAGAGCATTGCCTGAAGCTGGGCATAAAATCCACAGAACACTCTGGCTCCTTTCCCACATCGATCACTCCCAATCAAACACAATTTCTCTGTTATCATTTAATTGGAAGTGGTGGTCCACAAATTTACTAGCCTTTTCTGGTTCTATGAACTCTTGACTGTACAATCTCAACTTCAGCAGACCATGAGCAATTCACAGTGCTTTCTGTCATTATAACCATGCCTTTAAAATCATTGTAAGGTGGCTTTGAACAAAACAGTGCCTGGTGCAACACAATTCAAATTTCAACTGTTAACTCCTTGTGCAAGATTAAACGTATAATTTAGCAGACACAGAAACAACAACTCTCCCTTTAAAATGCTGGTAAGAACACTGACATTTCTGCACTGACAGAGAATAAAACTATCAATATCATTTCTGTTAAAATCAGTTACCATTCTTGAGGTCTCCCTCTCTTTTCTTACCCAATGGATCAGAGACAAAATTAAGGTATTATTATTTACTACTCCACTCCACATCTAATGATAGGAATAAAAGGCCATATATTGTAAACAACTTCATGATCCCACAAACGTTATATATTGTTATTTAGCATACCTGGTATTTTCGTTATATTCATAAATTTGAACCTTAGCCAGTATATTTGGACTGTTGTCATCACTTCCTACAGCAATCATTGGAGAATGTGCTCGAGAGCTAAAAGGTGAAAACAAATACTGTTATATTTACATATTATATCTATATATATATATATATATGTAATATTTCCCATAGAAAGTACACCAAGCCATTTGTTAAATTTCAAACATATTATCTATAGAGAAAACAAAACAACACTACAAAATATCACAAGGAAAAAATCACAAACAGGAGTTAAATGCTATTCACAGTTACCACTATCTTCACTCTGCTGTTTCAAAAGCCCACTTCATACACTCACTAAGGTGAAATCATTGGACAACATTATGTAGCAATTCAAGGTGATGTTCTCAAAGAGAAGAATTGACTTTCTGTAATAGACTGCATCTGCAATCTAGTATTTGCCAGAAGTTTCATGGCAGAATCTGCATTCTTTGCAGTGCTTTTAATTATTGATCTAGTGATATTTCATTCAGGTTTTGGAAGGTAAGTCATGTAAGCTAAATGTAGATGCATTCTAGTTTTCAAATCAACTTTTATCCTATCCCACGCATTAAAGTGAATTCCTGTACACTGAACCTACAGCACAGACTACTGCTAATGAATAGAAGAGTAACTGGATCAGCAGGACACAACACTGTGTCCACAGGGAAAGCCACTAAGTGCTTCTGGACAAACAGCAATCAAAGCAGTTCAGCTTTGAATTGTTTCTCCCTTCCTGTTACAGTCATAAAGCAAATGTTTTAGTAACATACCTTGAAGGATTCCAAGAAATACAACTGCAGCTGAGCTTACACGAGATTTCATGCTGCAGTGACCACTGGCTGAGATTCATCACATCTGGAGCTTCATAGATCCTTACAACTCCATCTGCTGAACAGGTTGCTAACATAAGACCCATGTGCTTGGGAGCGAACTTCACATCTGTAACAGATGTTCTACTGTCTACTAGAGTCGTCCTCTTTACCTGCAAAGAAATTTCCATCAAAAATTTATTCCCTAAGGAAGGCTAGTCAAAGTCTGACAACACCATTTCATAGGATTGCTTACATCTTCNAATCATTTAATTGGAAGTGGTGGTCCACAAATTTACTAGCCTTTTCTGGTTCTATGAACTCTTGACTGTACAATCTCAACTTCAACAGACCATGAGCAATTCACAGTGCTTTCTGTCATTATAACCATGCCTTTAAAATCATTGTAAGGTGGCTTTGAACAAAACAGTGCCTGGTGCAACACAATTCAAATTTCAACTGTTAACTCCTTGTGCAAGATTAAACGTATAATTTAGCAGACACAGAAACAACAACTCTCCCTTTAAAATGCTGGTAAGAACACTGACATTTCTGCACTGACAGAGAATAAAACTATCAATATCATTTCTGTTAAAATCAGTTACCATTCTTGAGGTCTCCCTCTCTTTTCTTACCCAATGGATCAGAGACAAAATTAAGGTATTATTATTTACTACTCCACTCCACATCTAATGATAGGAATAAAAGGCCATATATTGTAAACAACTTCATGATCCCACAAACGTTATATATTGTTATTTAGCATACCTGGTATTTTCGTTATATTCATAAATTTGAACCTTAGCCAGTATATTTGGACTGTTGTCATCACTTCCTACAGCAATCATTGGAGAATGTGCTCGAGAGCTAAAAGGTGAAAACAAATACTGTTATATTTACATATTATATCTATATAT
>VXAX01006126.1:420586-501520 GCA_013399835.1 Leptocoma aspasia | reverse complement strand
ATTCACAGTTACCACTATCTTCACTCTGCTGTTTCAAAAGCCCACTTCATACACTCACTAAGGTGAAATCATTGGACAACATTATGTAGCAATTCAAGGTGATGTTCTCAAAGAGAAGAATTGACTTTCTGTAATAGACTGCATCTGCAATCTAGTATTTGCCAGAAGTTTCATGGCAGAATCTGCATTCTTTGCAGTGCTTTTAATTATTGATCTAGTGATATTTCATTCAGGTTTTGGAAGGTAAGTCATGTAAGCTAAATGTAGATGCATTCTAGTTTTCAAATCAACTTTTATCCTATCCCACGCATTAAAGTGAATTCCTGTACACTGAACCTACAGCACAGACTACTGCTAATGAATAGAAGAGTAACTGGATCAGCAGGACACAACACTGTGTCCACAGGGAAAGCCACTAAGTGCTTCTGGACAAACAGCAATCAAAGCAGTTCAGCTTTGAATTGTTTCTCCCTTCCTGTTACAGTCATAAAGCAAATGTTTTAGTAACATACCTTGAAGGATTCCAAGAAATACAACTGCAGCTGAGCTTACACGAGATTTCATGCTGCAGTGACCACTGGCTGAGATTCATCACATCTGGAGCTTCATAGATCCTTACAACTCCATCTGCTGAACAGGTTGCTAACATAAGACCCATGTGCTTGGGAGCGAACTTCACATCTGTAACAGATGTTCTACTGTCTACTAGAGTCGTCCTCTTTACCTGCAAAGAAATTTCCATCAAAAATTTATTCCCTAAGGAAGGCTAGTCAAAGTCTGACAACACCATTTCATAGGATTGCTTACATCTTCCACCAAAAAAAAATTCCCCCCCCAAACTTTTCTATTATTTGAAAGATAAGCAAGAACAGCCAGTGTTGTTTCAAATTACCTCTTGTCAAAGAAAAACCCAACTTTAACTCTACTGTAGGTGGGAATTCACATCTTCAAGTTCTTTGCCAGGGAACATCTTATTATGGAACACTGATAATAGTGACACTAATTGGCCTGAACGTAGCCAGTCAGCTGTTTTCCTCAAACGTTTTAAAAATACTTTGTGTTGGAATGTGGCTACAAATGAACAAAACATAGCCAAAATCAGAAACCTTATAGCTACGGAAAAGAAGTCTCACCCAGTGACTCTGGCCTCGGAGTTTATCATTTGACTCTCCCACTATTTCTTCCCATACAGCTGCTGTTCTATCAAAGGAGCAGGAAGCCAGGACCTGCCCAAATTCAGGATGGGCCCATGTCACACGCCACACTGATCCACTATGTGTCTGCAAGACAACATCAGAACACTGTAGAGAAGCAAACTTACTGTGTTAGGCCAAGGAACCATATATTTTCATGATTTTCTGAAGAAAAGAATTCTTGGAATTAGTAACACTGTTCCTTTGAAACCTATGTTCTTTTACACAAAGTTACATAGCAGCTGTTGCAGTTCTCTCTTCCAAACAGCACTGCAAAGTTGCTGCTCTTAGTGTCTAAAATGCTATTATTACCAGTGTATTTCAAGGCATTACTTCTTACTACTTTAAGTTCCAAACTATGATTCTGCCTTGATGCAAAAAGTAGAGTTTTGTTCTCAATCAAATTTCAGCCATTACCATGTTCACTTCTAGCTTGCCTGTACTTTTCAAAAGCACTTGCAAAGCATAATTAATCTTCTTTTTAATATGAAGTTCCTCTTTCATACCTAGTCAACATTCCTGTCTTAGAGAAGGGGAATTCAAAAGCCTCCCTTGCATTGCCATTTACAGGGATGAATGCCTTGTGGTCCTATTAAAAACAAGTTTAAGAAAAATTCAGAAGCTGAATCCACTAATTATCCAGGTGAAGCAGAGCCTCTATATGACACAGCTCTCAGAAAGCTTTTGAAGAACAAAAAACAGAGGTCAGATGTTGTAACATTTAATAGACAGACATCTTCCTTTTAACTTTTTTCCCCCTTTTATTTTTTTTAAGTCTTACTATATGCAAAAGGAAATACTGAATTAAAAATTAAGGTACTATTTTCTACTCCCTGAACACCAGTCACTGATAATGTTTACTAACACTAGTCGGCCCAAATAACTAGGTACTAACAAGAGCAGACTGCATGTTAGTGTCTGCTTCAAGTGAGAGGCACTAGAGATGTTTCATAAAAGCAAAGAAAAAATATTTTACACAAGACATACAGAATCTACATCAAAACAAAAGCATTTCTGCTCTAAAATTCAGTGGAAATGAAGCATGTTTCTCCAAAAACAAAGGAGAAATGATTGTTATGTTTGTGTAATTTTTACAAATACAAACCTTCCAGCTGGCAGTGCAATGCCAATCTCCATTTTCACTTTTGTCCCAGACCTATTGAGAAATTAAAATACAATCATACAATTTATAAATAAACATTACTGACTGGCACTTCAAAGACACAACCATTCATATAAATATATAAACAAAAACATACACACACACCCTCACTAAACATTTTCATCCAGGACACTGTATCTGGTTCAGTACAAAATTGCACTTCACTCAACCATGAAAATATCCCTATTACAAGCAGGGAGAAGAGTCACCACCTGCAAAATCCACTATTGTATGACTTCTATCTCTTTTTAAACAGTAAATTACATAGAAGACAAATTATTACAACTCCCAATACTTCATTCACTTTGTTCCAAGAGTACCCCATTCTGCTTCATTCTAGAGCCCCCAGCATCCTCACGTGTCCAGCTCTGGTTGCAAAATCCTAATGCAACTCCCAGCACTCATCCCAAAAGCAGATCAGGACAGTAAAATATACATCAGGGTAGCGGGGGAACAGATCTTCTTTATTTCTATGGGATTTCTGCCTTGATTTTTAACCACATGCAAGTCACTGAACTGTACCCTCTCTTGATTTCCCATACATCTTTATACTAATGATTTTTTTACTGAAAAATTAAGTAGAAAGTCATGAACATAACCAAATGACAGACACCACCTGACACTCACTCCTGCTTCTCACTCATCCACTTTAAAGCTGTACTGAAAGTCCCCTCACATCTGCCACTCCGGCTCTCTAACACAACCTGGGTCATGTTGTCCCTCTGGTTGGAGGAAAACTTCTGAACAATCTCACAAAGGATTCAGTTATGACTGGAAAGTAACGTTACACTGCTAAAGAACACAGTTTCTGTGTTCAACTTACCTCCTGGCATCTTTTTTAAGAACTGCACGCTCTAGATAGCCAGTCCAAACCAAAGATCCCCATGGCTCGGGCTTACTTTCTGGGGGGACCATTTTATTGTGGTTGGTTATTTGCTTTTTAGTCTGTGGTCAGGGAGAAGGGGCTGCTTCCTTGTTATTAAGCCTGATCTACATATGACACAGCTTTCTACGAAAAAAGTGACTTTCTCAACCATTGACCTGGACTTAATAACAAAGATGACTGCTCTCTGCAAATTAGATTTCTTAAATCTATCCACGTGACTCCCGAATATTTGCCCATCCTCTCACTATGCACAAAAAAACGGAAAAAACAATCAACTTTTCGTTTAAGTAAATATAAAATGCTACTTCATTTCCTCTAAAGGAATGTAAAAATTAAGGCTTCTAGTATTCTACACTTTCCTCAGTCTGCCGGGGCACACATGGAACACTCCGGCTTTTTGCTTACTGGCACTTCACCTTTTCCCATAATGAATACAGATTATTGGCACTACATTACGAAACAATAGTTCCTTTCTTAAATACTATTTAATAAACACAGATTTTCAGCTGAATAAACAAAACAAGCGGCACGGCCGCAGGCAGAGCAGTCGGGAATGTTTTCCCTGCCGCAGCACTGGGTCGGAAGCGGAGTTCCCGTGTTTACACTAGTTAGCGCACACACAAACACAACGTGCATTGTGTGCGAAAGCCTCCCGCCCCCACGGCCCGACACCGCACCGGGACCTCCCGCGGACCGAGCCCTCGGCCGCGCCCCGGCCCGGTAGGCCGCGCACGCCCCGTGCCGCGACACTCGCCGAGCGCCAGGCCCGGCGGCTCCCCGCTCACCTTGACGCTCTGGTCGCTGGAGCAGGTGGCCATGCGGCGCCCGTGGAAGTCGAAGGACACATCGTGGATGAGGTCGCGGTGATCCGCGGCGATGCTGCGCGCCACGAACATCCCGCCGCGGCCNAGGAGGAATTTCTTCTCAGGAAAGATGATTCGATATTGAAACGGGCTTCCCAGAGGGATGGTGGAGTCACCGTCCATGGAGGTGTTTAAGGAAGGACTGGACGTGGCACTTGGCGACGTGGTGGTCACAGCTCGGAGCCGATGATCTCGGAGGTCTTTTCCAACGGAGCTGGCTCTGGCATTCTGTGTGGTGGCCAGCCCGGGGCGTGCGCGCCGCTCCAGGCTCGGGCTGTGCCCACAGCGCCCTTGGAGCGAGCCGAAATCGCATTCCATAGCGGATCCGAAAAGCTGCGGAGGTCGCTGTGGTAATGCAGAGCAATAAACAAACTCTCAGCGCGGCGCTGTGTGATGTAAGGACCATCTGCACTGCTAATGATTTACTGTATTAATGAGCCCTGATGTACTGTATTAATGAGCCCTGTCACATGAGCCTTGTGGTGCGAAAGGATGAGAGACCTGCTTCCGTGTCGGGGAAAGGTTTGGGAGGATGAAGTGCGTGACCGACAGTGCAGGCAGGGGAGAAATCCGCGGACAGGCTGAGAAACTCCCATGAGGAAAGGCTAAGAAAATTGAGATTGTTCAGGCCGGGAAAGAGATGGCTTAGGGGTGACCTAATTGTGGCCTTCTAGTACCCAAAGGGAGCCTACAAGAAAGATGGAGAGACACTTTTTACAGGGATGTATAGTGACAGAACAAGGAGGAATGGATTCAAACTGAGAATAGGTTCAGATTAGATATTAGGAATAAATTCTTTACTGTGAGGGTAGTGAGGCACTGGAACAGGTTGCCAGGGAAACTGTAGATTCCCCTGAAGTGTTCAAGACCAGGCTGGATGGGGCTTTGAGCAACTGGGTCTAGGAAAGATGTCCCTGTCCATGGCAGCGAGGTTGGACATAGATGGTCTTTAAGGTCCTTTCCAACCCAGGCTATCCAACGATTCAAAGTGAGACACGGTGGGTGTTGGATAAGATCCAGACTAGGAAGGAGAAGAAGCAGAATAGAGCCTGGCATGGGGTAGAAAACCCATCATGAGTGACTAAGCTCTGGGCAGGAGCTATAGACCAGTAATGACTGGTCTGTTGTCAGAGGGCTGTGCAAAATAAAGGAACCACAGCAGATGGAGACTCTTGAGGGCTCAATACTTTCACCCCTGACCTACCACCTTTCTCCTCACTAGAAGAAGCACGTCTTTCCAGTTCGTATCCTGCAGTATCCATTCACAAACTGGGTCATGCAGCTCACAATGCCAATACCTTTTAAATACCGTTCACTTGTTGTATCACTGAGCACAAGAGTGTTACAGCATCTTGTTTTCAAGGAATGTTTCATCTGCAAGTTGTGTTATTTACTGACTATTCTGAAGATAACTACAACAGTGGACAAGTATTAGCAAAGAGAAAATAATTCATGCACTGTATTCCAAATAGCAATAATGCAGTCAGTAGATGTAAGAGGAAAAATAATAATAAAATTATTGTTGTGGCAATAAACATCAAAAGCAAATACATTTGTATATAACTGGTTTATATTTCAGGTCCAAAACAGTACTGAAGTCATCAGAACACCTCCAGTGCCTTAAAGCTATGATCCAGTTTTCCAATCATATATTAAGTGAAAAGGGGAAAGGATTAAATTCCCTGAAACCAGATATGTTCAAATTCTCTGCATTCAAGTCTGATTCAGACCTTTTCTAGAAGATTTTTGGTAACTGCAGCTTTAACAGAAAATTAGTTTTAACATTTTCAAAAAGACTTTTGCTTCTCACTACCTCATTTAAAATTTTCATGTTCATGGCAATGAGGAGTCAATTTCTGTTCACTCAGTGAATAGAATTTGTTCAGAGATGTCCAAATTCTTCACAGAATTATAAACAAACTGTTACATGCTTGTGAAATAAACCTGACACTTTCTTATTTAATGCATTTATTTTTACAAACTGCAAACTACATTCAGTAGGGACTGATGGAGGTGCTGTTATCACATGCAAGAGGGATCCTTTCACTCTTTCTGCATAACCTCCATGCAAAATATGCAAGTATTTAGCACCCTAATGCATGAGTTTCATTGGTAGGCTTTATATTAAGAGTAGATATGGTGGTACCCAAATGTGATAAGGAATTATAATAGATAGAGAATAATAGATCCAGATAAATTACAACAAACTTGGACTTGAAGGTACACCATGGCTTTAAATGCTAGGATTCAATTCTTTTAGTGATATTGGGTAAGGAAAAGTTAACGTGTTGAAAAATATTTTTTTGCCCAAGTACAGCAAATATGATAAAAAATGTTTTCAATTACAGAGGGTCAAAAACGTGGAAGAATTGAGAAGAAAAGTCACCAGCTGGTTTAACATTCTTGTCCAAGTTGGCCAATTATAGTTTTAAAATTTTATTTTTTAAATACTACAGAACTAAATCTCAAAGGATGACAACAGCTGGAGCTGAAAAGAGGAATTTGCAAGAAAATTGTCAAGAAAATTTAGATATCTAACCTTCACCTGTTTATATTAGTGGAGAAACTTAGTTGGCATTTGTAAATAAGAGAAAACTTGCAAAGCATTTTAAAAAATGAGAAGTTAATGAAAGGAAGAGGTTAACATTTTCTCGTTTGTGAAGATGAACTGGTATTGCACAATTCCTCTCCTAGAGGGAACCTCACTCTGGGCTCTAGGGCTATAGTACAAATACCCTTTTTTTCCCCCCTGGAAACACATGCAATCACTTTGGAAGTTGAAATTTCAGTATTTTCTAAACAATGGCTAAATTTTAGGTAATGCAATAGAAGAAGCAAGCAAATTTGATTGTGACTGTTTCAGTGTAATTAGAGAGGTAGTACGTTTTTCATGCTCTTCTCATATGTAAGAAAAACAAACAAAAAAAGGCAAAAATCCCCCCAAACAAATAGTAGTAATGCATGCATTTAGATTGCTAAGGAGGAAGTTGCTGGGTTTTTTTTTAATCTTTCAGCATAATTAGAGACATGTGTACTTTGAAACTTCAGTTATTGCTTCATTCAAACAGCTGGAGAGACAGTGCCTAATGAAAACATGAAAGCTGACTTAGAAGTTCTTTAGACTGTGGCAGTGTATCTGAATGGTCGATTTTTTTAGCTATTTGGGGAAATATCTTTTACTGTAAACCACTGACTATGTTTATAAAAAACTGCATTTTTTTTCAGAACAATTGTTTCCAGTCAGTGATTCAGCTGTCAAATCCCAATTCTTTTGCAATTTTAGTAATGTAATGGTTTTGTTGAGACTTGAGTACATTTCAACTAGTGAATGAATATTTTTCACCTGCTCAAATTTAGTTTATTTCTTCAGCCAGTAATATCAGTACAGTTGGAGCAGGGCAAAGTTGTCAGATTCACAAATAATTAGCATCAATCATTTTCATTTGAACAACATATAAATATGTAAAGGCATCGTAAAGGTACATTTTGACCTAAAATGTTTGTTTTCTCTGACAAGACACAAAAATTGTACACTTCAAGTCAACATTAGGCTTTATTTCTAACATTTTAGTTTGGTCAGTAAGCAAAAAAAAGAAAACCAAACCCAAACAACTATTATTTTTTTTAATACATGTACACATACACAAATATTTGTCCATTTTTAAATACAACCAGTCCCTGACCACATTTCCTAGATTCAAAGCAAGTTATATCAGTTTAGATTTATTTAGAAACTGGGTCCAAAATCTTCACTTATTTTAAAAAATCCAGGAAACGTGGGTGATTGTCGTCCCAGAATCTAAGTTTAGTGTGGTGTCTGGTTTCAGTCAGTACCCAGGAAGTAGATAAATACACTTACCTCACGTAGACAATTGTACCAGGTGTTTTCTGTTAGTAGAAAGACTGACACAGAATGAAGGTTCAATAGAGGAAACACTTAATAGTGAAACATAAGAATTAGCAAAGGGATGAGAGGACAAGAGACAGCCTTTGTTAAGGCAAACAGTCATTAAATAGTCAGCCAATTAGGATGGAAAGCATCCAGTCTAATGGAGAGGCATTCACATTTTCTGGGAAATGAAACAACACTTGTTTAAATTCTTTAAAATGGCCAAAGTATCTCTTGCATTAAAAGTAAAACAAAATTTGTTGAATAAGATCAAACCTCTCTGGACCTCTTCAGGAAGATTTCAAATGTTACCAAAAAATTGTCTATAAAAGCTAGCATGCTACATCAAATGAGGGGTTTTCCAATGATGTGACATGAACACAAGTTATCTTGGACCACAGAAGTCTTGACATCTGGGGTAGTATGGTAAATCAGATGGAAATAGTATGAACAGTATGTGAGCACTTTCCTTTTGCTTCCTCACCTAGGTCTAATATAAACCTTTGTTATTAATAAATACTTCAATTTCTTTTTATCTTAATCTAGGTGAAATTAATAACAAATTCAAGACTACTGTCCAGTGAGACTTTCCCCTTTGAATGGTATAACAAATCCAGAAAGCAAGACACTTAGTGCTGAAAAGTTGCAGCAGGTCCCTGCTGCATTTCCAGAGTATCCAGAGGGTTGTAAAGTTGGTGCACAAAGGGACAATCCCCACTGCACAGCAGTGGTTGGCAGCTACCATGGCCAGGTCAGGGGGCACAAGCATCTGCTGCTGATGGTAACCAGAACACTTTGTGCCACGCAGCAAGATAATGGGAAGCATGCTGGAACTCAGGAAACCACAGGAAGTTTGCAGGTTCCAGTTAACTGAGGCGTGAATTAGGATTCAGCTACCAGCTAACCTTGGAGACTTCCTCTTCCAGCTAAATAGTAAGGAAAGACATTCTGTTTGTGGTGATGGTGTGCATGTGGTGGGAAAGACAGTTATATTTTAACATTACTATTTGCATAATGTTGTGCAGAGGCAGATCACACAACTATGACCATCCTGGTACATATTTTTTAACATTTTGATTCAGTATTATACCTTGATTAAATTAAATTCAACCACAGCACAGAAGAAGAAGTAAAAGCATCTCTAATAAGGTTAGTTTTTCACTTTTGACACAGTAGGACAATTCTGTTCTCAATTTGACTTTATAAAACCGCATAACTTAATTTATTTCTGCTGGGAGTCCAGTATAAGTGTATTAGCATTGGCAGAGATATTCTCATTCAAAATGACTTTAACTGGCATTGCTTTGAATTAAAAAAAATATGGTTATTACTTTCCTTTTCTCCCTTTTAACTACCTTATTCAAGTAAAAGATGTGTTTGCCTGTAGAGAGAGATTTTATAAAATGCAAAGGCCTACCAAAAAGAAAGTAAATAATGAACTGTACTCATTAACAAACATGAACTGTACTCATGTTTGTATCAGCCTGGGATAGAGGGTGAGGAAGCCTGCTTAAAATGGCTACCACTGTTACATGCTTCAGTCATGTCTGCACTAGAAGCTGGTCTGTTACAGGCAGTCATGGATTATCATGCCAACAGCAAACAGCTTTCAGCAGAGTTAAAGGTTCCATTCCTGACAACCTTTTAAAAATATTATTTTTGGCAAGGAAGACCTGCCTGACCCTGCGAAATCCACGCAGTTTTTTGTACCGTGTTTTCCTTAACTTAAAAACTGGATTCACAACAATTAATAATATTTCACAGAGAGTAAAATAATATCTATTATTATATATCCTGGATTAAGGCAATGTAGAAATACAAAGTGGTGTTATTGAGCAATTGGATTTGGGGAAAAAAAATCTGGTAAACCCAGTCATTTAGGAGTTTGCTTAGCTTTGAGAACCTGAGGCTTAAAACTTGGGAAGAGTTTGACAATGTTAGCAAGTGGTCTTGTATGTGTAACAAAAGTGTCATACAAACTGGAAATCTAAAGGTGGATGTTTCAGAGGAAAGCACGCGTAATCACAGCAGTGTGTGAAAGATGTGGGTTGAATTCCTGTTCAGGAAAAAGAATACCAGCAATTACTGTTATGAAGAGTAAGACAAACTAAGAGGATCACTTACCAGGCATGACTGGCCTATCATGGCAAGAAATTAATAGCAAAATATTATTTTGTGGGCAAAAATGAGGGTAAAGTCCCCAAGCCTTTATGTGAGTAGCCTGAGGGCAAAACAAGCACTTAAAGCAGAACAGTGAACCTTTATGTATCACCCTGCTTTGTTGCAGCTGCAGAGTTCCACTTAGAACCTATTATTTATTTTGCTAGAAACTCAGCAGAATGTCCCAAACTGGATTTAAAACTTACTGTTTTATCTAAAAAAACCGGACTATTACAAAGATGAAAGGAAAAAAAGATAAGCTCCAACTCTATAAAATTATGTTTTACTGCTTAATGTAAAAAAGAGTACAGGAAGACAAAGTGAGCAAAATAATTATTAGAAATGACAGTGAAGCAAAGCAGTTACTCAGTCACGATCAAGTATAGCTGTGGCAGCACATAAAGTTGAGTTAAGGAGAAACAGAAGTGGTGTTATATATAAGTAAGTGGCTTGTGGATGGGAAACTATTCTGAGTCATATGAATGTGCAAAGAAATGTAAAGGAAAATAGGAACAAGAAGTTGACAAGCAACATAACTGACAGCTAGGAAGGGAATACTGATGGCTTCATAACAGATGAATATGAAGGTTGATCTCAGATGGTATAATTACATCAGAGCTATCTTTAAACTAGTGATCTTAAGTCAGGAAATAGAAACAGCTTGTAGGAGAAAAAAGTAGAAAATAGCTGGCCCTGAGATTTTTCACAGTAAGACAGAAAAGTCTACACATAGCAGCAATGGCTTTTCTCCTTCTGTTCTGGAGTGTGGAAAGAAACATCAGATGTAGAAAACAGGGTATAAATGCTGACAAAGATACCAGTTAAATAATTTCTGCAGACTACAATTATGATAGAATATCAAAAGCATTATTATAGCTGTTGCTTACAGAATGGTTGTGTATGCTTGTTCATGGGCTGAGAAAGCCTTTAATGCCTTTACTGTTGGGTGCTAACATGAATCTTTCACTACCTTATAAAAAGACTTCACAGCACCACCAGTTACTACAGTAATATTTAATGGTTTGGACCGTGAGGTCAGGCAGGGTTTGGTGAAGTGGGTTTGAAGAAGGACTTCTGCCTTCTAGATTCCATAACCTCTCACTGACCTCAGAGATGAACCAACTCCCATTTCCTTCAGCAGTTTGCTCATGGAGACCAGTGCTGAGGGAAGGAACCCATGCTGCAGCCTTTCCTCTTCCGCCTCTCCCCACGGATGGAGCTGCAGGATGGCAGTTCTGCTCTGTGGGGACAGAGGCACAGCCATGGTGGGCCACAGAAAGCAGAGCTGCGCCACAGTACGCAGAGTGTTTGATGCCAGATACACATCATGATACCATCCATTGTGAATGTGACAATTTCATTTACTACAGGTATATCTTGAGATTACTTTTTCCTTTATTTGGAGCTTTTCTTTCTTACGTATTTGAAGTAAGCATACAACTTGATGTGATCTGCTTAATAGATTGGAAAATTTCAAGTAGCTGGTTCCTGGAGCTGACTCAAGGCTTCTCCACGTACAGGAAAATTTGAATTTTGCAGCAGTACTAGAGTCTACAGAAAAGAGCATGAAGGTTGTAAAAGGTGGATGTGCATGAAGAAGAGCATAGAGGAAAGAGGAGAGGGAGGTGTAGGGAGATCCATTGTCAAGACCATTCAGCAAGGTTTGGGATGACCAGGAGTAGAATTAAGACACCTACTTCATCTGGATCCCAGCTCTCCAGTCTTTAGTTTCAGGAGATCGTTCCTCTCCTTGCCCACACTCCTCACCTCTCAAGCAGCAAACATCTCATCATTTACACCTCCTCCACTGCTTCCAGGGCTCAGCTGCTCTGGCAAAAGAAGGGGGAGAATTAGGACTGGCTCAGCAGGTTGGTTTTGCTACGGTCACTGATGCATACTCACTCTTAGAGTGAGTATAAAACACACACACATACAATGTAACACATACATCCTTACAGTATAAAAGTACAAATTACCTAGGCTGAGCGAGTTTGCTGTCAGAAGGTAGAGATCAGTTGCTCACATGACGTGAACAGCTCAAATGCATGGTCTTCCTATCCACAGGAGAAAGCCCTTGACAGAGGAAAGAGCAGAACTTGGCTGCTCTTTACTGGGGCTGTTGTGCCACCCTGAACAGCTGCATCCATAGGTAACCATAAGCCTACATTGCCTACACTTGCAGCTGGCCCTGTTGTTTTCTGTTCCAATAAAATAAAAACTCTAAATTTAAAATGGAAAACTCAGCAATAATTTTCTTTAGGAATTTCTTTTTCATTTGGAAAAAGAAGAATAAATATTTATATTAGGGCATAATATCCAAATGTTTGTCTGATACCAATCTGAACTTATAGTGCAGCAGAGCTGGTACAATGCAGTTTGAAGGATGATAACAACACGGTGAAGTATTTACTATAGAAGTAACTTGCTTATTACTCATTACATGATTGAAACTTGTTGTTGGTAAGTGTAACAAACATGCTTCATTAAAATGCTATTTAGCTATAATAGGCTAAAGAGCTTTTGAAATTAGTGTTTTAAGAAAACCACATATTCCCCAAATACAAGAAGATTACCTGTTCTAAAAAAAAAATTACTTAAACAGCTGTGCAGACCATTAACATATCTTTGCATCTACAAACAGAGCAGCTTAAAAAACTCAGGGTCCATCCCACAACCAGCCTTATACTTCTGTCTTCCAGCAAAATAATCATTCTTGGAGTAATTTTTGTGTATCTAAAGGAAGACATGTAAGAAATAAGGACGTATTATGTGTTCTGGGGGTAACAGGAATCTCAGCTAGGGCGAGTGGCTGTACCTACAGGCAGGTTCAGACTTCAAGGAATATTTCTGAAAGGGCATAGCCAAGATTTTCAAATGTTAGATGATACTTCCATCTCTTTTTATGGAGAATAGACCCTGTCTCTCTTTCTGTTTCTCTGTTTTTCTTTCTGCAAGTTGTATGGGGAGACTGTGTTATAGATATGGAATCACGTATTTAGGGGTGTTATATGCTATATATAGTTTATATATAATCGTGAGGCATAACAAGACAGAGTAAATTTAACTAAGGAACAGTCTGGGGACATAGTCCAGATAATATATATCAGCAAATTTTAAATGGGCAGTGCTAGAGTAATTTTCTGCTTTGACCACCATTAGGAGAAGCTAAACATATTTGTCTAGGGAGGTTTCAGACTCCAGTAGAGAGAACACCAAAAGGCTCCCTAGAGATGTGCTAAGCACTCCTCCTCTCTCTGACATTTCTAAAAGGAAATGTGATTAATTTATTCTGACAATAACAATAGTTCATTGTTTCCAAAGCATTTGAAACATCTGGATTAAGAACACATAATGAAATCCCAGAAAAGATTCCAGGGGAAGCATACTTGAATTTCTGGAAGACACATGACTACAAAAGTTAATTTCCCATTCACTGGAAATTTTGAAAATGTTTTGTTGTGCTCAGTTGTGCTCTCCTCTGCCTATGAAATTCTTACTAGCAAAAATGCTGCCTTACTGTCAGATGTGAGGGTGCACTCCCTTTGAAGAGAAAATGTACTGTGACTTCATACTAATCACCAGCCACTTTATTCATCTTATGTCTCAACTCAACAATACTGTTAGATCAGAATCATAACAAGGAGAACTTCCCCACAGGAACTGCTATGAGGACAGATTACTCAAGGGAACCATTAGAAGCAGCAAAGAATTTATACAATTTTAAAATGTTATTGTGCAAACTGTATCGTCGTAGTTTACATTAACATATTTTTAATTAAATGATTTCTAAATCCTGAAAGTTCACTGTTGCAAGAGAAGAAGCAAGTCTGCATGTTGTTAAGTCCCTTTTCTACAGTCATAAATTAGCATGGTTAGTTGGTCTTACAGGAATAAGAGATTTTTGTGTTGTGACAGAAATTTAAACTGAAAACTCAAGGCACATGCCAAAGCAAACACAGCCAAAATCTGAGAGAGCATCCACCATACGAACATTCTGAAAAAAGTACTTGAGTATTTTAAGAAATGTTCACATCGTGCCTTAGGATTAATGGTGCTTGGAACATTCCCACACAGCTCTGTTGTGCAGGTGTATTAGCAGCTGCTGTCCAGGGGATGCTCCTTTCAACCAAGATCAAGTAAGTGACACTAATTGCCAGCAACTGCTTTCTGCCCAAGGTACCCCATTGATACATTGTGGAGGAAACAATGCATGCCTAAAAGACGCAATTTTTACCCACACAGCTTATTCAATATTTTCCCCACCATTACACTTTTGAACAAGCTGAAATACAACAATTTCAGATACATGTATCTTTGGTGAGTGGCTTATGTACCATCCCTAAGTGCTGAGCATCCTTTCTGAGCTCCTGCACTTGAGATATCTGAAATACAAAGAAAATACTCAGTACATTGAAGTGCTCTGTGGGAGGACAGCAGGAGCAGATGATATTTATATACACAAGTATTATGCACGAAGTATAAATGTACGAATGGAACAGTGTGCAGAGACTACTTAACCACCATCTGCTGACTTGCACAGATTAGTGAAAGCAAAAATATTATTTCCATTTTCCCCCAATAATGCTATATTCTGATGAAAAAAGTAATTTCCAAGACTTAATAATGCAGTTATCTGCATGATTATTAAAGGTATCTGCCTTACTTGTTATAGAAATATTTTTAAATTATCAATAAAAATATAATTCAGCACTTGATAATTTTAGATAATTTAATTTCTGTCCCATTGTGTTGGAATGGTAGATTTAAAGGTATACATCTATGAAATTCCCATTAGAAAAACAATTGTATAAAATGCTGTGCATATAAGTTTCCAGTTAGAGTAACCAGAGGCCTATAACTTGCAGCATAGATTTCATTAATCTGATTAATTATCAAACCTATTAATGACTCACTCCTCTGTGTGAACAAAGCACTCCCACTTCTTCCTCTCTCAGGAAAGTGAGAGGTAAAAGAAAGAGGAGGGAAAGTTTTAATGTCACCCTGAAAAGCATATATATTTATGTTTTAGAAATGTAATTCTTGCAGTGTTTCATTGGAACCTCCTGTCCAAAGCTGTTCAGGATTTATTCCACTTGCTGTGACAGAATTTTAAATTCAATAGTAATATTGCACACTGTTGATGCATATTTGATGGCAGAATTAGCTGTAATGACTGATGCAGTCACCTCCTTCACTTGTCTGTCTCATCCTGCTTTCCAAGGTTGCTGAAACTCTGGAAATTAGGTGAGAGTTATCCTTACCACTTTTTCTGAGACAAAGAAATATTGTCACCACACAATTTGTGATGTTGCCCAGAGAAAACCCTAGGACAAAGACCTTGCCTGTGGCAGAACTTCACAAATAATACCTCCCACTTCTCATTCACCATTGCTGCTGGCATATTGTTCCTTGTATGGCATTTACCAGCCAAAATATATTCTGAATCTAGAAATTAGATTGTGCATTTATAACCTCTGATAACAGTATCTATAAGGTATTACCAATGTGTTGAGAAGCAATGTGAAATGAGGACTGTTCTGATTATGAAATACATGTTAATGTAACAACCTAGGGAATGCAAATACAAGCTTATGGCAGTTGTATCCCCTAATCCCCTCCCACAGCATCATTTGCAGTAATCTAGTCACCAGATTCAATTAAATGTTCTTTTTTAAGTAAGAAAAACAAAAAGGAAAACTGAGCTGGTCTTTCTTGAGCACAAAACAAATAAAAAACCCCAAACATCTTTGTTTTTACTCTGTGCCTTGCCTTTCCTGCTCAGCGCTTCAGAGGGGGCTGGTATGACGAAAGCAGCCATCTTGGACAATGAAAATTAATTTCAAGAGAATAGAGCTTCCAAAATTAGTGTAAGAGAATCGGAGCTAGAAGCTACCTGAGATGTTGAAGCAACCCTGTGGGATATTTCTGGACGAATACAGCCTAACTTTGTTTCTTTTTCTCTTTGTAACATTTTTTCCTTACTGCAAATCTATGTTAGAAAGTCTGCCACTAAACCTGCAGAGGTCTGCTTGAGGAGTGGTACCATAAGGTTTTTATAAGGAAAATAGTGTCTTTTAGTGATGTCTCTTTGTACACAGTGAGAGAGTGGGAGAAAAAAAAATTAAAAACCTATAACATTTAAAAGACCAGAGAATTTCATACACCCATTTTGATACCGGACACGTTCTGCACAAGGGCACTTTTCTCCCTGGGCTGTTAATTCCAGTAAGTGGTCATGTCATGACTTGAACTGCTGGAACTGTTCCACTGGCTAAAATAAGATGTTAAAGACCTTGACAGCATTCCAATTGGAAAACGTGTGTTATGGATCCTTCTTTCAGTACATTACATTCAGTTTTTCTTTTCTTTGAGAAAACAAACAAATTGGCTTAGCAGTTACAGCCCATTTGTATGCCACAAGGGTATGAATTAGAGGTTTGAAATGTCTGGACCAAAGGAAACAGCATACATTCAAAAGCTGTATTATACTGGTTATGCAAAACAGATTTTTAAGACTCCTTACTTTAGTAGATTAATTTCAAAGACATTTTTATAAGAGACATTATCAAATTAAAAAAGGAAAGGTAAATTTTACATGCCCTACAAATTTGTTTTTGTTAGGAAATCATACTGCCTGAAAAATTAACAATTTCTGCATGGCTCTTTGCCACCTACAGGCAAAATCTATTTTCCTCCTTGCTTTTTGACATACTTTGAAGGTAAAAAGAGAGGTGCATTGATTATCACAGTCCTGCCTTGCCAAGTAAGTGCAGCAATGCAAATTTTGCTGTAGCGTTCCATGGCCCTTACAAGATCCGGTGCCCTTCCACAATGACACATATGAACACCTTGTTCTCTATAACATGCCAAAGGACATCTCAGCAGGCAAAAGAAGCCACACACTCATGGAACTCTGCCATCAAAACAGTGACTCAGAGAATGTGGCTCCTACAGGGCTGCTCATTATCTCAAGAGGACAAGCTTCTACGGGAAATTGTATGAAATTCGATATATTAACGTCAGCTTAAAAACAGGCAAAGATATCACAAATCCTGCACAGACCTACCTCTGCTATCACTGGAAAGACAGAAGTAATTATTGTAATATATGCTAAAGGCTCACCACCACATGGTAAATTTTAGTATCTATGAAGTTGGTAACAATAAGGTATTTTAAATCCCTATTACAGCAAGTAATAGAAGAAAATCCTTTCCTGTTATTAGCACATCAAGTTGTCTAATGCAGAAGCATAAATTACAAACATAGATTACAATCTGAAGACTCTTATTTTGAACTATTGGGGCCAAAAATAAAAAAAGGCAAAAACAATTCAGAGATTGTTAGACCCATGAAAATAGTCACAATTGCTTTGTTCTGATTCTGGGAAATCCGAAAAAAAACCTGAAACATAAATCTGAGAATATAAATTTATAATAGAAACATTTACTGTTACTCCTCAGGAGAAAGTCTTCTTCTGCTAAAACAGTATTTTCTTACAGGAACTTCTCCTAGCAAAGAACAGTGGTCTGCTGCATCACAACCTTTCCAGCTGTAATTCAGAAAATGACCTTAATTTTGTAATTTGGAAGATAAGATTGAATATAGATGAAGATACATATAATCAAGCATGGAAACCACTAACATACAGAATCTGTGCTAGAAACAAGTCACAAGATCATGGTACAATGGCTTCACAATTGTAAGAGAACTTGAGTGAAAAGACTCACTGGCCAGCATAAAGAACTGCTCCAGAGGTATTTCCAGAACCGCTCCTTAACCATTATGCCATCATGTAAAGTAATACTTTGAAACAATAGCTGAGAGAATAGAATAGAATAGCTGAGAGAATAGAAATGGTCTAAGCAAGGAAGAGCCCTATTCAGTCTGCGAGGCAATTTAAAGTCCAATAAACCCATGATCTTCAAACAAACTTTCAATATGAAAGTTATGTCAGCTATAGACAGTTACTATAGATGCCATTTCTAGCAAAAATTGACGTTCTGACAAGGACCATGGAATGACACTAAGCCACACTCACTGAGTTAGAGTTTCTCACTTGCAAATGATGATTTCAATAAATGTCACTGTAGCTAGGGGTGAAAAGGAAAGAGAGACAGAAAGTCAAGTAACATACACAAACCATCCCCAGCAAGCAAGATCCTCTCTACAAGCGAGAAAAAAAAACCAAAAAAACTCGGAGTCATCTTTCTCCTGGCAACTGGCTCATTTCTTCTTCCCGTAGCTGTACCCAACACCCCCTGCATTGACTCATAGGCATTAGGCTTTGTGGCTGACTGCACACCCCGGCTTAGGTTGCTGGAAGGGCTGTTTCACAAAGCCACAGCAGAGCCTAAAGTTGTTCTATCCCTCAGACATCCTGGCTGCCTGCCTTTTCTGCCAGCTGGTGTGTCCATTCACTCATGACAGCACTTCTGCCAGTTACCCTTTTCTTTTCATACTCCACAATTATTTCAGCTTCACCATGGGAGTTCAGTGCCATACAGACTGACACAAATCTCTAGACTGTGAAACAGACTTCCTTAATAGTTCTTAATATTTCCTTCCTTCCTTGGCCATGAATTTCTTCTACATAGAACTCCAGACAACAGTTTGGGCAATCGTATAACCTGGGCACAGCTGTATTGTCCTTCTCTTCCATAATCCCATCACCTTTACTACAGAGCTGGTTTTTACCAGACACTGGACACTTGGATCCCACTGTTGTGAATTTCTGACCGATGTGAAAGACCTCCTTAGCTGAAAACAAATCTGTTCGAGGCCCTTGCACTTCTGCTTTTGTTGCTGCTACAGGAATCTGCATTTTGCTACACACATTTTGAAGAGTTTGCTATGAGGGTTTGGGTGTATTCTTTCTTTTTTTTTTCTCCTTCTTGTTGTATGCCAGAATACAATTCTGGGCAGGGGAAGGAAAGCAATAATATAGTTGAGGAAAGGTATTTGCACCAACACCCACTTTCAGTAATGGGAATTTTAATGTTCACTTGAGCAAGGAATACAGCTTCCAAAAGTCTGAAATACAATGAGTGCACTGTAAATGCACACAAAAAATGAAACCTGTTTTATCCTGACCACTGGACCTTTTCATTCAGCTTCTTCTACTCCATACCAGATGCCAGAAGAGTGGCCAGCCCTTCGGGTTTCAAGTCCTATCCAGGTCATCGGAGAAGGGAGGATCCTCGTCTCCTTTAGGCCTTGGGCTATAAGACTTAAATCAGGAATTATACCTTCTCATCCTGTCACATTGTGGCAAGCTTAAGCACATTACAACTCTCTTCCTTAACTGTTAAAATTGATGTGGAGTGTATTTGTGAATAAAACTACCTCAGGGAAGAATTTGTTCTTCATCTACCAATATCTAAAATGGTTCTCAGAAAAGCAGCACAAACCAGATAATTTCCAATAAATGGTGCTTAAGTAATTCCAGTGAATGACCCAAAAAAGTACACATGGAGGAACAAACACTTAGTCTGTTCCAGACTGGTACTAAAATAATTGTTCAGCCAAGGTCACTAGACAAAAACATTTAAAATTAACTCAATTGGTCTTCATGGGCACCAAAGTCAATTTTGAAATCAAAACTGCTGTGGATACCAACTATTTTGGGGTGACTGCTTTGTCAGCACAGCAATGGGCTTCTCAAATTATCAGAGATTTTAATTTAAAAATGTTGCTTGTTTGTGTTTATACTAAGACAAAAAACACTACAATATACTAGATTTTCCAGCAACTATGTTATCCCTCTTTGCATGTCTCACGTAGTCTCAAGGGCTTAAGACTTTATGCAGTAGTTCATCTGGGTTTGGCTGCACAGCTGATACAGAATGGGAGTATACTATTGGCAGAATAAAGTTTTCTAATGAGTGTACTTGGTTTATGTTGTATTTACAGTTCTCCTTCACAGACCATTAGAAATGTAGTCTTGGGCCTACCCTGGACTCAGATCCTAAAAGCCAGAGAACTGGTGCTGCATTTTCAGCATATTTGCAGTAAATAAAAAAAGCAACCCAAAACTGCACAATAGCAATTTCTTCAGAAAACCCTGGTTTACAAGTTACTGCTTTTCTAAACCAGCTCTAAGTCACAATTAATAAACATTTTTAGCTTTCCATGAGATGTCTCTGGGCACTGATCTGCATTAGAGATTCTATATGTAGCTGCTACCATAAAAGTCCCTTTCCTACCCACACAATTACATTGCTGTCCCAGTATGAACTACACCCCCAAGTATCACAAGCACAAAAGAAAAGCACATCGTGTCATAAATGCTATAAATCCAGATCAGTCAGCAAGCTTATATACAGGGAAAAGCCTACCAAAGACTAAAATCTGTGAAGAAGGTGTCTATTTTAATTTCTTTATTAAAATACATTATTTGGCAGACAGCTTCTACGTATGCATTTACTTTTTTACACACAGCTTGTGCAATGTAAATTTTCTGATGTAAAGAACAATTTTATTGATTGAATTAAGAGAAATCTATTTCAAATGAAAACCAATCATTACCTTGATGACGGGCACTTGAACTCCTTTCTGTACTCTTAATTCACAAACATAATTCACAAATGTTTTCTTATTTGCTTGTTTCATAACTGATCATACATAGAACACTGATTAACTAGAGAGCACCCGCAGAACTACAGACATGACCCGTGCCTCAGCCGTGCAGGCAGAAAAATCCAAGAAAGCCATTCCCTATATTGATTTCAAAGCTTGAATCCATAGTTCAAGAAAATCTTGTGCAACATTTCCTTGAGTTACTTGGAAAAACTTGTTATGAACTTACTAATCCATGCTGTCTCGTCTGCTGTACTTCAAAAGCATCACACAGTCCCATGGTGTCCAGGAACAGCTTTTCTTCCAGGACTTGGGGGAGCACATGAGCCAGTAGACTTGGAGCATTGTGTGGTCGAAAGGAAATGCAGCAGCATTCAGTGATGGCTATTCAAAATCAGAAGTCTGTTTCAAAAATAATAATACTTCTTGTTGAGCTTAAACATCAGGTGAGGCCCACAGGAGGCAGGGGGGCTGCACACGGCGCTGCAGTGACAGCACACGGGGAACCACAGAGACGGCACTCAGCATTGTGACATTGGTTATCACAGGGGCTGTAGATCATAGAATCGTATGATCTGGAAGGGATCTTAAAGATCCTCGAGTTCCAGCGTCTCTGCATTCCACTAGACCAGGTTGCTCAAAGCTCCATCCAACCTGGCTGTGAACACTTCCAGGGATGGGGCATCCACAACTTCTCTGCTCAACCTATTCCAGCATCTCACCACCATCTGAGCAAAGAACTTCCTCCTAATACCTAATTTAAACCTACTCTCAATTTAAGGCCATTCACCCTTGTTCTATCACTACATGCACTTCTAAAAAGTGTCTATCCGTCTTTCTTGTAGGCTTCTTTCAGGTACTGGAAGGCCATGAATAGGTCACCCCTGAGCCTTCTCTTTTTCAGGCTGAACAATCCCAATTCTCTCAGCCTTTCCTCATAAGAGAGGGACTGCATTTTTCTGATCAACTTGTTGGCCCTTCTCTGGAGTTGCTCCAACAGGTTGATGTCCTTCCTGTGCTGGGGACTCCAGAGCTGGATGCAGCACTCCAGGTGGGGTCTCACAAGAGCAGAGCAGAGGGGCAGGATGTGGTTGGCTTTCTGGGCTGCAGGCTCACACTTCTGGCTCATGTCCTGCCTCTCACCCACCAGCACCTCCAAGTGCTTCTTGGCAGGGCTATTTTCCATGTGTTCAGACCCCGCTCTATATTGATGCTGGGTCTTGTTAAACCTCATGAGGTTTAACAAGTGGACCTCATGGGTCCACTACTCCAGGAGCTTGTCCAGGTCCTTGCTATCCCTCTGGATGGCATCCTGTCCTTCAGCTGTCAGCCAGACACAGTTGACACGCCCAGCCCCCGGCCGTGTGTACGTGCCTGGTGTCGGGCACTCTGAGGGGCCCAGGGCAGCGAGGGCCGGTGGTGGCCGAGCAGGAAAGCCGAGGGGAGCGGCTGGGGCGCACTGCAGGGCGGAGGCCGCTCCGGCGTGGGAGAGAGCAGATACAAAGGTTTCCAGGGAAACCTCCTAGTCCGTGAGGGGCCGTGTTGAGGGTGGGGGAGAGCCTGCGGCAGGGAAAGGGTGTGCCAGGAGTTAAGGTTCAGGACTGGAACCCGCTGGAGAGNAACATCAGGTGAGGCCCACAGGAGGCAGGGGGGCTGCACACGGCGCTGCAGTGACAGCACACGGGGAACCACAGAGACGGCACTCAGCATTGTGACATTGGTTATCACAGGGGCTGTAGATCATAGAATCGTATGATCTGGAAGGGATCTTAAAGATCCTCGAGTTCCAGCGTCTCTGCATTCCACTAGACCAGGTTGCTCAAAGCTCCATCCAACCTGGCTGTGAACACTTCCAGGGATGGGGCATCCACAACTTCTCTGCTCAACCTATTCCAGCATCTCACCACCATCTGAGCAAAGAACTTCCTCCTAATACCTAATTTAAACCTACTCTCAATTTAAGGCCATTCACCCTTGTTCTATCACTACATGCACTTCTAAAAAGTGTCTATCCGTCTTTCTTGTAGGCTTCTTTCAGGTACTGGAAGGCCATGAATAGGTCACCCCTGAGCCTTCTCTTTTTCAGGCTGAACAATCCCAATTCTCTCAGCCTTTCCTCATAAGAGAGGGACTGCATTTTTCTGATCAACTTGTTGGCCCTTCTCTGGAGTTGCTCCAACAGGTTGATGTCCTTCCTGTGCTGGGGACTCCAGAGCTGGATGCAGCACTCCAGGTGGGGTCTCACAAGAGCAGAGCAGAGGGGCAGGATGTGGTTGGCTTTCTGGGCTGCAGGCTCACACTTCTGGCTCATGTCCTGCCTCTCACCCACCAGCACCTCCAAGTGCTTCTTGGCAGGGCTATTTTCCATGTGTTCAGACCCCGCTCTATATTGATGCTGGGTCTTGTTAAACCTCATGAGGTTTAACAAGTGGACCTCATGGGTCCACTACTCCAGGAGCTTGTCCAGGTCCTTGCTATCCCTCTGGATGGCATCCTGTCCTTCAGCTGTCAGCCAGACACAGTTGACACGCCCAGCCCCCGGCCGTGTGTACGTGCCTGGTGTCGGGCACTCTGAGGGGCCCAGGGCAGCGAGGGCCGGTGGTGGCCGAGCAGGAAAGCCGAGGGGAGCGGCTGGGGCGCACTGCAGGGCGGAGGCCGCTCCGGCGTGGGAGAGAGCAGATACAAAGGTTTCCAGGGAAACCTCCTAGTCCGTGAGGGGCCGTGTTGAGGGTGGGGGGGAGCCTGCGGCAGGGAAAGGGTGTGCCAGGAGTTAAGGTTCAGGACTGGAACCCGCTGGAGAGGAGGCGGCGGCGGGGCCGAGGGCAGGACCGTCACCGGGGTGCGGGGAGGCACTGTAACCTCTCACAAAATGGGGAAGATTGGGAGGGATCATCCCATCCAGCCTCCCTGCTCCAGCGGGGTCATCCTAGAACACATTGCACAGAATTGCGTCCAAACGATTCTTGAATATCTCCAGTGAGGGAAACTCCACAACCTCTCCGGGGAATCTGTTCCAGTGCGCGGGCACCCGCACAATAAAAAAGTTCTTCCTCATATCCAGGTGGAACTTCCTGTGCATCAGTTCTGCCGTGGGCTCTTGTCCTATTGCTTGGCACCACCGAGAAGAGCCTGGCTCCATGCTCTTGGCACCCTCCCTTCGGACACACACACACTGATGGTACATAGTTCCCCTTTGGAGCATTAATTCACACATTTTTAAGGCGCCGGGCGTTACGCAGCCACCTGTGCTGAGCCACGAAGCGCTTCCAGCCTGCCCCGGGGCCACAGGCAGGTGTCCCCCAGCAGCCCGCGCAGCGCAGCCTTCTCTGGCCCGGCCCGACCCTTGGCTTTGCCCAGCGTCTGCCGGAGCCGCCCCCTAAGGGACTTTCTGTCCCAGTGAGGCTATCGCTGAGGGACACGGCGTTTCTGCTTTCGGGATGGCGAGCCCCGCCGTCATTTGCCTGTCCGACACGTCCGTGTCTCCGCACTTCTGCTTTTCGGAACCGGCGGCTGCCGGCGGGGCACATCGCCGGGGGTGCGACGCTGAGCCGCGCTGGGGACGCGGCGGCGGCTGGAAGAGCTCATGCACCCTTCGGGGGCTGTGTCCGCTCAGTGACATCGGCACAACCATGCAGCACTACGGGCTGAGGGCGGAGCGGCTGCAAAGTGGCCCAGTGGAAAAGGACCGGTGGTCAACAGCAGCTGAACGAGAGCCAGGAGAGTGAGAAGGTGGCCAAGAAGGCCAATGGCATCCTGGCTTGTATCAACAGCAGTGTGGCCAGCAGGACGAGGGCAGTGATTGTCCCACTGCACGCACTTTGATGAGGCTGCGCTTCGAATACTGAGGTCAGTTCTGGGGCCCTCAGTTCAGGAAGGGCATTGAGGTTCGAGGAGTCGATGATCTCGGAGATCTCTTCCAACCGAACCGAGTCCGTGATTTTTGTGACAACAAACGCTCGGTGGCCGTTCGGCGACCGAAGCCCCGGGCCGTGCCGAGTCCCCGCGACACCTGAGGGCGGCCCCGCCCCCCCGCCGGCCCAGTGACGTCACCCCAGGTGCTTCCCGCCTCCCCGTCCCGAGGAGGCGTGATCACCACGGCCCTCGGTGGGCGGGGCGAGGGCCGCGCATGCGCCCGCCGCCGGCTGCGGGACACCCGGTCGCGAGCGTATGTGCGCGCCCGCCGCTCCCGGGAGGCGGGGGGCTGCGCGCGAGCGGTTGCGAGCTCGCCGCTCGGCCTCCTGCGGACAGGCTCGCGCGCCCTGGCGGCCGCCGCCATCATGTCCGCCGCCATCGAGCAGGAGTTCCAGGAGATCGACGCCACGAACGACTGGCAGGCGCGTTATCTGGTGAGCCGAGCGGCGTGGTCGGCTCTAGCCGGGGAGCAGCGGAGAGGNACCGGGCCGGGCCGAACCGGGGCGGGGTGGCCGCCGTGGGACTCCCGCGGCTTGCGGGCCGTGTGGGAGGCTGTGCCCGATAGTACGGATTCGGCCGAGGCTTGGGTGCCCCCCCCTCGCGGGTTCGTGCGGCTCCTCAGGCGCCCGTGCTCCCTGCTCAGCGCCCGTTCCCGCTGCCTTGGCAGCTCGGCTCTGCTGCGGGGGCTCTGCGCGAGTCCCACTTAATAAAATGCAGTATTCGCAATTTTGTTTTTTTAAACGAGATTAAGAACTTCCAAGAACAGTCAGTTCCATAAAACAGGCATTGTGTATCAGCTGGTATCACTAGAGCAGTTATTTAAACCCGCAGTATTTTATAGCGCTATTTCACAAATGAGGGAAGAGAACCAAACCCCAAAGTTTTCTTTACTGACTTCAAATTACGGTTTTTCTCAGTTAAATTAGCAATTTATTTGCTTTATATGTGATTCAAATACAGTATCTCTACTGCAGTATTTCAGATGTTGCCGTTTTGGATATATCTGTATTACAAGTAGGTAGGATCTAGCACCAAGCCTGCCAGAGTTCGGGAAGGGTTTGGACAATGCTTTCAGGCACAAGGTGTGGTTCTTTGGGTTATTCTGTGCAGAGTCAGGAGTTGGACTTGATGGTCTTTGTGGGTCACTTCCAGGTCAGGACGTGCTGTGATTCTGTGTGATGGCTGGATATTGTGTGGGAAAACTGATCATAGAATTAGTCATTAAACTTCTTTTAAGTTTAATTCTTTTTAGCAAGTCTCTCCTCCCACACCCTCACTGTAGAAGTGTTTCTAGCTATTTTAATGTTTCTTTACCAAAGTATGGGTCTGTTTCTGTGCACTGATGGTGCAGGTGTTTTAAGAAACAAAATATGTTGCATTCTGTGACTGGGTAATACAAAATTACCTTTCATGGGAACTCGGGTGTGAATGCCTGCCAGATCCATTCAGGTCCATGAGCAAGCTCCCAAAGCTTGTCAGCCATGTGAATGAGAAGTTCCAGTGTGCTGTATCAAAATAGAAAACCTAATAGATCGAGAGGTTTTTATACAAATATGTGGAGTGTTGGTGCTTGGCAGTTGCTGCTCCACATTGCCAATGCCAGTCTGCAAAGAACATAAATCACAGATTGGCATTTTAAGGAAAGGTCACGCAACCAATGCTAAAAATTGGAGCTTTCTTTTGTACGTTATATTTCCGCTGATGCCCTTTCTGGCTGTGTTCATTGTTTGGGAATAGACTAGACTATTTAGGAAGTTTGAGCACAAAGATAGTGGGAACATTGAGAAGACCAAAGAATGCTCACTTGTAATAAGAAGTTTAAATGCCCTTTGGGACATAATGATCAAATGTAGCAACATAATCTAAAAACAGAAGGAGAATTCAAAGTAAAATATTGTTAATTCTGTACTGTGCGACATTTCTGCTGAGATGGCATCAGTACAGAGATAGAAAGACAGAGTAGAATACACTGAATGCTGTTTTCAGTTTTCTACATGAGGCAATTCTGTATATCTTAGTGAAGTTGTAGAAAAGGTGCACTCGGAAGAGATCAATAAAGCAGAACATCAGAACATGTGAACAGTAGGGTCCTTCAAATAGTGTGAGTCTGAACATCTCACAGATTATTAGAAGGTTTGTGTTAATGTGTGGGCAGAACAGGCTTTGATTCACATTGATGTTTGTGACTCTAGAATTCATCCTATTGGTTCACGTTTAACTACAGCTGTATGGGATGAGCCATCAAACCACCAAGAATAATCCTATGGCCCATAATAGTAGCCATAAAATCATTAACTGGTTCACTTATGTTTGTGGGGTTTTATGCTGCCAATTGCTGTAAAGGAGCCAGCAGAATACTGCTGTTGCATCTGAGTTTTGTACTGCTTTGGGAGATAATGTGCAGCTCTGAGGTCAGCTGTAAGCATAATAAATATCTGGGGTTAGGGTTTTTTTGCCCTTTGATCCTGATGCATCAGTTGCTTGTCAAATGGTGCTTATATTTGTTAGTTTTAGCCAAATATAGGGAGAGCTGAATGGTAGCAGTTTGGCCATGAATGAGATGGATCTTCTGAGTGAAAATGACACTGGGGCAGTAAAATTTGGTTTAAAAATGTTGGTTACTAGTAATGTTGCTTAATTAATAATATGTGTAGAACATTAGTCTTAATCAGGTTGCTGGCTATAAGTCAACTGTTTATTTTATCTTTTTAAGGAAATCCGACATAAATCCAGTGACTATCCTCACAAAGTTGCAAAGTATCCAGAAAACAGAAATCGAAACAGATACAGAGACGTTAGTCCATGTGAGTATCTTTTCTGCAATCATCACAGTGAACTTACTAGACCTTCTCTTGCCCTGTTGACACTGGAGGTGATAAGTCATGGTCGTTGCAAATTTTGCATTTTGTTTATTTCTGTAGGCATGTATCCTGTGATAAATGTGGGATTTTTGGTAATACATACACAAATGTGTATACAAGCAGGGAGAAAAGTCTGCATGTTAAACTCATTGTGCTGAATGGTGAATGAGAGATGGTTGCAAATCATAGGTATTAGTGTATAGGTAAATTTTTGTAAGCTGAAGAGTAATGTTTTAGAGATATTTTTCTCATAGGGAAATTATTTAATAGTGCTTTATCTGTTGTGAAAAATGAGTATAGAAGTTAGTACACCTTGACTAACAGAAATGTTTTCTTTTTGGACTGAATGATTCTGTGCATTTTTAAGGTGGTTTGGATAAATGCCACTCAATTTCTACTGTTGCTTTAAAAAATGCTTGAGATTTTGTTGGTTTTGCCTGTATAGCAAATAAGGCATGGAGCGCTTTGCAGTTCTACTAATTGCTATAAAATAGTCTTTTTGACATAATTATCTTATGTCTCACATGAAAAAGACTTTTTTTAGACCAGCTTGTCTGCTACAGAGGTACTGTGGGCTTCTTTTCATCATCATTTTACTTCAGAAATTGCAAGCCAAAATTATTGCAAAAAGATAGGTGAGCTACACATAGGGAAAAATGATACAGTTTTAATTTTTTTGCAGTATAATAAAGTTGGGACAGATAACACATTTATGTGTTCCTTATGAAGTTTCCCAGAATACTGAAGGGTCCTAAAAACCACCTTATTACTGGATCTAGAGTTTTTGATGGGTTGCTGGTGTATTGGAGCTTTTCATTTGAGAGTCTGATCTGAATACCCCTTGTGAGATTTGGAGAAGTGCTGAGCTCCTTGTTTCCAGTTGAAAGTTGTGGTGGCAGCATGTGCACAGCACTTCTCAAAATGGCACAGAAAGGGTCTTGGATTGAGTCACACCGGTCAGATGCAGCGCTGCTCCTGAGGCTGCTGCCAGGATGCTCCCCTGGCACCGTGAGTTGGTACCAAATGGGTCCAGTGTGGCGTGATGCTGAACCCCTGTGCTGCACGCTGGTGAAACGGAACTTAGGAATTCAGTGCACGGCCTCCTTGCTGTGTCTGCATGGCATTCCATTGGAGCAGTGTCCAGCGCTGAGGAAGATGCCTCAGATAAGGCAGGGCTGACTGACTTTCACCCTAGGCTCAGGAAATGGAGCCAGGCCTCTGGTGGACACGTGTTGGTGTGTGCAGAGGCACTTGGGTGTCCCAGCTCTGCTGTCCTGTTGCAGCACAGCGTTAGCATCTTAGCGGTGCTGAAGGAGACGTTTTATTCATTTTCTGTTTCATACCGAAGTTGTTTCATACGCATTTGTAAGATGAGAAGGCAGGAAATTAGATTTGAACCCAGAGGTCCCAGGTTCTAGTCCTGAGTTTAACATCCTATACAATTTCCATCTCAGAAGCTGTATCTGTGCATTTATCTACTGTTTCTCCCATACATGAATGTAATTTATGTCAAGAGAGTGAAAATTTACTTTCAAAGTATTTGTTTGAAAGACTGTTTTAAAAATAGTGTTTCTAAAATAAATAAAAATATGTGGTATTGTTTAAGTAGTATCTAATAATGCCTCCAGTAATACCTTATGGATGTAACTTGTATGCCACATCTCTACAGTAGTGAAGAGCATTAAACACCTTTGCCTTAGTCATGGAAAAGCCTACTTCTGAAATGCATGTTTAGCCAGTAGAAAAAAATATGAATGATTGTATTAATTCCAGTGCAAAAGCAGAGACAGATAAAATCTAGTATTCAAGTAGTGGTTGGGCTTAGGAAAAGGCTAGAACTTTTTTGTTACACTCTTGCCGCTTTTTAGCAATGTTTAGATGAAAAACGGGTGATACTAATATTCTCAAATAGTCAAAGGCGTTCAGAACCAGCTGTTGGACTTTTAAGATCTAGATACTTAATCATACTGTAAGACATAATTTAAAGAAGGGGTTTTATTTCTCCAAAAGTAATGAGAAAATGGTTTGTTAATCGTGGTAGCCACCAAGTCAGTCTAAAATCTGAGGTGGTGTGTCTGCAAGAGGAATTGCAAAGATTGTTCAATTTTTTGGGAAATATGTCAATTACGAGTCCAGGGAAAAATACTTTGGGTTGGTTTGCCCCATTTCAACTGTAATACCTCGGACAAGTACACTGAAACAAACTTGTGTCTGTTACATACATTTCTAGGTGAAAATTGATTTCTGTTTGCTGGGAAAGGCTAAGCATCTCTGCTCGTTACAGTTGAGTTTCACAGTGTTTCTAGTTTCATAAGTATTTTTGTTAGTGTCCGTTTTTGTTGGCTAAAGATCTGCAGCGTGTATAAGTTTGGTTTGGTAAAAGCCCTCAAGAGTTACTGCCTAGCTGAAAAAAAATAGCAGTCTAATAGTTTGGTATTAGTCTAGAATAGGCAGAGGAGTATTTTGGCTTCGTAGTACTGAAAGAGGAAGTTAATCTGAAATAGGTTTGGTTTGACAGCCAGTCATTTCCGGACAGATGAAACCATTTCTCAGAAAATGTTGTTAACAGAGGAAAGTAACTTGTGAGATTGTTATTCTTTATTAATAATTTTAATGAAACTCCAAAGATTTCTGTAATTAATTCTCCTTCTAGATCTTATCCTTGGTGGTTATTAGAGGAGTCTAGTGTCTCAGATTGACTGTAAACACCTTTAGAGCTGAGTTCCCAGATGGTACAGGCAAGAAGGAAATCCCCTCAGCAAAATTGGCAGGATTTTTTTTTTTGCCTTTTGCTTTTGAAGGGTAGATGAGGGTTTACACAGTTTTCTCTTCAGCCTTCCTTTGTAATATGGTGTGTGGCTCAAGAACCTGGGTCATCTGAGCATTTTTGCTGATAGATCATGGTGGAAGATCTTGCAAGGTAGTGATGTCTCATGTTTTCTTCCTGTGGCCTTAAGTAGATTTTGTGTCAGATCTTTCAACCATAGGCTTACAGTTGGCATAGAGTACAGGAGAGGAACATGAAGAGTATCGTGCTTTACAGGGAACAGGGTTAGAGCTGATTTGAATGGTTTTACACATGGTGCTGATTAATTATCATTGCAGGAATGTTCCCTTTCTGTCCTGTGTTTCAAGTGTATGTGCTGAGAACAGGGATGTTTGGCCCAAAATAAACCTGCTGCATTTCTTGTCCAAGTTGGAAGCTGACATTGATGATTTTTATGACATTATCTAATGATTCTCTAAAACATTTTACCATATGAAACATTGTAAAATCTTTTGAGTTTGGAGATACTTCTTCCTTTGGGATTGGGGAAGAGGGGAATTTTATAGCACATGGTGATCTAAACTTTACTGATCCTGCTTTCAAGTGTAAGGATGCTGTGCAGTAGTGACACCTGTATTTCGGTATGAATACATTTCAGTGGTGAGCTAGCCATGACTGATATGATGGCATTTGTTGTGTACAACCAGTGACAGGGTGGTAAGGAAAAGTCATTTTGCCTTTCCTTTGCCTTAGGCTACTTCTGAAACTTGAGACTAAATCTAGTGACAGAGTATTGCAATTTGAATAATTTAGCAGCTCAGATAGACTAGATTTAGATTAGTGAAATGGAAGGGATTTCTTGGTAGGCGGGAAAGGTCAGGCAGGGTCACTGGGATGGCTTGTGGCTGCATGTTTTATTTATGACTTTCTTTAATCCACTAAGTAGAATTTCTCCTTCCTCTATTGTTAATAGGTCTATATTTGGGAGACCAGAGACATCTCTTGGATAAAACATAATTTTGAAGTTATACAGTGTTCTAGAAACACAGTTGTTTTATAATGAAAACCTTTCATTAACTGCAAGAACTGCGTGATGTAAAATGCCAAACATTTTGTATCTTGATTTTAACTGGATCTGTCATTTTCTGTTAAGGAGGGGTGAGCAGATTGATGAGCATAGTGAAGTCTTGGCATTATTTAATGCATGGGAAGTATTGTCAGTGGGACAGGGTTCCAATGGAAATGGGCAATCAGAGTTTGCTTATCTCAGACAGGGTCGTTCTGGGAGTGTTTTTTCTCCGTGCAGGAGCCAGAATGAGAGAAATTTTCAGGGTTTCCACTTCCTTTTTTAGGCTGCATAGTTTGTTGAAATAGGGGAATTAGCGCTTGAGAAATGCAGTACTGTATTTTAGCTGCTGTGGGCATGGCAACACATAAGCTAAATCTTATCTTAGAGATAGGTTTATCATTCATATAAATCTAAGTACTTTGTAACTGGAAATTATATACATACGGGAAATCCATTACAGCTAACTCACTGTTAAAAGTTGGCTTGCTTCAGTTAATTCAGAAGAGCAAGCCAGGGTTTGAATGAGGTTTCTAGGTCATTGTGTCCTTTAAGAACCTCATCCCTTGAAAGAAGAGAAATCAATATATTCTGGTGGTTTTTTTTTTTTTTGGTCTGTGGACTGTCTGCCCGAGTACTTGCAGGATCTCTTCTGTTTTACTTGGGGAGGGAGAGGGAGGCTGTCTGTGCATAGAATTGGTTATTAAAGGGACTTCAAAAAAACAACAACTTGCAGAATTTTATTTGTCATGTTTACAAAGCAGAATTTATAAGAAGGGAAAAAATGAATCTGAGGATGTAAGGATTAAAGTAGGAAACCTCCTTAGAGGCTGCAGTTATTTGCCCCTGGCAGCAGTACAGCAGCTGGGTGATTAAACTGTTAACAGTGCTTGCTTGCGTCACCTTTCCGAGAACACTGGTACCGGTATGTGTGATTTACTATAACAAGATCTTAAGTTTTTCCTGTTGGCAAATGACATGTAATATTTACAGAGGTCTTGGTTTCTTTCCAGTAGAAACATTTCAGATAAAGTGATACATGAAAGGAAAAAGTAATGCTTTCCTATCCTGGTAGAATAATACAAAGATATATTTTACTTTAAAATGCTCGCATGTCTTAATTTTGCTGTGTCTTGGCTTTGATAATATTTTTTTTTCTTCACACAGGGGTATCATAAATCTTTTAAGACTCCTGAAAGTTAAGATGGTGTTGCCTTACAACTGGAATGCTAACAAAAACAGACTAACCGAGTATATTTCTCATGCTTTTATATAAAAAATAAATTTTCAGCATTTTTCTGTTGTCTGCACCTTTGTATGTGACTGCATATAAAAGCTAGGAGCTCAGGGAGGTAGGGCAACAACCCCAAATTTGACTGCTTCAGCAGCAGCAAAACAGTTCTACTTTACTGTTGACTTCTTTACTTGAATCTAGCAAGATCATCTTCAGCAGTTGCCAATAGGAGATAGATGAGGGAGAATGTAAAGGCAAATCAAGGTACTTTTCCCAAGTTTCCAAACACATGGAAAGTATTCATATTAAATCATACAAGCAGTCTGTAGAACGAGAGTCTAATTCAGTAACTGTTTTTTGATTGCCATCAGCTTTTTGCCTATCCAGGTTTATATTTATGGATTTCTCAGATAAGCCTTGTGCTGCACAGTCTGGCTGTGAGTTCATCTATTGCAGTTGTGCTGAATTTGATGCTTGGTAGTTGCTAATGCCAAGGTTCATGGCTCTGTGTGTTTCCCAAAGTGTTTGTCTAAAGGAAGTGAGCCTTTTGGTGTAAGGATGGGTGGGCTGGCGTTTTAACAGCAGTCTGGGCCCTAATTGACTTTTATGGGTTCGACTAGGTGAAGTTAGTTTTAAAAGCTGGTATTGCATTGTAATTCACTCTGCTGTCAGTTTCCTTATGGAATCTCTTCCATCTCTTCCTGAGATATGTTGAAGTTTCCTAAATTAATTTTAGTTTTCTTTTTTTTATTTATCCTTATTCTGCTAGGTGTTGAGCTTCAGGAGGTTTACAGTCAGTTGAATCTCATTTTCTGGCATGTAGTTGTGTACAAATTGTAAACTGAAAGTACAGTTTGTTTAATACAGCTACCGATAAATGGTATTTAGGATTACTTACTGCGAACAAGTGTGATTACCTAAATGTCTCCTAGAGGTTCATAAATCAGACAGTAAGAGGTTCTAGGAACAACCACATTGACTTTTTATTACGCAATTTTTTGGTTTGACAGTATGATAATCTTTCTCATATTAATGGTAGAATTTTGAACAGAAACTTAGTAGAATTTTAAATGGTAGAATTTTAAACTTTGCTTGGCTCTGCCATAAAAAGGGGAATCATTGGTCTTGCTTGTGTACTTTTGAGATGAAACTGTGTAGATAGATTAGGCTTCATTGAATCGGACAGTTTGTTGACTATTTTTGGTTTTGCATGTGCCTTTTTAGTATTTTTATGTTGTTTAATACTAAACAATAGCTTACATGGAAAATGAAATTGATCAAAGCCTGGCTTGAATTACTACAAGTAGATTTTATTACGGTGTTTTTAGCTGTGTGAGCTTAACTTCATGATTCTACGCCAACCTTTGAAACTTCAGTTCACCAAAAATCTTGGAATTTTGAACTTAGGAAATAATGCAGTGGAGTGATCTGGTGTGATAGGACAGTGTTGTCTGGTGTGAATTGTGGTGCTGTAGTATTAAGGGATGTTGAGAGATGACTGTGAGGACCTTTAGGCTTGTGTGGGAGGGTTATTTTGTTTGGTTGGGTTTTTTTAAAGAAAAATACGTATTCCAGTTTTCTGAGCAGCTTCTATTAATAGCTGCCTGAAATTACTCTGATAGAATGCCAGTGGGAGAATGGGACAGTTATCAAAGTTATGTGAGAAATTAGTTTCATTTATATTTGTAGTTTGCTGTTTGGGTCATAGAGCAGAATATAGTTCTAGTTGCTTGTCAGACCTAAACTTGCCTGTTAGAGAGTATTCATCAAGATGGATGCATCATTAATTCTTAATTTTCTTTGAATTTTAGATGATCACAGTCGTGTAAAACTCCAGAACACCGAGAATGACTATATCAATGCCAGTCTAGTAGTCATAGAAGAAGCCCAGAGATACTATATTTTAACACAGGTAAGTAGTACAATTACTGGGTTATTACAGGGGTTGAAAATCTAGGGAGGGGGATTTGTACAGTTGTAATTTGTATTTGGATTGTTTCTTGTCTCCATGAATTACAAGTATCTCATTATTACATGAATTACGTCTCAGTGTGATGTAGTTGTGAACAGATTATTTTATGTTTTAAGAAAAGCTAAAGGGGATATTGAAGTATGAGTAATTTACTGCCTATGAAGCTTCTCAAATATTTCTTGCTCTTTTCAGTTCTTCTGTAAATACGTTGCAACACTAACTTCTACCCCTTAAGCCATCGTGTACCTTCTGAGCGTGCCTGCAGTAGCTTTTCTCCTAACAGCACAATAGTATTGATGCTTAAACCAAAATACCCCTTCCCTGAGTTCTAACTGTTTTGTTGTTTGGTTTTGTTTGGTATTTTTTTCCTTAAAAAAACCACAGCCTTTTAAAGTCCTGGAATGATCTGTGCAGTGTAGCTACTTTCTTGCCTGCCATTTCTATAATTCTATTAATAATTTGTTTATACTTAAGAGGAAGACTCTTTCCTGTTTCCCACAGTGAACTATTAACTGTGTTCAAACACTGCTTTGCCTATACATTCTCATGCCTATTTTTGTATTTTTTGCTACACAGGGTCCACTACCTAATACGTGTTGTCATTTTTGGCTAATGGTATGGCAACAACAAACCAAAGCAGTTGTCATGTTGAACAGGATTGTTGAAAAAGAATCGGTAAGTGACATTGGGCCTAAAGTTGTAAAATAAGCCACAAAATGTTAATACAGTTGAGCAATGTTTGATTGTTACATTAGAAGAACTAACAAACATTCTCACTGGTGAGAACTGAAGTGAGGGAGCTAAGACATACAGTTCAGTTTGGTGCAAATGGTATCTAACAAACGTACATCCAGAAAGGGGAAAGTAACATTCTGAGAAAGGATATACAGATAGAACTGGTGAGGAGTAGAGGCAGTGTAAGATGTTCCCAGGACAAAATGGAAGGTGGGAAAACAAGGATTTTCTAGATTAATTCTTCTAAATGTAATGGAGTAGTGTATTTGTTATATAGAGATGTTAGCTGTAACAATGACGGCAGACTGTTGCCCAAGAACTGTTGAATTGATCTAGTTATTCTTGATTCTTTAAAACCAGTGGCATAGTGCAGAATACACAAATCTTCTGTTATGGTGTAGTTTTTCTGCTACTATGCCTAAAAGCATTGCAGATTTTTGCTATAAATGCATGCCATATGAGGTTTATGGTTTTTATTCAGTGCAGGTTAGTGAAAAAAATCTGACTGGTCTGTTAAAAAGTCACCTATTTTCTTGTGCAAAAACTTTCCTACAGAAAGTGTGGGTGCAGAGCAAGAGGAATACAAGACAAAGAATAGTTTTGCACTGGTTTGTTAGTTCATTCTTTTGTTTCACTAGAACTTGCCAGTATTCAGCAAGCCTGGGTAGAACTGGGTGTCGTAGATGAGCTCTGTAAATGTGCAGGTGTTCAACTCAGAACAAGGGGAGAAAATGCTCAAAGAGCTGAGCAGAGATCTCAGTTCCCTGTAGAGAACTAGAGGGGGGAGAGGGAAGGCTTAAGGTGTATTTCAAAGCTTGTTAGCCACGCGATGGAAGAAAGCATAAACACGTAAAGCTGGAATGCATAATGGCCACTGAAACAGTTGTAGTAACTTGGCTGTAAACACTATGGGCTTTAAGAATTCCTCAAAGTGGGAGGTACTTGAGTCTACTGTATTGAAGAGTGTGGGCTCAGAATCTGGACTGGACATACAAAGCCCAAGATACTAGGATATTTAACAAGGTTTTTCTTTTTTTTCCTCTTCTTTTTTTTTCCATTAAAAAAATCCATTAGGTGAAGTGTGCACAATACTGGCCAACAAAAGAAGAGGAAGTTATGACATTCAGTGAAACAGGTTTCCGTGTGAGACTAGTGTCTGAAGACGTCAAATCCTATTACACAGTACATCTACTGCAATTAGAAAATATCAACGTAAGCTTTTCTCAGTCTGTACAGCTCCTATTCATGGGCTTAAGTGTATAATGAGAACCACTTAGCATGATGTCACTTCAGGTTTGAGTGAGCTTTTACACTGGAAATTTTAATGCACTTTGCTTCTGAGAATGTTGAAGATGTTTGTGTGGAAATAAGCAAGTGATTTAGACCTCAGCCTATACATTAGGAGAGATAACATCTTTGGCATTTGTATACTTGTATTTTCCATTTGGCAGTGCCTTAACATGCTGAATTCTAAATGATGGTAGTGGTGATTCTAAGAGGAGCTGTAAGAATTAACTTAAAGGGAGGAACACAAGAGTGGAAAATTCTGATTTCCTTTGAACATAAGAAACCTGACTGAGTAATTACTGATTTTGTAGTGGAACTTGAGTTTTCAATGTAATTTAGTCCAGCTGTCTTAAGTTTTTGGGGGGAGGGGTGATTACCACCTGTAGATAGGTAACTTTATCTCCTCTTGCTTACCTCCCCTTTTGCTCCACAGGACCAACCATCCTTTTCTCTTAAAAAATTAAGCACTTTGACAATTTAACCAAGTTAAGCTCAAAAAAGTTGTTCCTGGCCTGAGCTTGGGTTGGAATTTGCTGCTTCTGTTTCAGAGTGGAAGAGAGGATTGAAGAGCTTGTCTGTTTGTTCCAGCTATGTCTTGTAAGATATTCTCTCTCCCTATAAATCTTGCCTTATTTTAATTGAAAGTGCTAGTATGGCAAGTTTTCAAGGTCATCTTTGTCAGAGAACTTGGGAAAGCAAAGCTTGAAGATGTTCTGCGTGTTGTTTTATACAACTATTGATACATTTGTTCCTGAATATTTGAATTGATAGTAACTATTGATGTTATTCTGAGATAATATTCGTTAATTCATAACCTTCCTGAGATCCATGAGATCAACATGATAAAATTAGCATTTTGTTGCTTGGTCTTCTCCATGTTAGAAGAGCTTTATGAAATATTTTCCTACTGACTTGAAGAATTTCTCTTTAGTAATTTATTTGTTGACAGCAAAGGCAAAAGAAAGATAAGTAAAGCTGGCTGGCTAGTGCCTGAAAAAGAACCTTTTACTTTTTGGAAAGTTGAGGCAAGTTTTCCTAACTACCAAAAAGGCTTCTTCATGGAATTGTTTGGCTGATGTTGGCCCCTACTTTTAAACTTCCTTTTTTCAAAGGATGCAGTTTTCTTTACATGTTTATATTTGAACATAACATTAACTGGAAAATGCAGAAATGCCTCAAGGAACAGTGCAAGGTATACTGTAGTAGACGTTTCAGTTGGAGCTATTGAGCACTTAAATTTCTGGGGTATTTTTGGACCAGGAGTGCAGGCCTGTCAGCACTCTACAGAGTTTCTTGTGTGTCATTGTCCTGGTTTAAGATGGCAAACCCAGGACAGTCATATAAAGCAGTTTCACAAATACCAATCTTTCTGTAATGAATTTTTATTTTATCTCTAGCACTCTGGTAAGGCTCCATGAATGTGAACTCCAACGCATAATTTTTATAGAAGAAGCAGAACATACTTGGTTGGTTACTCAATCAAAAAAAGCTGCATAGTTTCTAGTCTAACACTGTCAATGTTACGTGCAGCCTTTTGTAAGAATTTGATAATTATACCATAAAACTTGTGGGAACTGAATATTCACTGTAACTTGAAATGTGAGCTTAACTGTGTTTATGTAAGTTATTCTGGAGGGGCCCTTAGTGCAGGCAGTGTAAGACATTTAGCCACTCAATGCCTGGAATATAGGATGACTCATGAACAAAACACATGCTGAATGCCAAGAATACATAAATTTTAGTATTTCCTTGAAAACACAGAGAACCAAGGTTGTCTTTATAATGCAGGCATTCTGAGTTCAAGTAAGTTTGTCTTACTGCAGCAAGTCTCTTTAAGACATAAATGAAATATGGGTATATGAAGAGTAAAGTGTTTGTTTATGTTGTTACCAATGAAACAACCTCTGAGTATTTGGTTGGTTTTGTTCTTGCTTTTGTTAAAGATTACTTAGAAATACAGGTGGGACTGGGGGCTGTTCTTTTTCAGGATTATATCAGGGCATTTGTTGGTGTGATTTTTTTTTATGTCTGTTCTAGGAAAAAAATTTTGTTCTTGGGGCTAGCACAGTCCAGTAAAGCTTTGGAGAGAAAATGGTATCTTTCCTAAAGTTTTGAAGAGGTTCCTCATGTTCTTTGTTTTGCTGGTGATTATTTTAGAATTTCCTTATTCTTTTGCCTGACCCAGTCTGGATTTTAGAATATAGGCATTTGAAGCTGCTTTTCCACCATGGTTCATTTTGTATCTTCCATGGGTTTGGTGGTGTCAATTGTCAGCTCTTCTGAAAGTTGAGTGCTGCTTTCTACTGTAAGAGCTCAGGTTCAGAACTGTCCCTTAATAGAGATTTACTGTGAAGGCTTCCACCAACCAAGTGCCTCTTGGAAAATAAAGGTAGAAGGAAGATACTGTGCTCATGTTAAAATTTTAATCATTTATGTGTGAAGCTGTTGAATGGCTGTGACTTGAAGCAAAGTCTCCCAGCTTATTGGAGAAGTGATAGCAGGGTGCATGAGAGCCTATTGTTAAATCTGTAAAATAATCTGTTTGCAACAATGTTGCAGGAGAATTGTTAGATCTTGACATCTAACTTGGGAAAGACTCCACCTTGTGTTGAATATGTATTTTTATATTATTCTTTGTTGTTGCTTTTAGCTTTTTTTTTTTTTTTCCCTTAATGTTGCAACTTAATATATTGGTCTTTAGAAAAAGAAAACTTAGTTTTCAGTAAGTTCTGGTGTGGCAACCCAGATGTCCTGAGAAAGATACAGTGTGACACATAATCAATGCTTATAAGGAAAACTACTACACAGGTACTGAGGAATTCAGACAAGCTATGCGAGGGCAAATGAGCATCATATCTTCAGGGAAACCAGGGATTGCTTGGATGAGGAAATGGAGCACTGGAATTTGAAATTGCAGAATGAACCTTTCTGAATGTGTCTCAGACTAGGTTTTTGGAAGTAAGAATACAGCAGTAGAATGAGAAGCTTGCAAAGTAAATACTTGTTGCGGGAGAAAGGGACTAGGAGAAATGAGCTAAATTTGATGTGAAACTGGTGGTGTGATATTTCAGAGTAAGGAGCATTAATAAATCTCAAGTGAAATCTTGAGTCCTCCACAAATAGCAAATATTTGGAAAAACCCATTAGTAAAATGGATTCTCAGCTTGGTACCAAGCTTCTGTGTGGCTGTGACTGTCAGATTAAGGTGATGCAAGACTGCTTAGTGGCCCTCACTAGCTGATCCTGGGGATGAACTAGAATGTTTCTGATGATTATTTGGCCCCCTTATCCTTAGGGCCATTTTTATTTCAATTTTGGAAAACATTTTGGCCATCATGAATGAGCAAATAGAGGAGGCTCTGGTAGAAGTTGATTTATGATTTGGAATTTCATTTTGTAGACTATTGCCATTATAGCATGGCTTTTCATTTTTATATGATCAGATTAGTTTTTAATGAGCTTAAGGCATGTTTATTAAATACGGGACCACTGTAGGGTTGTAGGTGTGTTGTGTCTTCATATATTTGACCATTTCAGTAGCACTTTGATTGTGGCTTTTATAAGGAGTGTGTGAAACTTGACAGATGAGCATGTTTTTGTCTTCCCATTTTACTTGACCCTGAAGGCACCAAGTTAACCTTTGAGCATTTTGGTAGTGTTTTATTCATGTTCAAACTCTCAGGTGACTGAACAACCTGAAGTTACTCTTAAGATTTTTGCTCCTTTTTTGAGTGATTGGATAGTCACTGTAAAAAGGTTATAGCAAGGCTTGTTTTGCTGGAAGTTAATCTAATAGGATATTCCTTTTCTGCTCAAGTCCTCATGTGGATCTCTGTAACTTGGAGCTTGTGCTTTGATTATCCTTTGATTATACTGTTGATGTTTCCAGCAGTCAGTGCAGAGCTGTGCAGTGTTGTGGCAGCTTTACAAGTTCATCAGGTTTAGCTATCTTGGTTATTTATGGAAAGCTTATCCCAGTAGTTCGTAAAACTTCCACAGTTTGAGTAATTAAAAAAAAAAATAGTCGTTTAAGTGTTGTCCCATGATTATTCAAGGATTTTTTTTTCGGTAGCTATACTTAGGGAATAAATCTTGGAAAATTGCATTGTGGTTATGATAGAATTAGCTGGTTTTCAGTTACCATGCGGAAATATGTCCCTTGTATATAACATATAAAATTTTATATTGCTGCCTGAGTCTTGAAGTCCAGGGGTTTTTATTTTAAAAGATTAGCTAGTTTCCTGGTAACACTTCAAATTAAATTAGTTGTTATTTAAATTTGAATTTTTGTCCGTCAACAGCTGTGAATCAAAAAGCCAGACCTCTTCTGGTAACAGTCCCACGTCACTTCATGTAAGTGCTGCATGGCTCAGTGACTGGGAGCTGTTTAAGAAAGGCTGGTGCAGATGCTCACAAAGGCAGTGTTTGAGCTGTACAGCCTGACTGCCAAGCACCACTTGAAAGAGCCATTCTGTTTAAGGGAGCAATGTGGGAGGTTTGAAATACTCAAATGGGATTTGGCTGTAGGATTAGAGACTGCAAATTCAAAGGTGACCAGCTGGTTCCAGTGCCTCGCAGTGGGGCTCTTGTAGAGAGATGAAGAGACTAGGTATTTCTATAATGAGCTGAAGGGATGGAAAATTATGGGATGGATAAAGCCTTCGTACAAGAAAGGAAAGAAAAATGTAATTCTGTGGGTTAGAGTAGAGTGACATGTAAAACAGCACTGTTTCATCTCTCTTTTAGAAATTCTTTCAGGTTAGTGTAGGGTGACACTTAGCCATTCCTTGTTCTTTTTCTTTAGGAAGAAGATGCCAGTGCTTGTTATGGATGGGATTGGGGTAAAAACCTACACAAAAGAACCCCCCAACCAAACATAAGCCCACACAAACAAACCCCACAGGTCACCTTTTTTGAGGTGACAAAAATCAAGTGACAAAAAAAGGCATTTTTGCCTTCTTGAGGTGTAAAGGGCTGTTTTCATCTGGAATGCTCTTTCAGAATCTTGAAGTAGGGAGTATCAATTACTACTTACAAAGACCATCTAGATTCACAAGAAACAACTTCAGCCTTTACTTAGCATGTGCATTTAGCTCACCTCTCCAGTTTTCTTCTTAATTTTGCTTCTAAAGTGATGAATTGTTTTTCTTAGAAATAGAGGAAATTGCTTAAGAGTTACTTCCAGATTTCTTATGAAAAATGTGTCTCCTTCATGATTTTTAAACAAACAGGTCGTTCAGTTCATTTCTGAGTTAACCTGCTACTTAAAATAACCAGGTACAGAAGAGCAGTAGGAGAGAAAATGCAAACTTTTTAATGCTTTTCTCCAGACAAAGGGAAGTCCCAGTATATTTATACAATTTAGAGCCTGATACTCCTTCTTTCCCCTATGAAATCTTAATGTAAACTTGTTTTCCCACTATCATAGATCACACTTTGTTGTCCTTGTTGAGCATCTGGCCAAAAGACAAAATATTTCTGGAAGATAACTGTGCACCTGAGAGTGACTGGAGTAATGTTAAAATCCACTGTTCTCTGTGAAAATATTGGCAGTCTTGCAGTATTGGGCATTGAAGGCAAAAGACAAATTGGGAGACTTATTTTTGTTTCTGTGGAAACCATAAAATGGATTCTTTTAGTTTCACAAAGGAATTTTGTAAGTTGTCTCTCATAAGAAGTAGAAACAGACTGAGCAGATGAAGAAGAATAGAATTTATTTTAATTTCATGGCTATGTTTTACTGTTGCTGAAGAAGAAAAAATAGCTTTTCTGGAATACATTGATTTTTAAATCCTTTTGTGTTCCAACTTCGCTAAGGTTTACGTAGGTTTCAGTCTATGTGAAAAATTAAATGACTGTAATAATAAATCATAACTGAATTAATTAAAAATTAAATAACTGAAATAATAAATTATGAAAAAATAATGGAATACTTCTAAAATTCCTGAGCTAAAATCAACTATCATTTTGTCTCAGAATCACCATGGCAAGGAGTAGCATTTAACAACAGATCTGAAGTGAGTTCCTTAAAAATGTGATCCAAATTTCTTATACATACTCTCTTGCTGTCATTTCAGTATTTGTGGTTAGTTGGTTGTGTTAGGAGAGGAACTCTAACAGAGTGGTTCTAAAGTAGCTGTATGATTTTGGAATCCTCTTTTTTTACTTAAAAAAGATAGAAGATGTCCAGCAGAAGTCTTGCTAGACATCCTGCTGTATGGGTTTTATAGCCTTTTCCAGGAAGGAACGCTTCCTGCTCCTCTCAGTAATGTGGTTAGTATAAAGGAGATGTAATACCTCTTGGCATTAAAACTTGCTCTAAGCAAGAATACTGAGTGTGTACAATGCTGACAGGGGTGTTTTCAGTCATGTTAGTTCTAGCTGTCTAGTAACTGCTGTCAGCTATTGAACTGCATTATTGGTAGACAAAGAAAGATATTTGGGAGTAAGTAGTAAAGCAAACCAAACATAATATTGGAAGTTTGAGAAGAAGAAGAAGGAAAAAAAAACACCCATGTGTGGTAATAATTGCAAAGGAGAAAATTACCAACTCAGATAAAACTGCTTCAGCTTGCACTGTTGGTTGTCATCCAGCTTCAAGCAAGTTACTGGGTTGTTTGTCTTAATGGGAGGTTTAAAATAGAAAAGAGCTGTTGATTGAGACTGGGGAAATGTGCACTAACTGAGCCAAAGAGGAATGCTTTCTAGTTCTAGTGTTTATTTGTTTTCACTTCTAGAGTGGTGAGTCCCGGATGATCTCTCATTTTCATTATACTACGTGGCCAGACTTTGGAGTTCCTGAATCCCCAGCTTCATTCCTGAACTTCCTGTTTAAAGTCAGAGAATCTGGTTCGCTGAGTCCCGAACACGGACCTGCAGTAGTTCACTGCAGTGCGGGAATAGGACGTTCCGGCACATTTTCATTAGTAGATACTTGTCTTGTTCTGGTAAGTGTTTGCATTTTCTCTGTCACCCCCTCCCTTGTCCTGACACCCTGCCAGCCTTCCCAATATGGGCTTTTTGGTCAGAAGGCTTTAAAAACATTGAAGTTAATGACTTTCCAGTGGAAACTTCATTTAAGACATCATGCTTTTTTTCTTCTTCACATATTTTGATGGCAAAAACACAGCTCTTGAAATGCATTTACAAATCCCTCTTGAAGTACCCCGGGACAATTACATATTCTCAAAGCTTCCTGGAAAGTAAATGCTAAACATTCTTTTTCTTTTACCTAAGGTGTGCTTAGAAAAGGCTGAGGATTGGTTGTTTTTTTCCATATGAAAAAAGCTTATGAATATATATTGAGATGATTGAATCTGTAAGTCTTGTTCTCCAGAGCCCTTTTCTTAAGCATGCAGAAAATTGTTATGGTTATCTGAACTAGGATGAGAACGCAGCGATGCCCCTAATTCTCCTGCAGTGTGTCATGGAGGGTGGTGCAGAATTTCCCCTGCTGTGCAGCCCTCTGGGTAGTGGGGCTTGGTAGCCAGTTCCAGTGCCACTTGGATGTGTAGATTGTTTGCTTATAGTGAACTGCATCATCTATAATTGCTCATGACATGAGTGAACCTTGAATGTTAAATAATATTTTAAATAAATCAAAAGTTTTGTTGGACTTGAAAGTCCAGGCACAGGGTTTTCTCTTTGTGCTTGGTAATAGTGAAAAGGACAGCACAGGTTTAACTGAAACAGGATTTCAATTAAATTACAAGAGACACATTTTCTGGTTTTCTTACATACTCTCAGCTTTTTATTGTGTTTTTTTAACTTCAGTTTTTCTTTGGTTTTATGCATTTTGAAAAACATAGGGGTATATTTTGATGCAAATGTACTTCAGAAACACCCTGGGAATATCATGTGGAGATAAGCGTGTGCATTGCTTGGGTTCTGCTTTAAATAAGGAAACTTCTGCCATAGTCAGTCAGTCTGAATTGCTGTTCTATTCAGAAGCAGTAGGAAATATTACTTTACAGCTCTGATTCTTATAGTCCTATTTCAAAGTCCAGATACAAGCCTGAGTAAAATGGAGCATATCTATATGTCTTAATTTTTAAGACTTAGTATTAGGATGCTAATTTATTTGTTTAATACATGATCCTTGATTTGTTCATAATAAGTTTTCATTAGATAGTTTGCATTTTTCCTTCAAAAACAAATTAGAAATAATTTGCAGTGTTAATCTTCCGTATAACTAATAGAAGCATAATATGGAGAAATTAATTTTTGGATTGAATTTTATGACTAATTTTTATTTGTAATTATTTTTTATATACCATTGACACTTTCAACGTAACTTGCTTTACAGATGGAGAAAAAAGACCCATTTTCTGTAGATATTAAGAAGGTATTACTGGATATGAGAAAATATCGAATGGGACTTATTCAGACTCCTGATCAACTAAGATTTTCATATATGGCTGTAATAGAAGGAGCAAAATTTATAATGGGGGATTCAACTATACAGGTAAATGTTTAGCTCTGTGTATTTGAACAGCAGATTGCAACAGTAGTAAAAAATAAGCTCCAGATTATTTTAAAACATGTAATTTTGTGGGATTTAAATAATTAGCTTTTTTCAGTAGATGCCTAGGAGGTATCAAAGGGTATCTGTTCAGTGCCTTCTATCAAACTAAACTTTTAACCCTGTATATATGTCCCCTCTTAGGTAAAATATGAAAATAATTTTTAAGTCCAAATGTTTAAAGAAAAAAAAAGGTTCAATTGATGTTTTTAGTACTAAAAAGGGAAAGTATCACTTTGAAGATAACAAGGATCTTTTTTAGATCTTTGCTGTTTTCCTAGCAGGTAAGTTGCCTGATGCTACAGATAATATTTATTATTGGCAAAGATGCCTTGTTTCTTCATAGCCTTTAAAATTTGTGTTACAGTTAGTACAATCTAGCCAAATATATTTATTTTGGGTGCAAAGAGATTGCCACCTGTGCCGTATGTCTAGAAGACTTCATGATTCATCCTAATGCTGAGAGCAGTTTAGTCTCTTCATTTTGTGGAAGCTGTTTCTGGTGGTATGAAGTATTGTGTCTAGTAATATTTTTCTGCTTTGCTTTTTTTAAATGCCATGCTTCAGACTGGGCAGCTCTGGTTTCAACACTTACCCATCTAGATCACAGGATTTCTTACTTCTGGATACAAGGGAGCATTGTCAACTCAGAATACTGCTTGTCACATTCAAGTGTGTTATTTATTCATAGTAAGAGAATGCCTAGGAAGACACACTCCTCCTTGGTTCTCTTTTTCTTGTTACAGTTGTTCAGATGATCTTCCTTAAACCAGTGTTTCCTGCAGTGCAGCCATTTGTCCTGATGCTTCTCTCTTTAGGCCTCGGCATTAAGTGCAGAAAATCAATTGGCAGTGCTCAAAAAAGCATATTTCTCCTTTCACGGTCAGCTAGGTCATTTTTATTCCATAAGGAATGGTTGGCTCTTCAGAGTGTGAGAGGTATTCACTTCTCTCTGCTAGTGATGGAGAGGGCCTGAAATTTTTGAGCACCTCTCTTATTTAACATTAGCCAAATGTTCATCTCTGATGTCTCCTTGGATTTTGGAAGTCAGTAAACTGTGCAAACACAACTTCCACTTCCAGTGGAGGAGTCGGTTCATTGTTAAAACTCATTTTGCTAGCAGTCTATTTATAAGTAGCTGATTTTTTATATCAGTCTCTGAGTTTGATATTTAGTTTAGACCATCAGTCTTGAAATCATTCCACAGACAGGAGTCTATTTACTTGTTTTGAGAAGATGCAATTTTCAGTTCATCTACCTTATAATAGACTTTCAAAAGTAACTAATTTTTTCCTACAAGGTATTCTATGTCTCTATAGGCACTGGCTGATTTGTGTGAAAAAAATAAGTGATTGTTTTTTAGGGCTGATTCTTTTTCTTCCTGTGCACTTTCTAGGGTTCTTTTCTGCATGAAATTTTGTTGTAGCAAGTCCTTCAGACTATTTATCATTAGGACAGTTATCCATTACAACAGAGATCTAGCAAAAGAGGTTTACTTCCAATTTATTTTTTCTTCCATCTCATTTCAGATTACTTCTCAAAACAGGATGAATAACTGTTTTATGATGCAGTAGATCACTGGGCTAATGGGCCACTAAGTGAAATAGTAGGCCATGACACTGGCATAGATAACTTTTTGTTCAATTTTCCCAGTTCCCTCTTTTTAGGCAGTTATTATATGAAAAGTCCTGCTGTATTTTGAAGCCATAAAAGGTAAGAGCATAGCACAGGCCTGTAGCAGGTAGAGGGAGATGGGAAGTGCTGGACAGTGCAGGATTTTATAAGACAGGATGCTTCTTAATTCTGGAGCTGCTGTGGACAGTACAAACCCTGAAGGTAGAGGCCTCATGCCTTTGCAGTAGCACCATCCTGGAAAAATAGAAAAAAGGATCACTGATAGTTGTTGGAGAAGACATATCTTGACCTAACTATTTCTTCATCTAGCAATTTTTTTTCTTGATCTGGTAGTTCCTTTAATCTACTTCTGTGACTGTTCTTTTGGAAGACATATTGGCAAGAGGGCCCTTTAATATTAGAGGAATGTTTGAAATATGTTCTCATTGTTTTCAGAAACGGTGGAAGGAGCTCTCTAAGGAGGACCAAGCACCAAGTTCCGAGCAGTCTCCTCCACACCCAACCAAAATAACCACAGAGAAGTACAATGGGAACAGCATAGGCCTGGAGAACAATGATCAGATGGAGAAAATAAACACTGACCTGTCCACTAAGGCTCAAGATATCGTAGATGGGAACATTGAAAAGTAGGCAAGATAAAGAAACTTTTAAAAGGCAGATACACTCTCTCAAAAGGCTGAATTATGCTTTTCTTATTGTGAAAACATTCGAGATCTTTCTGCAGTAGCAAGAGAGAACAGGTGGTATTTGTCTGTCTTATTTAATGATTTTAAAAATACCACCTCAGTGATTCCTTGTAACACGGTTTTACTGTTCAGAAGTCAAGAGAAGAAAAGCAAGTGTCTCTAACTGAAGCAGCTAGACGTCACACTTTGAAAATATTTTTTTAACAGATTGTCAGTGAACTCCACTGTGAAGTGTGAATGAGGTCCTAAAATTATCCAGCATAATTTCATACTGATTTTTAAATACAATGCTAGCTTACATTTCAAAAAAATAGATGGTTCCTCAGAAACACAAAGGTTTTATCACATACCACTTTCTGTGTAGTGGCTGAACTTGTATCACTGGAGCCATGTATTACCTTCTGTTCATGTTAGATCTACCTGCTGTGAGTAGGTTCCTGTGGTTTAGCTGTGGAATTTGTCTTTCTCTCAGGAGTGCTGAAGCCTCAGCTGGGAGGCACTGTATCACTTGGGCCTTTCCACATGTGGGTTGCCAAATGTTGATCCATAGCCAGAGATCCAGAAACTGGGCCAGGACTGTGCCAGGCTGAGCCATGTGGTGCACAGAAGGAGGCAGGGTCTGTCCCGAAGGGCTGCAGCCCGAGATGAGACACAGCAGTTCAGTGTAGATAGGCTGGAATTCCAAAATAACCTGTGGCTCACCAAATGCCCCAATGAGTTTCTTTCTGTGTCTTCATGAGTGTTTTGAGAGAGAATGACAGCAATTCTGTAGTTGTTTGAAGGAGCCCCTCACAAGAAGTGAGGCTATGGGGGGTTGTGTTAGCAGTCAGTCAAAGTTGGTTTTTGTGTCAGAGTTATGCTGTCTTAGAGATTGCAAGGGCACTTTTGGAGACATGAATTACAAGTTTGAACTCTGCAATGGAGGCACCTGTGTAAATACTGTGACACTTGTACGTGGTACCTGGCATTGCATATAAAGGCAGCCTCTACACAAAACATATCAGCCACCAAATGGGGCGCAGATGGGGGCGAAAGACTCAGCTCAGATAATTTAACTAATTCTGTTCTCTGTCAAACTCGTAGATGAAGTACCGTGTACATCTTCACATCTGTCATTTACTTATTCGTGGGGTTTCACTATCTGAAACTCTCTATATCAAGGTGGTTAAAACATAATAAAAGATTGCTTGGTTTGATTTTATATACTGCTGCCATATGCCACTGGTGGGTTAACTGTTGGAAGTATTGGAAAGAGGTTTATTTTAATATTTTAATAGCCGTTTTTCCTGTTCTTCAGTGTAAGATTCACCTTTTTTTCTTTTTAAGTTCTGTCCGAAAACGACTGCGGGAGGATAGAAGAGCAAACACAGCACAGAAGGTGCAGCAGATGAAGCAGAAGCTAAATGAGACTGAAAGAAAAAGAAAAAGGTGGTTATACTGGAAACCTATTCTCACTAAGATTGGGTTTAGTACGCTGATTTTAGTTGGTGCTTATTTTTGCTGGAAAATGTATTTTCAAAAACATTCCTTGTAAGTGAACAGTAAGTGTGACTGCTCCAACAGCTGATTTTGCTGGAAGGTAATGAGTAGGGGTGTGACTTGAAGCATAAACTCCTTATTCCTGGAATGGGTGCAGACTGTTACATACAATAGAGAAGTGATGTAAACTTGATCTCATGTCGACATCTCAGGACTTTCCACTGCAGGTACTTAGAAAAATAAACTGCTGCCCCCCACAGAATTGATGGTTTTTGTTTAATATGAGCAGGTACAAACTTGCTGCAACTGTTTATACACTTTTAAAAATGGTGTTCTACCAGATCTTGAACAAATGCTTGAACCATGGAGGTTTAGCTACTGAAGGCTGTCTGGATTTAAATTTACATGCCTGACATAAGCAATAAACAGTGTTGTATCATTTACATTATTAATGCAAAGAAGTTATCCTTAAATATGTGTAATGTACTAGTGACATGAACATAAACATTTTATATTCTTACAACCTAGGATAAATATATTTTATAATTGCGTATTTAATCTTTTTGTAGTTCACTGTACTTTTAAAAGCTCAGTTTGTACAAATTTCTGACCAAAAGAATTTCATTTTGAAACTAAATGTAATTATAATTTGTGCATGAAAAGAATAGTGCAACCATTCCCCATATTTGACTCTCCAGTTTGAAATGAGCAGCTAGGGGTCTGATGAAGCACTTGCCAATTTCTACTCTGTTAATTTGCATTCCATATTTATTTTTTGTAGTTTTCATTATTTAAGTAAGACTTGGATTTTTCTTTAAGGCTTTTGAGATCTTAGCCCCCACTGAAAGTCATAATGTTGATTAATGTATTCAGTCTTCAGCTACTGTTTGAAGGCCAACATTGTTCAAGTTCTGACATTCCATTAAATGTAAAACATAACGTTTTGTGTGTCTATAGATTTTAATTGCTAGAATGAATAAAATGGATTCATCAGTAATAGTTGTAGAAAACACGTCATAGGAAATGGTAGTTGGACTTCCAAGGGTGGCTCTAATAGAAAAGAAATGTTGGTAGTGTTCTGCCATACCCAGTGTTTTCAGCTGTAGGAGCCACTTTGGTAGCTTCATGAAGTCTAGAATTGCTTTTCAGGTTCCCCAGCACTGTATTAGAGACATGTTAGTAAAACACTTAAAGACTAATATTTTGGGAGTATCTGTGCTACAGCCCCTTTAAAATTACTGAGCACTCCCTTTCCATTACTTGAGTAGTAACACTTTCTAGATAGTAATTCAACACCACTTTCTACTCTTTAAATTACCTTTGAATACAGAGATGGTATATGGCTGAATGTGGCTTGTTGTTCAGGCTGGGATCTGGTAATTCGTAGGATTGGATTGTACTTTGAAATGGAATTTTATTTATTCAAGCATTGCCTTGTTGGGTAACTTCAGAGAAGTTATGTTTTCTTCTGTTTTCTAAGCTTGGTTGTTTTCTCTTGGGTATGGGGTCTTGGGGGTTTTCTTCCACTTCCCCACTTTGTAAAGCACTTCTTGGATTTACTGCTGAAAAATACTCAAAGGGCTGGATGATTGCTCCTTATTCAAAGGAATTGACTTCAAAGTTTTCCACTATGTCCAAGCTTGGTAGTCACATATGAGGCATGGGGCCCAATTACTCTGACATTTACTACACAAAGCTAAGTACAGTTTACTCTTTAAAATTCTCATTTCGCAATAGCAAATACTGTTCTGGACTACACTGTTTGTATAGTAAACAAACGCTGAAGGGTCCAGATGAGGAAAACAAGTGTAGTTTCGTGGGGTACTGGATTTGGGATGTTGTGCGTCAGTAGAACAAGACAATTTGTTCCATGGCATTGCTGACCAACTGTGCAGCTCGAATAGCAAAATGATAGCTGGGACAGCTGACTGCTGGGACATAGCACAGGCAGGCAGCTCATGTATTTTAAGACATTTCACAATTTTTACAACCACAGTAACTTTTAGCCAGCAAGAAGACTGTCAAAAGGTTTTTTTTTCCTTTAAATTGAGGACAGGTTTTTCAGTATCAGCTGTAACTGATAGTAGGTGTAAATGTATGTGCCTTATAAAGATATTTTGGTTATGGAAAAATACACGGAATGTAATTTAAATGCTTTTGTAACAGAAATATTCCAGATTTTATTCTAGATACTTAAAAGCAGCTAAGAAAAATTTGAGGCGAAACTTGGACTGATACCACACTGTCATTTATTGCCCTTCTTTTGGCATGAGGAGGATTTCCTGGGCTACCAGTATCCTACAGGCACTGAGCTCAAACTGCAGCTTGTCAAGTTGTCACTTGATTTTTTTCCTGATTCCATCTTCTAAATTCTGGCTTTTCAGTTTTCTTGATCCTGAGTAAGCATTCCTCAGTTCAGGGTGGGGCAGGGCAAGGGGCAGCCAGTTCAGATCACCTCACACTCTGTTACCTTCTTGATGCAATAAAGCAGGACTTGCACATTCAGCAGTTGTTCTGTAAAAGTTTGGTTCTGTGATTGCAAGTACCTTGGGAGTCTTAACTGTTAATAATTTAAGGAGGATGAACCAGTACAAGCCTTGGACAAAACTATTTTGGACAGCGAATTGTTCAAGGTAGTCTGAGAATAATAAGGAAAATCAAATGATTAGTCTCTTCTTACATTCCAGGAAATAATTTGGATAAAAATCTTCTTTCTGGTCCATCAATAATCCCTAAAACCCAAAATCTGGAGGATTGTTTTCCTTGCTGCACACTAAGCCCTTGTGATACTTTGTTATTCTGGAGGATTTAAATTTGCAGCATTTTTGCACAGCTTGGATGTTGAATAGGAACAAAAATGGGCCAAAATGAAGAACTGTCAATCTCAGTCACCTCTATCATAAGAAATGCTTAAAGGGTGAAATTTAAGGACATGCCCTCTGACCCTTCACCTCTCCCCTTCCCCAGTTTCTGGCAAACTGCTGCTGGTTCCATGCTACTTCTAAAATGTCCTTGGGCTCGATTCAGATTGTTACTGTGTTGGTTTTTCCCCTCTTCTCTGGAAATGCATCACTCAAAATATTTGATGCATAGTGGGCATCTCTGATTAAACAATGTTTGGCTCTCAGATGAACACTTGTGTACAAATCACACACGTTTTCATAAAAAAATACCTAGCAAACATTTGACCTCCATTGCAAGGGGTTTGCAAGATTGGAATTAATCCTCTAGTTTTCCTGTTTGTGTTATTGGTGCAGGGACAGTCCACTTAGTGACGGTACATCTGTATTTTCCTTGAAATGTATTAAGTAAAATAATTTAATTCAGTGTGAAATAGCAATTTGGAAAAAACCTCTGGATTTGTTATGGAAGTGAGATGTTGCCAGTGAAATGTGGCTTATTCTGTTAAACCTCGAGTAATATGGTTTACTGACATCAGTTTATGTCCCCCTGAAAAGGGAAGAGGCGTAAATGTGTATGCATGTATGTGTGACTGGATCATGCAGGCGATGAAAATGCCTGGTTAGCTTTATGTTTAATGAATGTAAACAAAATTATTTAGTTTGCTGTTTGGCATTATAGTAAAACCTGAGACACTTGAGGACTGCACGAGAAACTAAATTAACAATGACAAAAGAGGAAGTCTTCTGCAGGGCCGAGTGGCTTAAGCCAGAGGACGGTATTTGCAAAGGTGACGTGACACATAGTAGTCTTCCTGGGCCTTTTTGTTTGCCCCCAAAGTTTTAAGTCAGTCTTTCATTTTTATGTACAAAAAATAAACGTGTTCAAAATTGCATCTCTGTCTGAGTCTTTATTTAAATTGGAAGGATAAATACTTGGAAGCCTTCTTTCAATGTGTCATAACTGGTGGAGGAAAGCTGCTTTATGCATCAGTGTAGTGCTTGCAGAACTCAGACGCATTTTACCTGTAGTAGCTTGGGGGTGTGGTGCTGTGAACACCAAGGTCTCTTTCTGTAGTCTCTGGGAGTAGAGCCTTCCCTTGCCTAAAAACAAAATGTCCAGTGCTGGGGTGTCTTTCTCACTACAGGAAATCTTTGCCTAGAAGCAGTTACTTTTGAGCCGCTGTAGCGGGATTGGCCTCCACAGCTGTGAGAGGTGATGTGTTTTGAGATGCAGCCTGCCGTAGTCCCTCTGAGGCCCAAGGAGATTTCTGCAGTGCTTGTGGTTATATGTGTGAGGAAGTGGTTTGCTGGGCTGAGACCTGTACCTGAAACTCTCCAGCAAGGATGTGCCTTAGACTGTAACATGGAAATACCTTCTGGAAAAGCAACGGCTTTCCAAGAGTATTTGCTCAGAGGCAGTAGTTGCTCCAGGGAACTCATGAGAAGCTGTTTGGTGTTGACGGTGTGCTGCAAACCTGCTGTCAGTTCTTAGCTCTTTTTTTTTGTTGTTGTTTTTTATCCCCGTACTCTGTACTGAATCGGTGACTTTCTTTTGGTTGTATGTCGCAGGCCGAGACTGACTGACACCTAAGCCTTCGAGACTTGTGAATATTCTGCAGCTATAAACTGCAAATTATTGACATGCAAAGCGAGACATGACCCCCCCCTCTTCGGGAACAAAAAGTGAGGTCTGTTAAGTACCAAGAAGGCCTCAGTTATCTGTTTACAGCGTAAACTGCACCGAGGGGATGAAGACCACCAGCAGCGTGTGCTACTTTGCAAAACGAAATAATTTGCTATCTTGTGTTTTTATAATGCCTGTATTAATGTAGAAAGATGTAAAAGAAATAAATTAGGAAGTATTTTGTTTTGTACTGCCATTCTTATTGTATTTTTATACTTTTTGGCAGCATTAAATATTTTTTTAAATTGATGATGTGCTGTTGTGTGCGCGTTACGTTAGGGAGAACCTGTTAAGAGTGTGTTGTAGAAAAAGAAGGGTTTTGCCTTAAGGTTTCCTGATACCTGTCTTAACTGGAAAACGGCAAAATTATTAGAGTGTGCTTTATGCAAGTATTTTCATTAATGCTAAGTACTGTAGTTTGATTTAGGAGGAACTCTTGCACATTTCCTTTGTAATACACCACTAAGAATATTATTTTATTAATCTGACCAGTTGGTCTGGTAATTCTTTTTATGTTCGCTATAAAATATGCACAAAATGTTCAGAGTAACTTTGTGATGGGAAAGTGTTCTGTTGGTGATGCTTTAAAGGAAAGAAAGAGGTTGAACCTGACTTCTCTCTTGACCCACAGTCCTGTTAGTAGTTAATGGGAGCTGAGGAACAAAACCGAAGCGCACAAAAGTCAATTGTGTCTGTAATTAAACAGGTTTTGGATTGTGCCATCGCCGTGTGTTCTATGTACGGTATTTTCCTTCATGTCTCCCACCTTCTGTCAGTGTTCTCCGTCACATAGTCAGGATGGATTGGAAATGGGTAAGCCAGAGTGCTGCTTTGAGGAGTTCTTCCAACGAGGTCAGCAGTGTTTCCAGCTGTCAACTTAGGACAGCTTTTGCTTTCAACAATCCTTTGCCTTCTGTAACAGAGCTGATCTCAATTCTGCACTTGTTCTCTGATGGTTTCAGATTAACCTTAACTCACAAAACTGTATATTTACTATGACTGTAAACTGGCATGTGGTGGGGTTTTACATGGAATTTGCACCTTGTGTATTTTTGTAACAGGTTTTTGTACAAGTCATATAGTTACCGAAAGTGAAGTGTGGAAAGGGTGGAAATCTAGGCCAACTGAGGCAATTTTTGCTAAAAAAGGCAGCACCCTGAAATCTTTTCAGAACTTGGTCTTGAGGCCCATTCATGAAAGCAGTCATACTCAGAGTTGTGTTGAACTGGAACAGGAAGCTGAAGCAGGGGGGTACTTACTGCTATTCCTTGAGCTAAAGACATACTTGACACCATCCTGAAATAGTCTGAATTGCCAGTCTGGTTTGTCCAAATTTATTTTTCTTTACATGATTACTGTTGTTCTGAGCCTATGCTGGAGGAGAAAACATTGCAACTTGATTCAGTTTTCATTTTCAAGTTGGTGCAGCTGTGAAATCAGGAGTGTTTATAGCAAGAGATCAAGCTCTGCCAAAACCACTGCAACAAAACCTGCTATTGTTGATCACAGGAACAGGGCCTGTTTATACCACTTGAGACATCTTTGGATAAGGCTTTCAGCTGTTCATGCCTTTTACCTTTAGCTATGCTTTATGTTTTCATTATCTTACCCATCTTGGAGTTGTGAGTAAGCATGCAGTGCGTGACTACTGGAAATGTGCACGTGCCTTATTATTCTACCTGCTGCTATCACATGCAACTAGTTTATCTTGTGGGGCATAGACAGCTGAATATCCTAATAAAAATGCTCATTGCCCTTAGTTTTTAAATGGTTTTGAGCTATGAGATGCTGGAATAAAGCTGATGTCAGCCAACTTGATGAACTGGCAAAGGAGATCAAGATAGAGTAGTTCCAAAACCAGGGCTTTGTTGGGTTTTGTTGAGTGCTGTCTTGTGACAGGAGAAGTCTTGCTTTCTGACTTGCACACTTGTTTGGTTATTTCTACACAGGCCCCAGTTCTTGACTGCTGTTGGAAAAGTGTATTTAAAAAGGCGAAGGAAGGGGAAAGGACCAAGTGAGTGCGTAATTGTAGCCTTTAAAGAAATGGCATTAAAATGATCAGAATTGTGAAAGGCATTTTTTTCCTAATGAAGAAGCTGTGATTTACTGACTGCCATTTTTTTCCTCCATATTCAAGAGCAGTGTTGCAGAGATGTTTTTATTTTTGCAGTCATCTGAACAGCAGGGCAAAGGGGCAGCCTTTGTCCTGCAGGAAGGTTTTGGTGTGTGCAGGGGCTGTGCTTGCCTATCCCGGGCACCGGAGGCAGGAGTGGCTCAGGGCCAAGGGCAGCGCCACCCGTGGAACTGCCGGCCTCGGAGAAGCTGCGTCCTTGTTCCTCCCACAAAGATCCGACTGCCCTCTACCTTCTTCAGAGGGAACAGGAAAGCCCTGAGGATTTTCTCTTTCAGAAAGTACTCCCAGTGTTCTCCTTTTCCCTTCTCAAGGTTTTGCTCGGCTGTGCCTCTTGATGAGGTAGTGAACATCTTTGGCTCACTTAAGAAAAATACTGTGAAGCAAATAACACCCCTTTCATTGCTTCTGTCTCGTCCTTCAGTCCCTCAAGACTTAATTTGCTCTCCTGTTCTACATACACCTCGTAGTCACTTGGCTCAATTTGAATATCGTTATTTTTCCAGCTAGCTTGAGGCTTATCAGACTTGCCTTGTGCTACACGTGGCCTTTTGTCTGCACTCCCTGGCTGCGTCTGCATTTTGACTCGCCAGCTTATCAGTCTGGATACCTGTGGGAGCTCCTAAAAGTATATTTTGGTTAATTCTCATTTTTCAACTCTGGAACTGACCATCTTGCATCCATGATTTAAAGTTGGTTTTAGATCAGCTGATGTGACCAAGCACTTCCAAAAAGTCAAAACTGAACACATAGGTAAATACTATAGTGCAACAGGTACGATGAGAAACATTGAACATGTGAACTGTCCATCACACAGCTGCTGTCTCAGACTAAGCCTGTAAAATACACAGATACCAGACTGCCTGATATCAGACAAGGTTCCCTGATTCCTTTTTATTTCAGAGCACTGTATTAATGTTCAGTCTAAGAAGGCTCATTGACCTAGAAAGCTTTAGTTTCAGCATCTTAGCAGCTTCTGGAAATAGAACAGAAGCCTGGAAAAGAGAAGGCTTGGGGGTAACCTAATTGTGGCCTCCCAGTTCCCAGAGGGACCCTACAAGAGCTGGAGAGGGACTTTTTATAAGGGCATGTAGTGAAAGGATAAAGGGAAATGGATTCAAACTAAGAGTAGGTTTTGCTTGGGTATTAGGAAGAAACTTTTGACTTTCAGGGTGGTGAGGCACAGGCTCAAGTTGCCCAGAAAAGTTGTAGATGCCTCAGATGTATATGTAGATGCCTGGAAGTGTTAAGGACCAGGTTGGCTGGGGCTCTGAGCAACCTGATCTAGTGGAGGGTGTCCCTGCCTACAGCAGTAGGGTTGGAACTAGAGGATCTTCAGGATCTCTTCCAACCCACACTGTTCTACGACTCTGTATAGACAGAAAAGACAGAACAGGCTGTTACACTTCTTGCAGTCTCCCCAGCTGAAGCTACCACAGCAGCATTGGGAAAAGAAGGCAAAACCAGATCACTTCTGACCTTCACTTACCTCCCCAGGAAGTCTTGAAAAAAAAGTTAAGATCCACAGCTGACAGGGAAGTGGAGGTTTTACCTTTACCCAGAAAATCCATGCCTATACATCACTCACAGTTCTCAGCTGCATGAAAAAGGAGCACCTTAAGCTTGTCCATGGCAGTAACACTTAACCGGGGCAAAAGGTTTCTTAAAAAATATTTTATTAGAAAAAACTTCCAACCAAAGTTACTCAATAAACAACTGTACAAAACATATTTCTTTGGTGAGTTTGTGAAAGTTACCTTAATTTCTTTAGCTACCCACATACACAAAAGGAATTTTTCTTAAATAAAGCATTTATGTAGACACCAAAGCAAGCTGCTGCTCCTTGGCAATTTCTGTGTAATCACCACCCCAAGGAATATCTGTGACTCACAGTGAGTTCAGAGCTGATCAGAAGAGGGCAGGTGGGAGACCATTCCCAAAAAGTAAGCGCCAGGAACTCGGTATCTTCCACTGTGAAGAAGGATCTGTGGAATTGTTGCTCTGCAACAAACCCAGAATAATTAAGTTTTAAGTAAGTAATGATGTAACTGGGTATTAAAATAATGGGCAGCAGTACAAATGTCAGTGTCACAGTGGGTTGCTTTAGAGAAGGGCACTGGAAGAGAGAACTCAATCAAATCTTTACACAATTTTTGCCCACACCGGTCAAACAAAAGAACTGGTGTTCAGATTTGTTTTTTCAGGTGGGGAAACTCCCAGTGAGATTTTAATACAAATATATATTTTATTTGGCATATTCTTGATGACCAAGAGCCAAAATGAACCCATCTGGACTGAAGAAAAATGAAAATAATGGATATAAAATATGACAGCAAGAACTTTAGATCAAACAGTACTTACTTCACTTTTAATTAGCTGGAGCCATTCATTAAGATAGTTAACAAGAACAAATGCATCAGGGATGTTGTCTCCTTCTGAGCAAAATTTCAGAAGAACTGCCATTTGGATTCCCTCTGAACAGCTGCAACAAAAATGAGCGTGCATTTATATTTAATTTTTAGATCCACAGTAATTATATTTATGTATTAAGAGCAGCAACAATATGCACATATCTTGTGAAAAGCCAAAACCCAAAAAGGAAAAATGTATGGATATGTATATATTTTTTCCTCCAGATTTCCTAGATCACATTTTCACACTTCATGCTCTTTTCCTTAGTCTTGAATTTGTTCTTTATTTTGCAAGGCTAGAATCCTACATCTTGCAAGAGTACTCAGGCCTTTTACATACCTGGTTTGCATTTTTGTGCTGGTGAGGTGCCTATACACATCCTTTGATACAATCACTCCTTATCTTTTGGTGTATTTTAAATCAGCAGTTTTGCAGGCTGTATATGACTACTTCACTTAGAATATTATAATTTTTTAACATAGATATTAAGATGGTTATTTTTATTTTTTGTACCTCAAGTCCTGGCACGTCTTTTCTTTTGCAATGGTATATTGTTTCCATACTGAAGTCAGTATAAAGGTAAGCATGGCATTAGTAACTCTGCTGCTGTTTAATGCAACAGTATGGTCAGGTGTCAAAAGTAAGAATTAAAAAATAACACATTAAATTAATTTAATAACATAAATTCAATTTAAAAAATAATTACACAGTGCATCTTTTGCGGAACCACACAGTTGTACTATAAATGAGTATTAATTTCTACAATTAAAAAACTCAGCTTTCAGCACAACTTCTGATGTACTCACCTTTTAACAAAACCCCTACATCTAATTTTTTTGCTGGCCCTGAAATCTTAACTTATTCATAGCGCTCAGAATTGTTTTTGGGGATTTTTGTATAACTGACGTTGGAACCATTTGCCTCAGGAAATAGTTTTAGTTAAAATAGCACAGTAGTGCTACTTTAGAGGAATTCTACTATTTACAAATTGTGGTTTGGATGATATCAGATACCAGACTGATTGTGATCATAGCTGTAAAGACTTTATTATTTTCCTTTAGCCTATTCCCTTATATTTTTATCTTATTCTAACTTTATGATCCAGGAGTTCCTACTTCTCTTCCTCCTAATGATGGGCCTGACCTAAAAGAAATTCTATTCCTATAAAGCCCTGTTCTATAAAAAGAAGGACTTTTCTTTTCCTGTAACATAGCAGTTTATAAGATAATTTTACCCAAGTATTAAAAACAAGACTTCTGATATCTTTCTGTGCTTATCTTTAGGCAACTCACCTCTCAGTAAACAATAGTTTTGTGATGCCACCTCCAGGTATATGCAGAACTTTGTCTGTATTACTTATTCCAGGGTAAGCTGCTACTTTTTCCATTTCTTTCCAGTTTAGCTCCTTCATGCGGCCTCCAACTGCTTTCTCCAGATCAGGTGTGAGGAGGTAGCGCAGTGGTGTCCTAGGAACAAGTCAAGGATGCATTCAGACTGCCAAGGAAGGACACTACCCCAGTTATCACTTGCGGCAGACAGAAGGTGCAAGCACTGAGGACCTCACACCTGCAGGGAAGAACTGCTCTGACATTCACTCCCTCTTCAGATCAAAGTTAGAAAGTAAGTCTGTGGCCTCAAAACTGTATAAACTACTCAACGTTCTGCCACAAGTAGAACTTAGGTACCCTTTTAGAGGCTCAAAAAACTGGCAAGTGCCAAATACATAGGGAAACTGCTTATGGTTGTTAAAATAATTCACAAATAAAATGTGCTTTTTCTTCCTTCAGATAGGAGGTGATTAATTCAAAATCTGTTAGGGTAAGGCTGGACTTCACCATGATACAGTATTTTTAATAAGCTCACGCTGCTAGCACATTCAGACTTTAGTCAAGTTAAAATTATTTTCTGAAAGTATTACTGTCACTCTTTAGTAAATCTGCTATAAGGGAGTTGTTCTGTGGTGCTGAGGGAGCTGGGAGGGTTTAAATCACAGCTTATGATTTAGACCTCATCAAATAACCATCAGCCCCTCTCATTTCGTTCCATGTTACCTGGCCATCCTGCAGCTGTATTGATCTACCACTATATCTGGGATGTGCATAGATCTAAACTTCCTTTGAGGCCCTATACATTTATAGAGCCTGAAGAAAACAACTGCAGAAATACTGATTTTATTTGTTTCTCATCAAATCACCAATTATGATGTCCTCAATCAGCAATAAATGCCCATTTTTTGGATGGGTAATATCTAGTAAAAAAATACTGCATTTGCAACCTTGCAGTTGCCTCCCAACAAATGATAACTTCCTACTAAAAAAAAAAGAATGACAACTTACAGTATCAAAGAAAACCTTTCAAATGCAGAATGATGACAAAGAGGTCAGAAACAAACCAATACTGCAATCAACTATTAAAAATCTAACCTGTGACTTGTATGTCAGCACGTAATCCCTGACATTGCCTGCAGCCCCAGGAAGTTAAGACTGAGGCAATGCAGGCTAAGTGCAATTTGCTTACAGCTTTTCATTTGATCAGTACTTTTGACAGTAGTAACCCAGAAAATTCAGTGAATAATCCTGTATTACGTCATGTTTTAATGGTATACTAAGCATTTTATGACCAATGCACACATGCAAGCAAAAGCATCCTGCCAAAAGTACTCAGTACATGGAAGTAGAGGGAAATATGTCAGTCAAAAAAACCCAGAAACATCAGTTAGGTCTTTTAAGGACACAAACATACCCCAGGAGCTGCTCATCATCGCGCTGGTATGCATGGCTGCTGGACAGAAGGACAACCCTGGCATATTTGCTGCTCTTCACCCAAGAAAGGAGGGTTTCACAGAATGGCCTGTACTTGTTCTTTATGCAAAGACACAGACAAAAAAGTGAAAAATTTAATGTGTCCTTAACAACACTAGGTGTTACATATAATGTTTAGCACTGATGTAAATTATTCTTCATATCCACTTAGTCTTCAGCCCCAGATACATTATTAGAAAGCAGAGAACTGCCCTGGTTGTTTACTTAAGCAAAACTACATGTAGAATTACAAGAATTATCATTAAGACCATGTCAGCAATAACAGTACCACCTGTTTTGTGTGCCATTAATACCAAAGGAAAAAACTTTAGAGCAAGATGGGATGGCAGGATCACACAGTATTTTTCCACACTTTGAACTGCTAAAATACTGCACCACAATTTTTTTTTCTGTCATGGTATTCTGCTTATTTTAAATTACAGCCACTGCCCAGTTAATGAGTAATACTAAATTCCTCATTTTTACCAAATGAAGACTGCTAAAATGAATATAGAATACTATGAAATAATTAAATTGGCATGACACAAAAAAGAATAAAGCTATTGCAAAGAACACAGGAAAATAATAAATGTAAAGGAAAAAAAATGGACAAAATCCAGACCATTTTGTATTTTCATGACTCTTAATAACTAAGGAGATATGTACACTAAAAACTACCAACACAGGCAGCTATTGTGGGGCTTGAAAAAAAAATGCAGAAACTGTTGATGCAAAATGCCTCAATGAATGCAGAAATCAGTAAAACTTGACCAGTTGGATTAGGTGTTACAGCATGAAGTAGAAAAATGCTTTTGCTAGGCCATTTAGTATTTGCCAGCAGAACTATTCAAACCAAATAGTGAAGTAAGAACAATCAATGAACATACATACCTTTATAAAAGGTGATCTGATCTGCAGAACTACAAGTTTCTTTGAAGGTAAGGAGTACACTACAAGAAGAAATCATTAAGTCTTGTTAAGCAGAAACTGAGAAAGAGATCTGGGTTTAAATATATCAAGAATTACCCCTTTTAAAAACTTTAGGATAGTAAACCTTTCAGCTATCAATTCATAAGGGAAAGCCTGACAACAGTGTTAAAAACACATATTTCCATGCATTATACTTTCAGTTGTACTAAATTCAAGGACTGAATTATGAAAGATACATGAAGACTTGCCTCCTGTAAAGATCAGATAATGTACGCACCTTTGCAAAGATTGACAGATTATTCTGAGATTTTTGTGATTTAAGAGTGTAAAAAAAAAAAAGAGATACAATGATCAATGTAGGGAAAGAAACTAAGAATTTGTAGGAGGAGTGGGAGAAACTTTACACAGGGAAAAAGGCGAAGGTATGTAGGAAGGAAGAAGAGTGGATAAGTATCCTTCTAAGTCAGAAATTTGACTTGTATTTTAATAATTTATTTTAAGTATGTGCACACTTGATATTGCTTTGGATTAGCACCACAGAGAGTGTTGGCTGCACTGCAATATGGCTCAAATTTAACATTTCTTATTGGTTCCAAATGTCAAATTGGTTTTCCAAAATAACAACAGGAACAGTTTCCTCTGTGAAGTGTAAATACATTCCTATCTGTAGGTTTCTGCAGCTGTTATTACTGACCTTAATTTAAGCACATCAGCAAAATTTAACAACAAAAAAAGTAAATGTGATGTTCTTGCATTTTATGCCCCTTGCAAATACCTTCAGCATTCAATACCCACCTTCAGCATTTATACTTAGCTCCATTGAGTTTTCCTCTGCTGTTGCATATGGGTTATTTCCAACCATTGGCACCAGGCAATCGGTGTAGAAGTAACCAACTTTAGTCATGTCAAGTGTGGAAATCACCAGATCTATTGCCAACTGACCGACATTTCCCACGGACACTGCTGGCTGAAGTAACAGAATGAACCAAATTACAGCCTGCTTTGTGGATGGCAAAAGGTGCTCTTCAAATAGTGAAAGCTTAAATTCCTTAAAATCTGGTCAAACATGATTTCTGAAAGTGGCTGCTCATCCTCTGGCAAAGGTGACTATTTCCTACCAGAAGAATTGGTAAATACAGGATTTGGTCTCTGTCCAACAAAAAACATTCTGGCCACTTCTGTGAATAATCCTGTCTCATTGTAAACTGAAAGAACAGCTTGGAAACTTACCTCCTTCCCCACATTTTTTGATTGGGAGTAGGTAAAAATCACTCAAGCAACTGATGTGAGACTGGCAAACCTCACATGATGCCCAAAGGCAGCTCTGATATTACATATTAAGCCTCTAAATCTCAGACTGACTCACAGACAAAGTAGATTGTTTTTCATTTTTTTAAGGATGAAAATGGTAAAGGTGCCCTTAAATTAATTTCATAGGAATTGCTGTGGGTTATCATCAATCGGGGCAGATGCTGACCTAATATACCGATCTAATATGATGGCACGGAAAGACAATGTCAAGAGTCTTTGTCCATCCAAAGAAACTATTACAGTAAGACAACAATAAAACGTTTGCTTGCTTTCCTTTACTGTATAATCAAATCTAAGAATTGCCGCTGATGCCCACTGCGGAAAGACACCGGATTTGAGGCTGACAGAAGAAGAAGGAGGCCGCGGCAGCACTGAGTGTCCCCAGGCCCTGGCTGGGACCCGGCTCCCGGCCAGTCCCACGCGAGGAGCTCGGCAGTCATGTGCTTCCTGCTGCTTGTCACCTGACCGGGAATGGCTTCCTGCGCAGCCTGCACTGTCATCCCGGGCTGAGCAGCCCTGCCTGGGAAGCGATGGGGTTCCCAGCAAGGGACAAATGACGGGGTTTGCCCCTGCGCTGGAGCTCTCGTCCCACACTGACACCGTCACTTCGAGCACATGACCTGACACTGATGTCACGCCATGTGTGAAGGCGATAAAAACACTTCGTAAAACAATCCTAATCCGAGATTTAAATGTAGCAGAATGATTTTTTAATTTATTTTTACATTGGAGACATTTAGATATCGCATTTAAATGAAAAAAAATCCCAAATTTTTATTGCAGTGGCAACCCACGGGTGCTACAAATCCCATAAAAGCACATAGGGCGCATTAATTTTTAGGCCAACAGCATATAGCTATAGGTCCGAAATAGCATATGGCTTTTGCTCTAAAATAAAATATAGCTGTTTCAGCTCGGCACGAATCATCTTGACAGGGGCAAACCCGGGGTTCTGAGGAGGGAGAAGTTGACAGAAACGGAGAAGACCGCGCTAAGCTCTGCTGCAGACAGAGCCCTCCAAAGCCTCATTTCCTCGGCAGAACACCCCACAGATTGCACACACACCGCCTGCCCTGAGCCTTCTCCGCTTATCTCGCGGCCAAGTACCCAGGGACGACCCTCGGGCAGGGCAGGGACAGACACCAGAACCCCCGTGTCCCGTCCCACAGGAGGGGAGCGGAGCCCTCAGCACAGGGACCGGGGGCAGCGACCCCTCAGACCCAGCGAGGGCGGGGGAAGGGAGAAGCGGGAGCGTGACTCACCATGAGCAGAGTGAAGCCTTTAAAGTCGGGGGCGGCGGAGCCCCCGCCGCGGTCGCATGGAATGAACATGCCGGCCGGGAAGGGAAGAGGGAAGCAGGCAGTTTGGAAAGGAAGGAAGGAAGGAAGGAAGAAAAGAAGGAGGGAGGGAAGGAAGGAAGGAAGCAGGGCGCGGACGCCGCACCCACGTGCTGCCGCCAGGGGGCGGTGGCGGCGCTGCCCGCGCTCCCTGCGAGGCGGTTGGGGCTCGTTCCCTGCCGGCTCCGCCATGTCGCTGCCGCCGGAGAAAGCCTCGGAGCTGAAGCAGATCATCCACCAGCAGCTGCTCAAGGTGGGACTGGCGCCGCGGCTCGGCGCCGGAGAGACTTCCCCTGGCCCTCAGGGGGCTGTGCCGGCCCCCGTGCCGGTGTCACCCGGCGGCGGGTGGCGGCAGCGGCCGCTGAGGCGGTGGCGGCGCGCGCCCGCTCCGGCGCCCCGCTTTGTTTTCCCAACTTGGGTCGCTGCAGGTGGTTTCCAGGCGCCGCTTTGTCGTTTTCTTGTTGCTTTTTGAGCGAGGGTCTTGAACCGACCGGGAAATTAGTAAGGAGGCTGTAGCTCCTAGATCGCTTGTTAGTGCAGTGAATATTCCTGCTTGTCGCACAGGAGAACGGGGTTCTTGGAGCGAGTCCAGAGGAGGCCAGCAAGATGATTAGAGGGAGGCACCTACTCTGCTTCTAGGAAAGGCTGAGAGAGCTGGGATTGTGCAGCCTGGAGTAGGGAAGGCTCAGGGGACACTGCATAGCCGCCTTCCAGTACCTGAAGGGAGCCTGCAAGAGTGAAGGAGACAGACTTTTTACCAGAGTGTGTAGTGACACGACAAGGGGAGATGGATTCAAATTGAAAGACAGCAGGTTTAGATTAGATATTAGGAAGAGTTTTTCACTGTGGTTGGTGCTGAGGGACTGGGACAGGTTGCCGAGAGAAGTTGTGGGTGCCCCATCCCTGGCAGTGTTCGAGGCCAGGTTGGGTGGGGTTCTGAGTGACCGGATCTAGTGGAAGGCATCCCTGCCCATGTTCAGGGCTTTGGAATGAGATGATCTTTAAGGTGTTTTCCAACAAGGGCATTCTGTGATTCTGTTTCAGGTCTCGGTGGCTATGTCCTTAACATCCTTCCAGTGTGAGAGTCAGCTCTATAAATCCATCTGCTTTTACAGCTCAAATGATGGGCAGACATTCTCAGACTTCCCTTTGAGTGTAGGGAAAGCTTGCAAGGGAGATCTACTACTTTTGTGCCTTACCTATATAAAAGCGTATTTTTTCCCTTAAAAAATAAGGGAATATTATATTAAGCTTGAATTTTGAGAGAGATGAGAAATTAGAACAGTGACCGTTTTGTAGTTGATGGATTTGCAGACCTTTTTGTAAAGAGGGAAGTTCAAGATGGGTTGCTGTCAAAGAGCAGTGAAAACACCTAGGTTTTGTATGCTTTTGTAATTATCATAATGTAATTATTTTTAATGACTTATTTTTAAAAATCATGTAATTATTTTTACTGGGAGAGCTGCTTTTGTAAGATAGTGGCTCATTTGATTAGTTCTGCAAGGATCAATATTTTGGTGTAGTTATTTCTGTGTTCCTAGGAAAACACCTTTAGCCTTACCTACTTAATTGGTAAGTTGTACCTGCTGCCATACAGAGAGCTGGTGTTTGTAACACATAATGAATTTTCTTTCAGATGGATGTCCACGGGAGGATACGAGAAGTTCTTGCTGAGACCATACGAGAAGAGCTGGCACCTGAGCATCAGCAGTTGTCCACGGAAGATCTGATAAAAGCCCTAAGACAGCGGGGAATCATTGATGATGTTATGAAGGAACTTAAATTTGTGACTGTAAGTAGCTTTTTAAGAGGGGAAGTATTTCTGCTTATTCCTCTTACTGACGTGGTGTTTTGACAAAGTGAAATTATGCTGCTTCTGGAGGTTTGTAAGGACGTTACTGATTTGAGACATAGGAGCAGAGAAGATTAATGTATATGCTGAGATTGGTTTGGTGATAATTCTGCACTGAAAATACGTGTTCAGTTTTAGAAGGGAGCATACCTAAGGAATGGCATTCAGATGAAATGGAGGATCCTTTAATTTTTAGAAGACTGTGGTAAGAGCACTGTTACATCCCTTGACTCCTTAAAAAGTCTTAATTGTATTTCCAGGATGTGAACGAAACAGAGAGGACTTCAGCTCCAAAACCATCAACACATTTTGTTGACAGAGAACCACCAGTTTTGAAAAAAAGTATGTTTCTTGTTTATTTAAATGTTTGGATCATAGTTTTGAAACAAATTTGAAGTCTATGATTTTTGCACTCTGAATTAGTAATCCAGTATGAACTGCCATAGAGGTGGATGTTTCCTCTGCTTATCCACAGGGAGTAAACTCACGTAACCAGCAGCAATCAGTGTTGCATTAAATATGATTTATTATTATTTAATTTACTTTACCCTAAGATAACTTCCATATATTTTAAAATCACCTTCTCCTAAGCGTGTGTTTCAAAGAAGTTTCTTTATTTTTTAGTCTCCTGTTAGTTAGCTGATATTTAACAAATTAAGCTTTTTAAGATCTGTTTGTAGTCTCTTCATTTTTATTGCTACGCTTTACAGCTAACATTGACCCAACACGGAGGTATCTTTACCTTCAGGTTTTGGGTGGAAAAGCTTTTCTGGAACATCTTCAGGAACCAGAGCCTCTGCCTGGCCAGATCTGTTCTACCTTCACTCTGTGTTTACATTTTCGAAACCAGCGCTTCCGTTCCAAACCTGTACCCTGTGCCTGTGAGCCAGATTTTCAGGATGGTTTTCTACTTGAAATACACAAGGATAACCTAGGTAAGGAATATTGTGGGTTTAAAGCTGGTGCTGTTGGGATTTTTCTGACCTAAGAGTTACTGTGAAATATGTTTGATATTATTTAGTGAATTTCTTTCCTGGTTTTTGTCATGTTTTCCTGAGGAAACTGATTACTGTATTGGGTTATGCCACTTGTAGATCTTTCTCTGCTCTTGCTGTTTTCCTTCTTTTTCACTCTAAAATAACTTGAAATTGACCAACGTTATTCATTCTTAAATGTTAATTCCATTTTAATTTTTGTGTAGCTGAACTAACTGCATTACAGCACTCAACTACAAAAATAATTTTATCTTCTCTGTAATCTCTCTGTAGCTCTGTCCTAAAATGAGTATGGTTTTAGAGATGGGACCATTGCTTACACTTCTGGACTCAAGATCTTTCTTTATACTTACTACAGACATTGCATTTGTTACATACTGTTTTAAAATTCTGAGGAGAACTTGGGATGATAATATTCTTGCTGTCTTATTTTGGTTTAATTATGGCAGGTGACGGAAGTAAGATGGTGGATGCAACCACTATGTTATCTATATGTGACCCAGTGCATATGGTTCTGATCAAAACAGACACATTTGGTGAGACCACACTGGTGGCATCCTATTTTTTGGAGTGGAGGTCTGTCTTGGCTGCAGAGAACGGCATAACAAATGTTGCTGTGGAACTCCTGGGTGTAGGTAAGGATGAAAAACAAGCATGTTATCATGACTTAAAATATTGGGTACTGAGCTTGCTTATAAGCTTAAAGCAGTATTTTTGATCTAGTTCATTTTTTCCTTCAATTCACTGCAAAGTATCCTTAGAAAATGCCTAGAAGACCTAATGGCCAGATTTTTCTGTTACCAAGCTGCTAAAAATTAGTACTCCAGATCCCATGTAAAAGTGGTCCTCATGTCTGGGAATTCCCACAATTGATTATCTGCCAAATCTGGTTAAGTTATCAGAATCAAACCAACCAACCAAAAATCCAGTAGTTCATCTCCAGGAATATATCTGATCAGTGCACTGAGGAGTAAAATCCAGCTTGTGTGCCTTTCATAGCAAACTAACAATTGCTGGAGAAAGGGATCTCTGCCCTGCTCCCATTTATCCCAGTAGCTGGAAGTGTGTTTTCTGAATGGTGTGGTTTAGGTGCTTAGCAGTTAGTACGTGCATGTATTTTTGTGTATCACTTGTCCCCAGTCCTCTTCTCAGGAGTTCCAACCCAAGATTTTAGGGTATGATTTAGTGAATAAAGACTAGGTCTCTCATGACTTCCTACAAGACTTTTTACAAGAGCAGGTAATGACAGGACAAGGGGAGTTGGTTTCAAACTGAGTGAGAGTAAATTTAGATTAGATCTTAGGAAGAAATTCTTTCCTGTGAGGGTGGTGAGGCACTGGAACAGGTTGCCCAGAGAAGCTGTGGATGCCACATTCTGGGAAGTGTTCAAGGCCAGGTTGGAAGGAACTCTGAGCAACGTGATTTTGTGGAAGGTGTCCCTGCCCATGGCAGTGGGATTGGAAATAGGTGATCTCTAAGATCCCATCCAACCCAGGCCGTTCTGATTTTAATTTTCTATAATGACTTGGAAATTCTTAGCAAATAAGTTGAGTTTAATTCTTGGATGGATGATGGAGCATGTTAAATTTAATTCTAATTAGCTTTTTTCCAAGTAAGAAACTATCAATCCAATAAATCCAGTGTTTTTCCTCCTCTTCAAAATCTGTCATTGTGCAAAATGCATCAAGAACATCAAAGGATGCTGCCATCTCAGATAAACAAATAAACTATTAAGCAAGGTTTCCATTGCTTGTATTGCGTATGGGCCCATCTGTAATCTGTTTTGTAATGCTTATTGTTGTTTATGTAATTTAAAATTTTTTGCATTATGGGGATTGTTGTTAATTTGTTTGTTGTTTTGGGGAGTTTTTTTTAAGTTGATTAATCTCTTTGTATGACAGCCAGGTTCCTTCCTAATGAACTGTGTCCTGGGGGAAGATGAACTTCACTTATTGCCACCTATTTAAATTTGAGCTACTTGTGTAATCAGTAGAAATAGGCACATTTACAGTGTGTGATTCTCTGACTTGATTTTAGATGCCTATTCTAGAAATTTCTAGAATACCATTCTAGAATTCATCTCATACGTCCCAGTACTGGCCGCAAATAGAGCCTTGGATAATTGTCTTGGATGTAGACACTTGTGCTTTTTTTTTGTATATTATGCTTGCATACAGCCTCATTTGAATTTGAAATTTAAATAAGGATTCCTACTTTGCCTATGTTTAAAGAAGTTTAGTTACTTTTTTGTGATTATATAAGGCTAACGTACATATTTTGATGGTTTGCCCCTGCCTGGCTGAAATAATCTAAGCAAATTGAATATGAGAGAACTGATGAAAATTTATTTTGTTTCAAAGGTACAGAATCAAAGGTTTCTGTTGGTGTTTTAAACATCAGACTGGAAATGTATCCACAGCTTAGTAAGACACTTTCTTCAGAAATAACTAGTACTCAAGTAAGTAATTTCAGGGAGGGCTAACTTATTATTTTGTTGGTGTGGGAGAAGCTCAGTGTGGAATTGTAGATGTTGAGGACTGTGGGGTTTTTGAATGTTTAATACTTTTTTTTCTATTAGATTTAAATATAATTACCTTTTTTAAACTACTTGGTCTATACTGAACATTACTCAAAATATGACTGTCATAGGTTTTTCTAATTATTTATATCAAAACCTCTGAAGAAAAAAGAAAGATGCAATATATCTAATTTTCTTCAGGTAGTATATGTTTTCTTGCTTTTTCCCATGCGAAACAGTAATTTCAAGTTAGCTATTCTGCTTGGAAAGCCAGTAAATGTTGGCCTGAAGGTGCATGCAGATATTTTTCTGCACATTAAAATCTAAGCAATCCTTCTGTGCAGAAATGCATTACTTGAAAATGAACAGTACTTCGGTCAAGCCTAATATATGAATCTACAGAGTTTTCTTAGTTGGATTTCTATTTAAAAACACTATGGATTTGCATGACACATTTAAAATGTTAAGCTTTATTTTACATAAGCCAGGATGTGGTGTTAATGTACTTACTGGTTATGATGCCTTGAGAGGCTACCTAGAACAAAGGCTAGGCAGTGTTAAAGGAATAAAGTAAGTATTTATCAAAAGGCCTTCAAAGGATACCCCTTGGGCAGTACAAGAGCCCGGCCATGGCTACACCCAAGATGGACGCTGGGTCACGAGTTTTCACACTTTTGTAAGTTTTGGTCTATTTACATACTGAGGTCAATTGTCCAATTAAGGCCTCAGGTCGTGAAGTCCCAGATTGCTCTCCTCAATTCACTGTTGTTTACACTTCTTGGGCCTGAAGCTACAATGGTGTCCTTGGTTCTCAGGCTGGAAAAGGATTGTTTTGTCTAACTACCCTGTGAAGAGAACTTGCTAACACTTTATATGATGTTCAGAGTTACATATTAATGCAGTACAGAATCTGGAAAATACGAAAGCTAAAACTTATGGCATCATTCGTGGGTTTTTTTCTCCTGTTTGGAATTAGTATGTGTAGGATTGGTTTTGTTTTTCCTCCCTACAGTTCACTTTGGAACGTCAGAAAACAGCAGAAAAAGAACGTCTATTTCTTGTGTATGCTAAGCAGTGGTGGAGAGAATACCTGCAGATCAGGCCTACCCACAACACAAGGCTGGTAAAGATCTTTGCACAGGTTTGTAAATTTCACAAATAGACCAATCCTTTCTTTAACTTATCTTTTTATTTTACTTTGAACTTTATACATATGTGGAATCTGTATAGATTTATGATGTGGTTATGTTCAGGTCAGGGCTAAATGTGGTGTATTGTGCAAAAAAATTAAATTTCTAAGGACTGAACTTCTGTTTGTCTATTAAAGCTTAATAGAACGATGCAGACAGGAGGGTTGCTCTGACTACCTCTGATGTACCAAGTGAAAAAGCCTGCTTGGTCTTGTCCTTGAATACTCACAAAGGGCAGAGACTTAGGTGATCTGTACAAACTATTTCAGATAAGTTTTGTACCAGATAAAACAGTTACAAAAAAAATGGACTTTTTAGATGTATTAGAACATATCCTCAAAATATTTGAACTCTGTGTCATCTGCAATGGAATCTCTCTGGTTTATGTCACACAACAACTACAGTCATAATTATTAGAGTCTGATAAATTACTGTATCAGTTACTCCTCAGTAAAAGGGAGGGAGGGAGGAAAAACAGTGATGCAAAGACAGTCACTCACCTCCTCCCAGGGCAGACAGATGCCCCAATAGTCTCCAAGTGGGGCAAGTTTAGAAAAAGTCCGTTCCCCACCCCCACTGTTTTTATTGCTGAGCGAGACACTATATGGCATGGAATATCCCTTTGGTCAGATCAGGTCAGTTGTCCTGGTTGTGTCCCCTTCCAGCTTTTTGTCCACCCTGAACCTACAACTGTGTGGTGGCAGAATGAGGAGCAGAGGCGGCCATGATATGACACAAGTCGTGCTCAGCAGCAGCTAAAACACTGGTGTGTGCACAGCGCTGTGTTGGTCACAAATCTAAAACACAGCACCATGAGGGCTGCTGTGAAGAAAATAAACTCCATTCCAAACAGACCCAATGCAAAGGCTTAAGGGTTTCAGGGCAGGGTATAAAGAGAAACAGGTCTATAATTAAATAGGATAGGAACTAGGCCCCTGCTAGATTAATACCTATATGGAGCTTATCTTGAGTTTCCCATTGGCCATAGCAAATCTTAGTAAAACTTTCTGGGAACAGAAATGAGTTTATTAGATTTGTTTGATAATTTAGTTACCATCAAGTTTCAGATGAGAAATGCAGAAACAGGCATTATATATATGAGACAATATTAAAAAATAAATCCTGCCTGTGGGGTTTTTTTAAATTGGTTTCGAGCTGTGAAGTAGTTTTCAACAGGATTCCAATCAGCCTCAAATAAATGCTGCTTTTTTTTTTCCACCAGCTTGCTGGAAAAGCATGACAAAACCTTAATGGGGACAGTATGTGACTACAGTAAAAATATGAGACCATAATCTCCTGAAGCTGCAGAGATTCAAAAGGCTTTGATCCCTTTTAAAAATATATGAGCATAAAAGTACCAGTTTAGTCTAGTGAGGAGCAGAAGACCTCTATGCTTCTTGAAGTAGATTTAATGGATGATAATCATAGTATTTGCCTGCAGCATGTAATAAAACAGACTTTTAAAAGTAATCTTATTTTTTGATTTTTACAAGAACTTAGAAATTCTTCGTATTATTGCTTAATTTATATCTAGTTACTAGATCTAGTTGCTTAACAGATCCAGTTACTTAATTTTGAGTAATTTTTATTGCTTGATGTTATGAAAAGAGGTAGAGTATTCAAATTCAGAAGCAAATAGACACCTTTTAAATTCTAGAATCAGTTGCTGAATGTTTAATGCTTTTGGGGGAAGGTTTTTTGGGGTTGCTGTGGAATTTGGTGTGTGACATTTGTTCTGGCTTGTTTTTATACTTTGTGATAATGTGGAAATTGATAGTGGGTAGAGCATAAACAGTTCCTCACCCGTTTGAGAAAATTAATTGCAGCCTGTGCTGTTCCTGATGTTCAGACATTTAGTCCAGAATGCCCTGTGAGTGACAGAGCCAGAATGAAATCTGTGATGTCTCTAAATGACTTGTCTTAATGGTCTTGTGTCTTAATTCTGGGGGTATTTTCGTGTCTTACTGGTTTTGAGTGATACTTACTCCGGGGAGGATACATCCCAGAGGAAAAAGCTCTAAGCTAAGACGAACGTTTTGCGATACTTGCGCGGCTGGCAAATAACCACCAGCTTTGACATGTTCAGGACGAGAACGGGGTGAACCGGCCGGTGTGTTCCTACGTGAGACCCCTGCGGGCGGGGCGGCTGCTGGACACGCCCCGGCAGGCAGCGCGCTTCGTCAGCGTCCTGGGCCACGAGAGAGCCCCGGTCATCGGCGGGGGCAGCGGCAAGCAGGAGCAGTGGTGCACCCTCCTCGCCTTCTTATGCAGGAACAAGGTGCGTGACAGCGCCCCGTGTGTGGCACTGCGGGGTAGGTGGCCTGTTCTGACCGGAGTCAGGAGTTTAGAACAGGCTCCAATTACACCCATTAAAATCGGATTTGGAAGGTTCTCTTACGGTCGTGCTTGAGGTGTTTAGAGAAACAGGTGCTAAATAGTAGACAAGAAGGCTTTGGAGCAGACTTCCTTTACTACTGTAGTTGGAGTCTATTGGTCAATGCATCTCTTTGACACTGAAATTGCTTCTCTTCTGTTGCATTTCTAAGAACATGTACTATCATCCAGTGAATCCCTGCTACTGTGCAAAACACTAGTTAAAATTCTGGACTAATCCACAAAGAGTAGAAAAAATCTCTTTAGTCTCTTGTCTCCTTTGCTGATTTGGTGGGGGGTTTTTTGTAGTTTAGTTTGGGTTTTGCTTTTTGTTTTTGTTTTTTTCAATAGATGGGCTAAAATATGCTGATGGTTTTTATGTTCCATTTTTGCAAGATAGGAATTTTCACTAGAAGTTTCAGCCTAGTTCTTGGTGGTCTCACATTTGTATCATATGACTGTAGTAAGCAAAACAAATTGTAACTGGCTCTGGTTTGTAGCTCTTCTGTTTTATGAGCAGAAGTAACAGTGATCATCTCTGATACCTCTTTGGAGTTGTCAGTGCTTTTCATTGCATGGAGACACTTCTGCCTTCAAAAATAACATCACTGGTGTGTTTGCATTTAAAAGATGTGTTCAGGGCAGCAGGAGCTGTATTCCAGATTTTAGATCTGCCTCCATGACCATGTAGAACAGGCATTGGCTGTTGTCTCGGAATATCAGATGATGCATAGGTGCCATATAAAGGCAGCTCTGGCTATCCATTGGCTTTCAGATGGAGATGGCAATAGGGACTTTGAGGACCACTGATTTGGAGGCACAGAGAAAGGTGTTCCTTCAAGTCAGAAGTGGAAAGCTGTATGGAAAATAACTGAATTTAGCCCCTGATACACCAGCTGGATCATTATTTTTCTTGTGGAAAGTGGTATAGTATTATTAAAATAACACAGGTTCCTTACAAACTTGTTTAAACCTACTTTTTGCATATTTCCCCTTTATACTGTGGTAGGGCAAAATTGTGTTGTCTTGATACATCAAAGAAGTCTGTATTTTACATTTTCAACATTCTGAATAGTTATTTGACTGAAGAGCCTTACTGTTCTGCTTCTGAATGCTGTACTTTGTGTTATGAAGCCTTCATTGTTTGAGCAATTTTTGTTCTTACTTTACAGCTAACATTTGTAAAGAACTCAAGAGACAAAGGATATTAGACATTGCATTTGGAAATTGTTTTCTATGAATTATCAGTGGTAGTAATGTGTTTATGAGATAAATGTTTTTCTGACTGAAGGAAAAAACAGCTGCACATGATTCCCAGCTGTTTTACAGTTAGATCTGTGGGAGACCTTGTTTTATCTTTGTCTCATTTCTGAAGTTTGACAGCACATTCAAGAAAGTGAAATACTGGTAGAATTACATCTCATTAAGTGAAAAATTTCCTAACTGTGTGAAAATACTGCATAATTTCTAGTCTTGCCTCAGGTGTTTGCCTAATATATATTTTTTAACATTTAATTAGAACATTGTTTTTGTTGTCATGGGTCCATAGATTCTGGTTTTGGGTTACTTGAAGGTATCTTTATAATCATAAGAAATGTTTCCCAGTGTTAATCATACACTATACTTTAACAAACAGTATCAACAGTCTATCATTAGAACATGCATTTTTAACTCATTTATTCTATTACAGAAAACTAAAACTTGTCTAGTTTAAATGGTAAAATCCTGACTTTTGATACATGCTTTAGATAAATAGGAGAGTAACATGACTTGTTAAATGGTGGTTTGAGAAATAGCACTATCTTTCTTTAAGGTTTTATTATTATAAATAATACTTATTAATATTTACTCTCTAGGGTGACTGTGAAGATCATGCTAATCTTCTATGCAGTCTTCTTCTTGGGTTTGGATTGGAAGCCTTTGTGTGTGTTGGAACAAAAGCAAAAGGAGTCCCCCATACTTGGGTAATGACTTGTGGATCTGATGGAACAATTACTTTTTGGGAGAGCTTAACAGGACATAGGTGAGTAAAAACAATGTAAGAAAACAGAACAATGTATATTGAGGTTTGTCTAGGATATTTTTGCTGCTGTGTTTTTTTTTTTAATCTTCATACCCTGTCGTGTAATCCAGGTGATGTTTGTCTTTGAATCTTTTTTTCTGTCTACTGCTTTTGCTTGGAAAATAACTGATTCAGTGTGAGGGGAAGTATTTAATCAGTTTGTAATATAGCAGTGTCTTTAATACTGTATGATAACTGTTTTGTGTCTTATGGCAGCTGATTGCCATCGATGTTACCGCTGCCATCATTTGTAAAGGAGATGAAATCTGACATGATTGTTTAGGAACACTTATTTTTTGCTTGATTTCATCAGCGAAATCAGTGTTGCATTACTTTTTTCCCCCTGCAGATACCTCTCTAAGTTCTCTGAGATTTTCTCTTGGCTTGAGTCATTTGAGAAGGGCACATGTAGTTGTTTGGTGCGCTAAAGCTTCTGGAACATGTTCTTTCCGGTGTTCAAAACAAGCAATTCTGTTTTGCCACTGTTTGTGTATCCTGTGATTAGCATTTGCAGGTGTATTTCTCCAAATGTGATGAATAGCAGGGAAACTGTATGAGCATGTTCTTGTAGTTGAAAAATTTAACTTCTTGATTAAGCAGCTTATTTTTCTAGATTTAAAGACTAAAAATGATGTATTATTTGATAGTATATTATGCCTCCAAAGTGTAATTACATTTGTGACATTTCTGTAAACATTAGTTGTTACATTAGTTGTTGCATTTCTGTAAACAAATTAATGTCCTTTTGGAGGGAAAAGGTCATGACTAATTTGGCTTGTATTTTTAAAGGTAAAATGGCTATATCTGTCCCATCAAAATATTTTTACTTTGCCTTGAAATAAGTTGTATTAATAAGAAATTGGATCCTTTTTGACTAGGTACATCCACAGACCTGTCAACCCTGATGACCCTCCCCTTGCTGAACAACCCAAGCCACTGTATCCATATCGCACAATAGGTTGTATCTTCAACCATCAAAAGTTCTTTGGAAATTGTCAGCCCTCTGATGCTGTGGAGGTGTGTGTGTTTGACCTGCATGATGAATCTAAATGGAAACCCATGAGTGGAGAAGCAATAAAATCTGTATGTGCTCCTGGAGCAACGTCTTCAGTTCCCCCTTCTCCTCCTCTGTGTGCTTCTACAGTAGATGCTGCTGTAACAAGCAATGAGATAGAAGTGCAGCTGAGGATACTGGTCTCTGAACACAGAAAGGTGAGAAAGATTGGCAGTGATCTGTCTGGTAATAGAGGTTCATGTGTTAATTGTATCCTCGTTTTGGATAGCCATTTGTTAGTTCAAATACTTGTATCTTTGCAACGTGTTTTCCGTCAGCTTTTGCAGAAATGTGATATGGGAGAAGTGAAACAACTGGAAAAAAATGTTTGGGAAGACTGTAATGAGCTGGTTTAGACATCATACTTACTATTATTTGCTGTGGTGATCCGTAGCTTCGTGTGTGGGCTTTTCCCCCCACCTTGCCTTTGCCCCGCGTCCTAGGTCTGTGATCTTCAGCTTACTGGCACCTGCAGACCATCCATGAGGGGTCTCTAAAGCACCAGGAAGATGAAATCTGGTTGTTAGTGGGCTTTGCTAATCCAGCACAAATGTTTCAAATGAAGCAGGCTTTCAGCTTTCGTGATCTTACTTTGACTGCTTTACAAAATTGAGATATTTTTAGAAGTTAGTTTTATCCTTTACCAGGATTTTTACAGGGCATAATGTGCCAGAAATGTTCCTGTGCTGGATATGAAGCCAATGATATTTTAAGTCCCTGTTAGCTTATGTCTGTTTTTAATTAAGTTTTTTGATTGTTTCTGTTTTATCTCCCCACACAATGCTCAGCCTTCAGGGTGGCAAAATAATTCTCAGAGTATGAGTCTCATGCAGTATTGAATACATACATGGTAGATTTTTCTATTTCTTTGCATTTGAGATGCTGGGAGGAAGGTGCATGTATGTGGTGGGAAGATGGATGGTAGAAAGAAGGTGCCTTTGTGTTTGAGGGATGTTGTGCATCATTTTTTCAGAAAGGGTTTTCCATGAGACATTTGAAAAAATGTCAGGTGAATCTTAGTTGATCTTTTCCATATTTTTGCTGTGTATTTATGCATATCTTACAGTTCATGCAGAGATGCTGTAGCTGAAACATCTGGTTTCAACTCTGCTGGCCTTATGTTTTAGTCTAATAGTTTAACTTCATTCCTTGATAAATGTTTGATACTTGTGGTGTCACTTGCTTCTGGTGGTGGTGTTTGCTTCTCCCAGTTGGTGTGTGACTCAATACACAAATCTCACTGCTTCATGAGTTCACTGCCACTAACTACCAATATAAAGATTCTTGGATTTATTGCAATCTATACAGTAGGCGAGTTTAGGCATATCCTGATGTACCTCCTGCACAGTTGTCATCGTTCTGTGACTTGCCTCCCAGGATCTTGGCCTTTCTACTGTTTGGGATGACCAGCTCTCCTATCTGTTGTCACCAGCATTAGCAGCCTATGAGCTCGAACGCACAACAGGTGTTTCTGCAGGAAATGAGGAGTTTCAGGATGCTGTAAGGAGAGCAGTACCTGATGGTCACACCTTCAAAGGGTTTCCCATCCATTTTGTGCATAGAAATGCCAGGAGATCATTTGCCACGTGTCTTCGGTAAGTCTAAGTGTAAAGATACAGGTATATGTTAAAACAAAATAGTAATCCTTAATTGCTATTTGCAACTCATTTTTTTAATGATGAATTTTAAAGAAGATGAATTTCCTTAGGTTAGAACAGGAGGAAGAGTGGTGTGGTGTGTGTAATGGACTATGAGGTACAGAGCTTTTAGGTTATGTTGGTGATTCAGTGGTGATAGACTTTTTGTGTGTTAAATTGAAGAATGAGGAGTTAATTTCATTTCTCTGTACTTGTTAAAAATGATCAGTGGTGGTGTAATTTGCCTCCAAGACAACAGCCCTTGCACTATAGAATGATATTATTTTTTGTAATGACAGACTCATGATACTCATTTTTACTTAAATGCTAGTCACACTTAAAAAAAATTGCACTGTGTAATTAAAAGCTTTAACAATATTTTAGGATTGTCTGTTACTCCTGTGTTTCTTTTTGTCATATAGGTCTCCTTTTTGTGAAGAAATAATCTGTTGTAGGGGAGACCAAGTGCGACTTGCAGTTCGTGTACGAGTGTTTGCATACCCTGAATCTGCGTGTGCTGTTTGGATCATGTTTGCTTGTAAATACCGCTCTGTCCTTTGAAAAAAATCCCAAATTATTCATACCTTTTTAGCACTGCAAAATAATGGATGTGGGTGTAAAATGATTCAATTAAAAACTAATATAGTATTTTATATAAATGCAACTGATTTTCAACACCACGGTGTGTGTATTGAAGGGGATTGTGTACACAGTAATGATTGTATTTATAAAGAGAATTTATTCTTTGTAATAAAAGTTACTTTTTATATTTATAGGAATGTGGGTGAAGTTACTAAAATGTGTGCAAAAAATGTTGGCTTGTTTTTTGCAGTTCTGAATTGGTTTAAGAGTTTGTGTAGAAGTAGGTGTGCCTTACCTCTGCAGGGAAAGAGACTCTTTTCTACCTCTCCTTTCCCTGTAGTGTACAGGGTGTACTTTGTGGGTGACTGAAATCCAGAAATACTGGTGTTTAGGCATGTGTCCTTCAGACAACAGAATTTATATCTGCCTTTCGTGGATCTAACAGTAACTTCTACATTCAGCTTCTGAGAACAGTTCAGTCAGATAAAGGTAAGCTTGTTAATCTGTGAGTTTAGTAATATATGTACACTGAGTCTTGGATACCTGAAGATGTGAATAGCTATGATGGGTTAGATAAAGTAGTTAAACCTGATGCCTTTTGCCTCTTGTTACCCTAAGAAGTTTCTGAGGTAGAAGTTGTAGCCAGGCCATTTTTCTTGACAACTATTCATGATTTGTCTAATTCTGATGCTCAGATCTATACTTAATTAGCCATCTGTGATTTTGTCTGTCTTAAACCTGTGGGTGATGATTTTGCTGAGTATCTTTAAGTCTTTATGCTTTGCAAAATGGTAAGCTGTTGGGCTTACTGAACTTTTCCATACCATACTTCTCAGGTTTTTCCCCATGTGGGCTCCAGGCATCTCTTCTTGCAGCTGGAAAATCTGAAACTATTTGGTTTCTCCTGTAGAAGCCATTCTGTGTCAGTGACGGCCCATGACCACCTCCTTTGATTGTCCTTGTAAGAAAGAGGCAACTCTTTGTGCTGGTGCTGGACCAAAAAAATTACCTGATCCTAGAGAATCTTGCAACACATACAGCAGGAGTGAATGTTGGCATTTTGCATGTACATTTAATCAGCGGCGTGGCAGTGTGACACCATTTTTGCCTTTTTTCTTCAAGAGGTGTTTACTACTTCCTAAGACAGCACTGAGGGTTTTTAAATTTAGGACTCTAATAGTACATTATGTACTTACTGGCCCTGCTGCTAAATTTACAAGTCTGGTTTTGTGTTATCTTTCTTTTTATACCTGAAAGATCAAAATGCATTCGTTTGCCTGTTATACAGCATATAGGATGCTGATAAAAGTTTAACAAGTACAATTTCTCCTGCAATTTCCTTGTATCTTGGATCATATTGCATGGTGAATATCGCCAAATTTAACAGCATTATTTAAGTACCAGTTGTATCTTATATGCACCGCTGTATGTTACACAAGAGGAAAGGGGAAAAAAGCGGCGTTCAGTACAGCTGGAAGTGGAATGGGAAGAGAGGAGCCGGCGGCGGGGCCCAGCCCAGGTGCAGTGCCGCTCCTGTACGGCAGGGGGCACTCCCAGCGCTGTCCCTCACACCCTCCCGGCTCCCAGTGGATCAGGTGCGAACGGGAGATTTTTAGTTTCCTTTCCCATCTGAGAGGTAGAACACTGAAGAGAGAAACGCCGTGTGTTCGGTGTGAGCTCCAGCTTATTTAGTCTGATTTTTTTTGCGTGAGAGTGCTGGTTTGCCTGGGGCGAAGCTGGCAGGAAGGGCTGTGCCCTTCTGGTGCCCAGGTGTGTTCAGGGGCAGGGACGTCAGTTCCCAGTTGCTTGGAAGATTCCCTTGTTCCCTTTCCAGACTGGGCTGGTTTAACTCTGCTAGCCTCTCTGTGTACCCTGGGCGCTTCCAACCTTGCTGCTGCCGAGGATGGAGCTTTCCCGGAGGAAGCGTTTGCTTTGGGAGGGCAGACCCTGTAATTCAAAGGCTCTCGCCCTCCTGCTGTGAAAGCGGGGCCCTGCTAATGTGTTTCGCTGTATCCGTGATGGCGCGGGTTGGTGTCAAGCGTTTAACACCTGGGGCTGCAGGGAGTGCCATCCCGCGTCCCGCCGGGAGTTGTTTGTTTCTGGCGGTGGTGGTTACCAGCAACCGGCGCAGAAACAGCGGCCCGAGGGCTGTGAGATAAGCGCGCCGCGTCTGTCGGTGTCTCCGGCGGAGGTGGAAGCCGGGCGCCGGTTGCCGTGGCAGCCCCGAGTGAATCCTCCCCGCGCCCGCCATGGCGGCCGGGCCGGCAGGGGGCGGCGCG
>VXAX01006126.1:305562-420086 GCA_013399835.1 Leptocoma aspasia | reverse complement strand
TGACGGTCCTTCCCGCCCGAGGATCGCGGCGGGCGAGAGCTCGGCTCCTCGGTCGTGCCGGGGTCTGTGGGGGGTCTGCGTGCGTGCGTTTGTGTGCCTCTGTGTGTGCATGTGTGTGTGTCCCTGCGGCATCTCGGTGTCGTGCATGGAAAAGTAGAACCCCTCTCCTGGGATGCGATCGCCTGCGTGCGGACAGGGGCAGGGGAATGCGGGTCCAGTGTTTTATAATTGCGTCGTCTCTCCTGGTGCGTAATCAATCCCGTGTCATCCGCACACCGGGAGCGCCGCTCTTGCGGGCTCCCCGCTCTTTGGGTTCCTCCNCCCCAGCCCGGCGCCTCCCGCCCGGCCGCCGAGGAGGAGGAGGACGGCGGCGGCGGCGGCGGGTCCGGCGGGCAGCCGGAGGCGCTGTCGCTAGAGGAGATCCTCCGGCTCTACAACCAGCCCATCAACGAGGAGCAGGCGTGGGCCGTGTGTTACCAGTGCTGCGCCTCGCTGCGCGCCNCTCTGTGTGTGCATGTGTGTGTGTCCCTGCGGCATCTCGGTGTCGTGCATGGAAAAGTAGAACCCCTCTCCTGGGATGCGATCGCCTGCGTGCGGACAGGGGCAGGGGAATGCGGGTCCAGTGTTTTATAATTGCGTCGTCTCTCCTGGTGCGTAATCAATCCCGTGTCATCCGCACACCGGGAGCGCCGCTCTTGCGGGCTCCCCGCTCTTTGGGTTCCTCCGGCCGGGCCGTGCATCCCGCAGGGGCTCCCGGAACAGTTTGGCATCAAAAGGCACCTATTAGAAATATATCCGTTTAGATGTGTGCTGACACTAAGTAAGTGAGAAAGCCGTGTACAGGGGCTTAGCATCTACCATCTGTTTCGTTAAAATACCCAGGAAAGCGTATTTTGCATTGGAAAGGAAAATGAGGGCGCATGTCTGTTTCTCAGCCTTTCAAAGCTTCTGATTTCCTATGTGGAAAGCAGTATTTTTTTGTTGCAAGTAAAGCTCGATTTCTGAAAAGAAACCAAAGATGGGCAGCAGAGAGATGTGGTCGATACACGATGGTATTCCCCGGTATCAGCCTAGTCCACATTCAACGTCACAGAATTTTCTGGGAAGACAGTGGTTTCAGCATTTTAAAGTTGTGTGAGTCAGAAGGCAGTGGTAAATTCACAAAATGGGCTTAATGGAGCCCTCAGCATTTAGAGCATGAATATTATGCCTGGTGTTACAATTTAATGAAGCTGTTTGATACAGTGCCTGTCTGAAAAGTCTTTTGGCAGAGACTTGCAGTAATCCAGTTTGGAGCTAGTGGTAGATGCAAATATAAAAATATATTTAGTGGAAGAAAGGACATAATTTAGTTCTGCAATTGTAATGAGTCTAATAATGACTTCCATTTAAATGTGATCTGGTGTGCTTTTAAAATTGTATTAAAAACCAGGTCTTTGTAATGTTAATTAAATGCCAGACTAGCACCCAGAAATTCTAGGGAAATGCTCTCTTGACCAAGGCATCTGCATGTCACAAGCGCATTGAGCTCTGTGTTGCATGTCGTGTGCTGCTTTTGCTTACAGTCTTTTGAGAAGACATCAAGACTTTTTCTTTTCTTTCCTATTGCAGGAATACATTAGTTTACTATGTATTCCTTTCTTTTGTGGCTTTTTTTCTTGCTATTGGTGGACTTACTCTATTTCCTCTTACAGTATATCATTACTGGCTGTAGGAGGGTGTTGAATAGACTTTGATATAAAGTTCAGGCCCCTCACTGATATCCAACATGTTTATTTTATGCTAAAGCTTTACTGTGAAAATGTTTTAGTCAACGTGTGCTAAGCTGTGTATGTTGATACCACATCTAAATTTTTGGATGGATGAGATTTATTTTTTTAAATATTCCAGCCCTGTCTATTTTTCTTTTTTTTCACCTTATTAGTGTATGTATTATTTTGTGTAACGCCACATGTGTGTGATTATATTTTGAGAATCTTAAGAGAGTGTGTATATGTATCTAAACAAAGATAACCAGTCTGTTAAGACCTCCCAGGAAGGCAGGAGGCAGGAGCTATACCAAGGAAAGTACCCCCTCCAGTGCATATAATAGAAAAGGGGAGGCAGGGATTTTTCTGCCAGCTGTTCATTCTTATAACATCCTCAGTGAACCCACTTTTCCATCAGCTGCGGGCTGGTAGGTGCCTGGATTTGAAAAGAGGCAGGATTCCTCCTGGGGTCCTCTCCCTGGCCTTCCTCATCTATCTAACTTTGAATAGACTTTGGAAACAGAGGCCACTCAGCCTCCAAGGTTTCACAAGGGATTTTGTGTGTTCTTTGATTTGTGAAACCTGGAGCAGATTGTAACTGGAAATTGTATATATGTGATACATTGAATGTTGGGAATTCACTATACTGAATATTGAGGAGCTGACAGAACGCTTGCTTCTTGTTGGTGTCTTTTGAACTGTTCCTTATTGCTTACTGCATTCTCTTTGGGTGATGATTAATGAGCTTCCTCAGCCAGTTACAGCTCGAGCCTCTGGAATGGGTATTTGTTTGTAGGCTCCTGTATTCTCTTCGAACCAGTGAAAGCTTAGGAAGAAAGCCAGGAAGTGCCCTGGCTCTGTGGCCTGGGGAGCAGTACAACGTAACAGACCCTGAAGCTGTATGGTCACAGTAATTTTACTGTCAAGATACAAATTAAAGTTCTCTTAGAAAGAAGTACTGGTTATGCAGCAACTGATGGTACTTTTCCAAAGCAGTTTCTTGTGAAACAGTTTACCAGTTCATGCTCAATACTTGAAATTCCAAGTAACAATACATAGAAATTGAAGAAAAATGTCCTTGAGATAGGAAAGAGATGAGTTTCACTGATAGTGGGACAGAAAAATGCCCTTGGAGTTGAATCCCAGTCCTTAAACAAAACCAGATACTGATTTTCAGATCTTTCCAGTTTTATCTGTATGATCTACTAATATTTTGTTATCTTAGGAAAATATAAGGTTTTGGTTAAGTAGAAGTAAAAAGATGAAGAAGGAAAATGCCACCCAATTAATTTTCATGTCACCATTCATATCACCTGAATCCCTGACAAGAGGAGGATCAGGAAGGATTCCTGCTAATTGTTTTCCTGCCTTTGTGTTTCAGACAATTTAGATTTAAATGCTTGTGTCAGGAGGTTTGTTAGAGCAATAGGGGTTCTTCGGGTTAATGCTCTGAGTTGTAAAGCTATTGTTCTAGCAATACATAAAAAATGTATAGGTGTAGGTTGGTGCATAGGTTTGGATAATTCACAGGAACAAATATTGGCTGTTAGTTTCTGTTTTAGTGAACAACAGAATCCTGTGTGGGCAAATAAAGGAGTCGCTGAAGAATGGTGTCTTTGGGTAGTGAACATTCGGGCTTTGTCCAGGATTGTGGCGAACGATGTGATCAGTCACGCCTGTCAGTGGGGCTTGGGCAATGTCAGGAGCAAACGTAGTTGTGTCACAGAGTTTGCTCTAGAGATGCAATGAAGGCATACTTTTACAGAGCAGTGCAAACCTTCTTACTTTTCCAGAACCAAAGTAAGAAAGAAAGAAGATTTTGCTTGAATATGCAAAATAAATGTAAAGGTCACTGTCATTGTCTTAGTGACATCTAAATACCACAGAAGTGGTATTGTTTTCGAAATACCCATGGTGAAATTGGAGATACAGTGTAGAATTTATTTTAACTAATGGGTGCTTTGGCAGTCTTTGTTACTTGCAATTTATATGAAAAGAGCTAATGGTGGCATCCAGTAAAGTGCCAGATGCAATAAAAAATAACTTCTGAATGAGCTAAAACATTTGGGGTAAACATGTGGTTTGACTCCTCCAAGCTCTCTTCTTGCAGAACCGCATTTACACGTGTTTTTATAAACTTGAAGCAGTAATGAAATGATAGATATGAGCAGAAAACCCCACAATAGCTGGCAGTTGACATGATGCCCAGGATCCAGGGGCACCAGGATACTGTAGGGCACTGGAGGCTGTTTCATTGGGGTTGTGTCATTCCTGCAAGCTGGATAAGGAACTCTTGCTTTTCAGCACAGAGGCTGTGCCACCTCCTTCCCAGAGGTGGGAAATGGAAGAGTTTTGGGGATGAGCAAGTTTGGTAAAATGAGGGTTTTCCAGAACTGCATGTTTTGTTAGTGCCATATCCCTGGCTTAGCAAAGGTGGCCACCAGCTTTGGGCACTGCACTGAGCTCCCGAAGAAGAACAGCCATGAGGATCTCAGAAAGTGGCAAAGGAGGATATTTTGAACACCGAGTCGGGCTCACTTCCAGCTCTTGGCTGTTCAGGGCTGGCATGAATGTGGCACTCCTCGGCCTTACGTCTCCCTCCCGAAACCCTGAACTGTGGGTAGTGTCAGTGGCTCTTCTTTTGCCTCGTCCTCCAGCCCTAGGAGAGAAAGCACACAGGGAAATTACTGCTGGTCTTACCAGAAGCGAGTACAATGCAGATTTTTCTCTTGGAAATCTGCCAGGCATTCAGCAGGAGGGCATAATGCATGGAGTATTCTGGCTTTGAATCAAAAAGATCACAGAAAAGTTGACTGCATGGTGGCTTTCATGGGACTTGGAGGGCTTAGGGTGAGACACGCTGGAGAAGAATAGTTTATGTTGTCTTGGCAGTTTTAATGACTTCCATGTCCCTCTTATATCCTTGTGTGCCCAGGTTTTGGAAGGCAGGAATGGAGAAACAGGATGAATAAATGCAAATTCAACTTGTGTGCATGAAGACGTTCTTATCTGTCAGTCCCTGGTGGATTACTGAGGAAAAATATGCATGATTTTTAGTGGAAAATGAGTGTACTACCATTTTGCTTCTAATTTTGTTGACCCTTTTTAAAGATGATGGGTGGGAGTAGTCTTTCTTGATGTTTAAGTTTTGGAAGAGTTGTTTGGAATAGTGCTAAAAATATAGTAGCTTTAGGATGAAGACTTAATTATGTCTGGAATTCAAATCTAATTCAAGGATATTCAGGAACATCTGTATTTAAAAATAGTAAGGGTTGATGTGTTGAGTCTCACTTTTTTTTGTGCCAGAGTTTTAAGATAGATACCTATATAGATATTTTAATATTGGATGTCAAATGGTACGAAAATAGTACTAGACAGCAGAGAGGAGCCTCGGTGAGTTGATGCTTTTATGTCTTGCTCTACTGATCTGTGGAAGAGAGAAAGCTTAGGCCTTATTTATGCCAGGCTTTCTGTCTTCAGTGTGGTTCCCAGTACGTAAGCATGAACTGGAAGGCTTCCAGTCATGGCTTACACGGATGCATCCCATGCACTGGGGGTTATGTGGGCTCTCTGTGAATATCAGCAGATGCCGGGCATCCTATTGTAGGCAGTTCTGATAGGGGAGGACAAAATAAGCAAAGAAAAGATATCAGCATAACAAAATAATGTGTTTGGTTTAAAAAAAAACCCGCATATTTCAAATGCCTGCACAAAAGAAACTGAAGGAAATTGCCAACAGGGATAAGTGACCTTAGTTGCCTATATTTGAATGGAGAAATATTGAAGATGGTAAGTATGCAGTGAACTAATGAACTCTGATTTGATGTTGTCTGAAAACTGCATTTATTCCTAAGGAAAACGTTGAAATTTGAACTTTGAAAGAAGAACTTTGAGGAATTGTGGGCTTCTGGTATTAATCATGACTTAAAGTAAAAGGCAGGACTTTAACAGAGATTTTCTTGGCTAATGCAGTAAAAATGTTGCTTTAGAAAGGAAAATGGAATTTTAGTTGTCATTGTTAACAGCAGTTGAAGAGAAGAGTGAAAAATGAGACATCTGCCATGATGTTGCTGAGAGTTAATATCATGTCCCTATGGGGCATTGCTGGAGAAAGAACAAAGATGCTTTTTGGGGGGGATGGGGTGGAATAGGTAATGGATAATGGAGTCCAGCTTCAGGACTGGCTGGAGGTGATAATTTACCCCACAGTGCCCAGTGAGAGATGATGGGTGGGACTGGGGGGCACAAGCAGAGCTCTAAAAATGAAGACAGTAGCAGTGTATGATGGGACAGAGGGGAAGAGAGAAAGAGAGAGAGCCTTGAACAGGATGATTCAGAGCAGGACAGGATCAGAGTGACAGGCAGTGCAAATGCCCTGCACAGCAGCAGAGCTGTGGATGAGTCTTACCCAAGCCTGAGTGTGTTTGCCAAGTGTGCAGTGGGAATGTTGCAGGTAACAAGAGGATTAAAGGTATGTAACATCCTGCATCCATGTTGGCAATGAACATATCTTCATGAAAAGAGAGAAGCTTTTTCATAGTATCTGTTAAAAGGAAATTGAGGAGTGTTTTCTCTTCATTTCTGAACTAGCTTTTCACATTGCAGCATCAGATCCAATAAGGAGACAATATTGTTTTATTCCTGATAAAACCTTAAAACAGGTTGCATGACACATGCAGCTATGATTGCATTACTGTATTTTATTACTGTGCACTTTAAGAGGAACAAAAGGAGATGAGTCACCTTGCATAGTGCAAATACAAGACTGCAAAGACATAACTGAGGTAGAGAAGAATTAAGAGAAGTCCTTTTTCATTTACTTGAGAGAGTTTATTAAAAGGTGGTGGCAGTTCTTAACGGATCCAGTAGTGCTGAGTTATCAGTTTAGAGAAGCTGTAACCTGCTTTAAGTTCTGGATCCATCAAAAATGATGGGAGAAACTGCTGGTCACTTGAATGGAGTCACAGTTCTGCCAGGAACACACATATGTGTTGAATGAGCAGGCAATTGGGTAGCTCCAGGAAAAATTAGAATATGATCAGAGTAACAGAAATTAAAAAAAAAAAAATCAAGACTTGTGAACTCTGGGAATTCAGACTTTTTTTGGGAAGAGTTGGTATCTGTACAGGCCGGAGGAGGATGAGTGCAGTATCTGTATTTATTTAGCATCTACAGAAGAGACTGGCAGCTATGAATGGAGTTCAGCAGCAGTTGGAAATGCAGAAACTACCACAGTATTTGTCTTAGAGTAACAAAAGTTGATGTGATCCCAAGGAAAATTTAGAGGTTTGCTAAAGACAGTGAGCAGTGGAACATAGAAAAATCATATGTTGGTCACAGCCTTGTGCAGAATAGAAATGCGACAAGACAAAGAGCAACCATGTAATTATATCTTAGGAGGTAGCACTAAGGTAGCATGGATTTGTTAATTTGCAATTTAAAATATTTTTACTACAAAACTTAACAGAGTGTTAATACAGAAGACCTCTTAGTCATTACCTTTACTTCGTGCAATAGACAAAAAAATGCTTATGACTGTTCAAAATGAGGAGTAACTTCAATAAAGTGTTGAATGCAGAGAAAAAAGAAGGCATGAAAAAAGATTGGCACAGGGAAGGAAAGTCCTGATTTCCATTGGTCTAGAAACCTCTCTAAGAATTTTCCTTATATTGTCTTAGAATTTTTACAGTTTTCTCTTTCCTAAGCAGAAAAATGAGGCATATAATTACTAAGTCATCAGCTGTAGTCTGATACAGAAAGCATGAGTCATATCCAAAAAGCCACAAACTCTAAAACGTCATCCCAGTTCTTGTTACCTTCTAATTACAGTTTAAAGGAAGGGTATGTTGATGCTCAAAGCTTAAGTATTTTTCTTAAGAAGCTGGGTCTCTGTGCTTCCTGCTCAGAGGGGGTCTCTACCTCTCCTAATCCAGTCTGCTTCCTTCCACTTCCTCACGTTCTCTCTCTTTTTGACCTTCTTCCCTGCATCCTGGTATGTCTTACTCCTAAGATATCCTTTGCCTATATTTATCTTTATATTTTTCACTTTTTTTCCCTGTTTCTTTTTATCATACAAGTTTTCACTATCTGTCCTCAGCCTGGCTCACTTCTCCTATATCAATATTTTCCTATCCATTTAATTACAAATCCCATTCTTTGCATGTTTATCTCTTTTCCTTCTGTGGCATGATGGCCTTTGCTTTCTTCTTTCATTCCCTTTCCTTTTATTGGTGCTCATCTTGACTCTTGTATTGATGAACTTGTCATTTTTGGTGACTAATCTGACCAGTTTCAGATTAGTTTCCAAATCTCCAGTTTTTGGTAATTCCAAAGGTACCAAAACTCCATTTTCTGGATGTTTAAACATGAGTCTGAATATCTTTTTATTTTTTCACTTGAGGAGGAGTCATTCTCTTAAGGGCAAAGAAAAGCTTACTATTGTAGCTATGGTGCCTCTTGAAGATGTAAAAGCTAGAAAGCAAATACAAATTCAATTTATTGTTAATTTGGGGGGTGTGACTAAAGACCTTTCAACTCAAGGAACTTGAGTTAGTGACTCTCATGTTCTTCCTTGCTCCCTTTCCCTAGGTTAGCCCTTATGTTCCTTCTTCCTCCTCCTCTTCCACTCCTGTACATAGAGGCAGTGTCTGTCATTCCTGAGGGCAACTTGAGTTCTGTTGTTGTAGCAACAGCAGCTTGATTTCATTCCAAACCTGCAGAAGTGACATTTAATCATAACATTAATCTTTAACACAAAATGAGTTTCAGATTTTTTGCCAATATGTGCATCAGCCAGATGTTGCCAGAAAAGTCAGCGCTTGTCATTTCAATTCTGGAAGAAGCTGTCTTGAAGGTACTGCCTGTGGATGTGAGCAGAGGAGTCTGAGACACTAGAGGAAGGCTAGGGAGGTGCTCTGAGCTGCAGGGCTCTTAGACCAGCTGATTATAGCTGAAATGGTGGCTGTGTGACTGTGGTGTCACATCACTAAAGTCAACTCTGTAGCTTGATTTTTCTTCAGATAGAGGAGTGCAGATGGGTTGGCACATCCCACATGCTGTCCTACAAATACCCTGGGTCAGTCCATTCTAACATACTGAGTTATCTATGTTGCTTTTAAAACTCAGTCCTAAATGTGTGCTTCTTAGCATTGGTAGGAGTACAGGGAGCTCCTGCCTTAAGGGATGAGACAGTCTTCCCTAGTGCTTGAGGAAAGTTTATCATGACTCCTCTTGCTGAGGGTTTGACAGAAGAATACTTTTCAAATAGAAATTTTGAAGAAGAAAAAATGAATGTGAAGGTTTGGGGTTTCTTTTTTTTTTCTGTCAAATGTGTCTCTCTGAAGGGTGTTTTTAGAAATACAGGAAACCTCCAATGTAAGTCCCTTTCCTTCTTTCAAAAACATTTCAGTTTTTGCATTTTAACAAACTGAGAGTGAAAAATGATCAAATTTTCCAAACCGTAGTTTGTTTATAAACTGAAGTTGACAGTTAAAGTTGTGCTGTTTACTAGTAATGAATGCATTAGCTTTTATTTGAAAACTGTCATGGAAAATTACTGTTGAATATTTTTTGGCAATAAGAGTGGTAAAAATGCTGCACAGATGAATGTCTAGTTGAATGGTTCTGAAGTCTGGAAAAGTCTGTGTTTATGTTAAGAATCAGCAGCTGAAATAGTTTTTTAAGGCTTCACCTGTTTACCAGAGAAGCACTTCATCCTGCTTGCAGACAGAGACTGTTCTAGGACTTGCGGGGATTTTTTTTTTCTCCAGTGCTAATGAAGAGAATGTAGGCTACATTTATTAGTCACTGCTTTTTCAGTCATGTCAGCTGAAGAGAGAAGACGTTTCTACTCCCAGCCACTATAGATAAAACCAGTATAAATAAACTGGCTTGCAGGGGCCATATAAAAGCAAATTCATTTCAGTCTTGACGGATGCGTGTAAATGCATCAACAGTATTGTTAATAATCTCTTCAGAAATGTAGAAAATTCCCAATGGAGGGAGTCCACAAGTGACTGCGAAGAGCTTTGGGTAATCTGCTAAATGTATAGCTGGTCTCAGGGTACAGAGGCATATGGAATAGTTAATAATTACCATAGTGCAGTGTATATTAAAATGTTGTAAGTCAGTTGCTTGCACCAGCTAGGACACTGTCTGGGTGCATGAAAGACTTGTTATTCCCCCTCCTGCCCCAGCATGTGCACTTATGACAATACTATTGGGTTTCAAAATGCTGGTGTAAATAGGAATAAATTGTTGAGTTTAATTAAAAAAAAAAAAAAAGGCACTCCAGAGTTTGAGTGCTTTTCCTTGAGGAACAGCTGTCATGGAAGCTTATCAAAGGAGCTGCAAGATAAGCTTCTTGCTGTTACTTTCAGAAATTCAAATTTTATCTTTCTTGTTTTGGTCCGGGCTGATTTATTTGTTTCCTGTGCTTCAGGACTTCTTTGTTTCCTGTGCTTCAGGACTTCTTTGGGACTTCTGCTAAAAGGATGTTCATAGGATCTCAGCACTGCTGTGAGGTGCAGCAATGAGTGCTTGGTGCTACTCAGAGGATCTAGTGGACAGCTTGGCTCCTGTTCCCTTAGACCATAGGAGATGCAAGTCCAGATATTTTGAACTATCAGTGATAGTTTACAAACTGTTTACAAAGTTTGCAAACATTGGTGGCCTACTGTATGCACTGCATTGCTATAGGTTTAAAACTAGTACTTTTTAATGAAGTAGTAATTGTTTTTAAAAAAGTAATGTCTTTTTAAAGACAGCATATGCTTTTTTCTTCCCCTATCTTGACTACATTTCTCTGAATTAATCTTGTATCATAAAGATACATTGTTTTCATCACCTGTCATTTGATTTCACAGAAGTAGCCCCTAATATTAATAAATCTGCTAATAATCCTAGCAGTTAAAAAACATTCTCAGCAAATTTCCCCTGTTTATAGTTTGTAACAATCATGTGAATGTTACCACTTTAAACACCAAAAAATGTGTTATGTGGATCTGAAAATGAATGAACCAGAAGTACCAGTCCTTTTGAAAAGATAATATGTGATGCAAAAGCCTTTTTAAGTCACTCTTCTGCTCTTGGTTTTGAAGTCAGACACTAGTGCTAAGCATTAGCTTGCTTTGGCAACAGTTCAAAAGGAAAGTAAACAACTTTCACTCTATTAGGGGGGTGTTCCCTATTCATTCAGGATGCGTTTAACCTTTAGTTTCAAAGGAACGGTGATCAGTTCAGAATGAAAAATTAGGTTTTTCTGTGCAGGTGACTCTTCCCAGAGCTGAGTGTTTCGCATGCCATTCACATTTGTCATACAAAGTCAGTGCGATCACTCCTCTGTGCAAACATTGTGCCAGCCAGTTGGTTGAGCTTCCTTGGGCTTGTCAGCCAGTCTGATAGAATACTCCTTCCAGTTATGGGTGTATTTCCAAACTAGTGCAGTAAATCCTTCCTGATCATGACCTGAACATGTGCTCTTAGAGTAGTCACAGTCGAGCAAATGCATCCTGTTCTAGTTTTTGAGTATGTGAGGTCTCAGAATTATGTCACGTGTTTTGTAGGCTCTGTGCTATTGGGTCCAAAGCTGCAAATTCTAAACCAGCAGTGTGAATGCAATGAAACTGAAAAGCTAAGACAAAAATTGTGAAATTTTTTATCCGTGTGTTTTGAAATTAAAGTTTTGGGTAGGTCCCCTTTCAAATGGATAGATTTCTGTGGAACAATTAACTTTCTTGAATAAATTTTTTCCAGCAGGAAATCATCCTGTCAGGATTCCTTCACTCAACTTTGATAAGGATTATTAATACAAAATGATAAACTTGCTGCTTTTCATGACATGATGCCTTCCTGATGCGCTGTGAAGTTTCAGTCTTCTTTTTGCTAAGCTGTCAAGCCACTTTGGTATACAACTGTTTTGTATTTCAGAAAATTGAGATTTCAATTTAATGAAACAGTTCAGAAACTTAATTTTTCTTTATTATACAAATTCTAAAGTGATGTTTCTGAACTCAGAGGAAATGCAAAAATTGACGAGTGGGACTTAAAAAAGTAGTACTGTAATGTTTTAACTTTAATTTGCTTGAACTTCGTATTTCTGTTGAACTCTTTGAAATCCCAGAAGTATCAGATGAAACAGTGGCTTTTCCCTAGTTTATGAATGAATGCTGCTTATTCTCTTGAAATAACTCTTTGCTACTGCTTAATTTAAGCCAACATGTTTTCATGTTCCCTCTGTGGCCAAACATCAATCATACGATTTAAATAATGAAACCAGGCATTAAAGACACATTATTTTAAAAGCCAGTATTGTAAAGGATCTAAATAAAAAGGGTAGGTAGGGCCTTCTTGTTGTCAATACCATAATGCATAAACAATAAAAACATTATTGAAATGTGTGATTCAAGTAAGATGAGCAGTACTTGGCAATTACTTAAAAGAGAGAAGTGACTCAACTTTTTGGTTTTGTTCTTCCATCATCTCTTACTTTATCTGAAAACTTTTTTTTTTCTCTTACAGATAAATCAGGCCGTTTACACTGCACAGAAATGGAGGTAAGAGAAGTATTTTGTGTTCTCTGTTAGTGGTGATTTAGCTCAGCTCTTTCTCATTAATTTATAGCGTAGATGTAGTATACGTCCAGTGTGCAGTTTTCATTGCAAAGTTGTACTGTTTGTTGTATTTATGGCTTTTACTGGCAGCTGATAAGTGTTTCTTAACATGGGATATTTAGTCTCATGTTCAAAAATACAGGAAAGAAAGGCTGTGTGGTTTTTCAAAACCAAGATTAAAGATTTGCAATGCAGCCAGTGTAATCTCATTTGATATTAATCTCTTAAAGACATATGTGTATTTTAAAGAATATTTAATGTAGGTAATTTCTGTTGGATAAATTATTCTGTTATACTTACTTTAGAAAGGATTAATTGGTCATGGAATAAATACTTAGTCTTTATGGAATGGCTTGGTGATTTTTCACAACCTGAGGATTTTGGTGGAAGCAAAGAATACATGTGATCTCAGGGTTGTTAATTTAAAAGCATCCTGATTTCAAATACTTTTGATATGACTTTTGATTTATCACTTGGCAATGTTTTGGAGTCAAAGAAATATTGTTGTATGTCGTGTTGGGGTGAGAATAGAAACACAAATCCACTTAAATCTGCTTGATTTCTATCTTGACCCTTATTTAAATCTGTAGTTTTGATAGTAAACTGTGATTAGTGTTGTAATTGTTTTATATGTCAGATTAATAGATTTAATCCAGGACTGAATGCAAAACTAAGTAGAACATCTAGCTGAACAAGACGTGGACTCACCGTCTAAATTTTATTATCATACAGAGTAAATAATACAGTCTACTCAAATAAACTTTTCCAGCAAGAAATACAATTTCTGTGTCCCTTACAGGGCAGACTTTTCTCACTGCCTTTGAACTTTCTTTGAAATGTAAAACTGAGTTTTCACTTCCACTGCTCCATCGTACCTCAGGCTGAGCCTGGAGATGGGACAAGTGGTGGAGCATCTTAATTGGTGGCTTGTCAGCTTTCTCATCAATAATATATGTGAAGGTGGCAAAGTACTGTTACCAAGTGGTTTATTCTTAGATAAACTGTGTATGATGATGGCTGGTTATAAAGACAAAATGAAAGGCCAGCTAATTCAACTACAGATGGTAAAATGCTAAGGCTATCCAGGTTTTTTCAAGTGTTGATGATAATAATAAAACCAGAAATGTTTTTTCTGCAGGATACAGTGTAAGGAGTAATTAATAACAGACAGAAGTAGAGAAATTGGAAGTAGGGACATTTTATTTGCTTTGTGTTTGGTTTAAACAAATGCATCCTGCATTTGTTTCAGGATTTGCAAAATCTCAGTTCACAAATCTAGTGCCTTATTTACAAATTATAATCTAGTGTGTCATATGCTTTGCATAGTAAATATGTTTGCAATTTTGCTTTGTGTTTTTTAAAAGGAAGGTAATCAAAGGCCCTAACACTAAAAATACAGATAATAAACCACTGTTAAAATGTTTTTAACAAATCATAAAGTACTTCATTTTGGGAAAGTAGAAGTGGTTTTGCTTCAAATTAAAATGTCTAGTAAGAGTCAGTTCAATGTGCTATATTTCACTTTCCATGGGAAAAGAGTTTTCTAATTTTGATCTTCTAAAAGTGTATCTGTTGATAGTTGAAAAGCAGATTGGAGCTTCCCATGAGACAGAGGCTTCATTTTAGAATGTCTCTAATAAGCAGCACTGTGACTATTAGCATATTGACTCTTTTCTTTATCTTTGTCATTTTGAAGGAGTCTGTGAAGGAGTCAGTAGCTTTTTTCTCCTCCAAAATTCCTTTGGGGTTGCAGTGTTAGACTTGAAATTGATGATGTTTGTGTTTTTCAGAACTAGGAATTCAGCAGAGACAGCTCATCTCACTTTTTTTGATTCCTGTGGAAGAAAGTATGGGCTAAATGAACATAGTAGGATATGTGGGAAACTTCTTAAAATCTTAATGAATAACTATAATTTTTATTCTGCAAAACATGTAAACTATCCAGAATTGGGACACCTTTTATTTCAAGCCAGCAATATGATTGTTGTGTCAAGTTCAGAGTCCAGGTGCCATAGCCATAATATGAGGATGGGAGTAAGGAATAAGGTGACTTTGTTTAATCTGCACCTGCCTATAACTCTGTTATGTACATAATGATAGCACTCTTTAGTCCTTTCAGCCAAGGGGGTGAAATTATATAAAATATGCCAGCCTCATTTGTAAATATTTAGTGCTCACATAGAAAGTATTCTGTGAATGCAAAATGATTCATATGTAGGAGGGTTTAATTGCCATCTATTTGAAAAGACCCACCTAAGTGAGCTCAGGCCTGTTGTGTGTGATTAATTCAGTTAACCAGGACGTGCGCTGACACAGAGACACACGCAACCTCTCACGTTGTTTGAGAGTCAGAAGGGAATTAAATAGCCTGCCCCAAACAATGGTGAATAAATTACTCAACACCATTCAGTTCAAGTCAAATCACAGAAGGCATCAATTGTAGAAATGTTTTGGGGAGACTGTGTGCTGCCTATGCAAATTCTATTGATGAGCTCTCGGTATCACTATTAAAAATCTTAACATACATTGAAAATCACATTGAAAATTACCTCCATTGTCTATGGAGGTAATTTTTTTTAACCTTTTCATTGGAAACTTGAAGCATTGACTGTAGTTTAGATATAAATAATATAATAGGGAATAAATATACAGGTTATAAGAATACAGCATTCGCTGTCATACAAATGAGAATATACCTGTTAGTTCAGTGTATTGATGCAAATAAAATTAACCACCTCTCTCATGCAGATGAAAATGAGAACAGGTATTTAATAGCACAGAATGTTAGGATTTCAAAAGAGGTGTCATAATTTTGCATTAAAAGCCATGCCACACCTGTATTAAAGTGTGTTACCTGCTCATAATTCAAGCAGTGTTAAATGTGTATTTAGCATATGGTAATATCTGGGGTTCATATTTTTATCCTTGTTGAGTGTAAACAAAAGTAACATTCTGATTGAAGAGTAATTGCTGCAGCAAACAATCCTTGTCATGCATAGTAATAATCAGTTTGTTCTCCTTCCTGAGCATTAACCTTATGGTGACAAGGGAGAAGAAATGTCACTGCACAGAGGACAGGTAAAAATGTTTGAGAATAATTTCTTTTAGTAAAATATGAATGTGTGTGATTTCCATCAAAATAAGTTTTCATTATGTACTGAAAAAATAAATTTTTCTGTGAATGCTTGCAAATCTGGTAATTCTATGAAAGCTTTTGATTCCTTGTGCTTTTAAGAGGAAAATTAACAAGAGCTCAGAATTGCCTTGTAGAAACCAAAGCAGAATCGTGCATCTTTTCTTGCAAGCCTTAATTTGTGCTTGAGCATTATGTGGCAGTTCTGATAAGTGAAGCACTCATCCCTTGCTGATGGAATTATCTCACAGAGAAGCTGCACTCCAGCCTTTGAGGGACCTGCTATTTTAGATATCTGAAAGCCCATTATGCTTGTTCATTGATGTGGGGGTTCTGTGGCAGTCAGTCTGACCCCCTGATTTTCCTGAAATACTCCATAGTCGCAAAGAAGCAGCTTAACAGACACTTAATTAAATAGCAAATGCACAAGAAAGTGGAGTTTAGGTTTTGATCTTTAGTGTTTTGTAATGAGCTGCTTTTTCAAGAGGAGCTTTGTTTTTTTGTAATTTGTATAAGTTTCTAGCATATCAGGAGGAGATTGATCTTGAAGAAAAATGGATTTCTGATGTTTACTTGCTATAAGCTTGGCACATTGCCCTTTTCATTCAGCAGTTTCATTGGGAGTACACAGCAAATATTGGGCTGGAGAACTAATAATGTATTTGACTAAGCTGATTTAGTGATAGTCAAATCCTGCCATCTGTCCAGAGTTCTCTAAGAGAATTCAGCTGTTCCTCGTAAAGGCTTTGTAATTTTGCAGTATATGATGTGCCTTTATTAATCTACCCTGGAGTCACACAGGATTTATGATGAAATCTCCATTCCAGTGATACCACCGATAAACCTTTCAAGAAGCTGGGGAAGAGTCCAGAGGCAGTTTCAGCCTTTGGTTTTCTGACAAATTCAGATAATGGATGGTGGAAAACTAGGTCTTACAGTAACTTGAGCCCTTCCAGGGAACATTTTGCCTGCAAAAACCACAAATAATAGAGCATAGAGTATTAAGTGTTGCTGGTGTTTATTTGATGTTTTGGGGGTTTTTGTGGTTTTGGAGGGTTTTTTTCTGTGGGTCTTTTTTTGGCTTTTGGTAACTACAGAATTCCCTTTTTTTCATGGAATAAGATGGAAAAATCTATGACTATAGATTATATGAATCTAAAAGAGGACTGAGAGTTTTGGAAGAATAAGGTAATTTTTACAGCTCTTTAGATTTTGCAGAACTCTGTCTATATAAATTCTATTAAATTGTGCTTGAGAAGATACCCATCTAATGAGAAACATGCTAGCATATCTATGGCAGCAATCATATGCATTCATTGATAGCTAGCATGTCAATTAGCTTTAAGGCGCTATTTTTTGAGTAAACCAATACTGTTGGATGTGTTTGCCTGTGTTCAGACCAAGAGATCAATTTGATTGCTCATTCAAACTGGAAGAAAAAATTAAGCTTCAGATGTTTGCATACTAACCATTTAACAGCCTTTTGTGTTGTCATTTGTTGTTCAGTATAGTAAAAGACAAGTTTATAGAGTATCAGTATGAAATAAGAATACTGTGCCTCATACTTCTTTTTCCTGCTAAATCTCTTGAAGCCTTCTGAGGCTTCTTTAGACATTTTTCTATGAACTCTGCTACTTACGAATTTTCTGTTAGAGAGGCTGTGTTTTCCTATCTCTTTGCTAATTTCCAGAAAGTTAATAGTCAAAGCACAATAACATAAGGAATATGCATTCTGTGGATGAATAAAAGAGGATAATAGTGTGGTTGCATGGTGGGAGTTCATTGTTATTGCTTGAAGGATTTTGCCCAGGGCAGTGCTGAAACTGAGGTAAAATATACCCTGGAGTTCAGTAAGTTCAGTTTCAGTGATAAGTGTGACCTGATAGCATTAGCTTTTGGATCTGTAGGGGACAAACTCCAACTCAACTCCTTTTTCTGAATGTCTCTATTCACTCAGAAATTCAACATCCACAATATAAGAAGTGCAGGAGATACACAGGTGATGAGAATAAAATATATAAAATGTAGGTTAAATGACAGATGAAAAGCACACAAAACACTTCAGTCTCTGAAGATTTCCTGTTGTTTACAGCTCTTCTTTCCCTGTTTACACCACTTCATTCCACACAGTGCTTACTCTTGCAGTGGTGAATTTAGTAATACTGAATAGGTTCAGTTTGGTATTTGATTTTTGGAAAGCCAAGGGAAATGAGACTCTGGGGCATTTTCGGTTTTTTTTCATATGAACAAGGAGTGCTTTAGTGGGCTGGTTAAGTATCATGATATAATATTGCATTCATTTTGTACTGCATTTTTTCTGCCATATTCTACTTTTGATGTCGTAGGACACGAATAACTTCCTTTGACTGAAGTGGATATTCATGATGTTTCGCGAAGAACATTGGATTTTTTTGTTTTTGTGAAGTGTTACAGTCTTACTAGATTGTTAAGTCATCGTAAGAGAGAAAGTTGTTCAAACAGACCTTTTGTGTCTGTGTATTTCTAACTGATGTCCAATTTTTTTACATTTCTGTGTGACTGGATTTAGAGGCTCTCTAACATAAAGTTCCTTGAAAATCTAAGCAGCATTATTTCAACAATAACATGCATTACTGGCCATGGCTCATTTTAACATAGCTAAGATAGCCTAATTGCTTGTTAATCAGGCTTGAATTTGGTCAGTGGTCAAAGAAGACAGGAACTCAAGGAACTAAACACTTTATTTCACTTCAGCAGTTCAGTTACCAGGCACCAGTTTGCCAGTTTAAAAGCAAATGTTGTTTTAAATTTAGCCATTAAGAACATGAGGTAAAGATTGAAAGACAGTATCAGTAAGTTTGTTTTCAAAATGTGAAGAGATTTAAAGTGAGAAAAATAGTTGTTTATAAATAAGGTGAATTCAGAGTGCTCCCACCTACTTTGTTTAATACACCTGTGCTCTTCTTCCAAGTGATAACTTACTAACATTGAGTCATTCTAACATTCCTTCTTTGAATGCACTTAGAAATACTGATCTGGTTCATCTAAACAATTCTTTTATGAAATAGTTAATATTTTAACATTTAAATTCTGATACTTCACATGTATCAAACCCCTTCCAATTTATACTTGGGAAAATAACAAATCCTTATGAAAGGCCTTTTTTTTAAATGCAGCTTTAGCTGACCTAATGCAGATGAACATGTGGAATTTTTAATGAACAAGTAGACAGTGCCGTTAATCTTTGTTTGGTCTTCAATTTCTCTTGCTGCCTTCTGTTGTTTTGTGTCTCTTCTGGAAGCAAGAAGAACTGCTGTCCTGTGCTTGTGAGCATGAAGAAGCTTCATTTATTGCAAGAAAAGGGAGGAGAAATGTGGTGTCCCTCACAGGATTTCTAAAGGTTACTTAGGGAAAGTCCTAAAGTAAAGCTTAATTGAAATTTCAGTGAGATATGCATTTTCAGTAGGTCGGTAACAGGGCAGGTCATGGTGGTTGGTTCAGAAATTCCCTGTAACACTGTCTTTGAGCATTCAAATATCATAAGACTTATTCTTGCATACAGTGAGATCAGCAGAAAACAATCTGTTGAAAATAACATGGGGTTTTTTAATTAGTATCTAGATTTTAGTTAATACATATGCAGATAAGTATATTTTTTTCTTTGCACTTCTATGACTAAATGTTTTTCTTCACACAAACATTTAACATGTAGCTTTTTATCTAAATCACTTGACCTGAGAAGTTGAGGCATTAAACAAAGCAAGATTTGCAGCTGAGTTGTGAGAGTGTGCAGCTCTGTGTGCTTTTTTTGGCAGAGAGGATCCTGAGTTGGTCTTGGGGCTCACTTGAGGCAAAAGGGGTTTTGTTAGTTTTATACTTTCTTTTGTTTGACTTGACACAGTGCAATTCATTTGAGCTTTTGTTCCAGAGTGAACTTTATAGCAACTGGTAAGTTTCTGTGCTCCCCATGACCTACCAGTGTGAACATTTTCATCTTAAGCTGTTTGATTTAGTCTGCCGGTTACATGTCTGTGATGTCAATCATGGGAAGACAAAGCAAGCTCCAAGATTTCTTCTTAATAGCATGAAGGAAGGAAAGATGTTCCATGCTGAACTGTTGGATTAGCCTTTAGTGTTGCTGGGTGCTGTAGCAGGTGAAGCAAAATACTTTTATTTACCAAAAGGAAATGCAGAGGGTAAATTAAACACACAGATAAAATTAGACTAAATTCTAAATGTGTATTTCATCACGTCCCTTTCTTCCATTAACCAGTGGCAATTATGAAGCACCTGTAATGCTTTTAGTACTTCACCCTCAGCAAGAAGTAAAGGTTAAATAATTAACTAGGACAAGGCAAGCTGTTCACACTTAGTAGATTTACTCCTGCTTCATTTAAGAAAGTAGGGGTACTCTGTTAAATTGATGAGTGTTTCTCTTCCACCTGTGAGTCCCTAAGTTTGAAACATCCTTGTCCAAGTCTCCCGTCACCATTTCTCACCTGTATTGTACCTTTACTTCCCAGTGTCCTTCTTCTGCTTTCTTCCAAAATATTTTATAGTTCATTCATTAACTTCCTTTATTTCTGTTTCTCCTTAACCAAAAAGTTAATCATCTGCTTTTGCAGGTGTGTGTTACTGCCTCTGCACAATATTTGATGATTCGCAGTGTTGCTGAGATGACTTTCTGCTCCAAATGTGTGCTTTCACAGATCTCTGCTCTTCTGCTTGTTTCTTCTGTTGGTCCTAGTGGATGATGTACTACTATCTGAATTCATTATTTTTCTGCTCTTTTTTTCTCATTGTGTCTTTATCTTCCTCTGTTATCTGGACCTATGATACTGCCGTTATCTTTGACTTGCACTCTTTCCTTTCCTCCAGATGCTTGCCAAATCCTTAATTGCTGTCTGCTAAAAATACCCCTCTCTTCTCTGCTGCCAAGATGGTAATTCAGGCTTTGTGTTTTTTGTATTCGGTTGTCTTGGCTAATGCAAGCTACCTACTCCTTTCTTGGCAATGATGGGAATTCTTTCTTCAAAGTTTTTTGAAAGACTCTCTTCTGGCTGCGTTGTGGTTTTGGGATTGCCATATGTTGCTTTTTGCTTCACCTGTGACCTACACATTCAGGCTATCTTCTTTCTACTGCTGTAGATCTGAAGCAAACACTCACTGCATAGTAAACAAGTTGCTCCATCTGGTCTGTTTGTTAGTAAGATGTGCCATGCGTTGTTTGCTTTGAAGGAAAGCTCTTCTATGTTCAGGGAACATAGGTGGGAAAAATGTGCATGTATCTTTCAAGTACATATTTCAAACTCCTTCACTATTTGGTGAGTGTGAATCAACACTGTCTTTTGAATATACTTTATAGCATCTCAAATTACACTGTTTTTCTGAGCATGTTGCCTGTCCTTGAATATTTGAGTGAAAGCTCCATGCAATTCCTAAGTCTTCCTGAAATGTTTCATATCACTGGGCATGGAGAAAATAAATATGGTTGAAACTGCATGAAAACAGTCAAGTAATTGTGGTCTCTGGTCCTTGGCCACCTTTTTGCCTTGTAATTTTCCAAAGAGCTGTTCTTCTTTATAACTTTGTATTGCTTGCTGTTGCAGTTTGCTTTAAATCTACAACTAGTAAGGCATGTAGAAAAATAGTTATTTTCCGTTCTTTCTTTTTTTATCTGTCTGTACAATGACAGAAATTATGTCCTTAATGAACTTTGTTGGCCAGAATAATAACATTCAGCATTACTTTAACATAATAGTTTTAGCTTTCATTGACCAACTGAATGCACTCAAGGACTTTTGATTTTATTTAATACACAGATGTTATAGTGAATTTTTCTGCAAAATTCAAAAAGCTTCAACATTTTGTGAGCTGTCATTTCAGTCTGATAGAGAGAGCTACTGCTGAACCTGAACCTGGCTTTCTTATTGCAGAGTCTGGTGCTTCCATTGCACAGCATAAAGGGCATTTGAACAGTAGCACTGCATTTATGGAGAATCAGCTGCATGGTTATGCCTGTAACATTTAAACCATTGGCACTGGGAAAATGTGTTGGCATACTATTTGTTTTTTCATGTTTTGGACTCATTTTTCGATGAGAAATAAAAATTGAATCTGAAAAACATAGGTAAGGGTTGTTATATGAGACAAAGGAAGAAAAACATGCCATTGTGATGGGGAGAGTTTTACCACTTATTTAGAGACATTATAGCAAAATTATTTTTCAATTTGAAGTACTTCATTCTCTCACAGAAGGAAAATGTTTGTTTAAAAGTTAAGATCTCTTATCCCTGGACTCCTAGCTTTCTGGAGTGTTGCCTGCCTGCAGCTCTCAGATCCTTCAGATGATTTCTGTGTCTTGTTATGGTAGTTGTAGACACAGCAGACTTCACAGCTTAAAACCCAGACCAGGAGTAAATAAGTGCGTGATGAACTTTTCTTTGAGTTCTATGAGTTCTGTAAGTTGCCCCAGTGATTTAATTATATGGACACTAAAGCAGATTAGATGAATATTTTGGTGGGAGAAAATAAATGTTCTCATTTTAGAGAAAGAAAATTTAAGTTTGAAGACATCAGGGAGATTGCCTGGTGTGATATTTGGACTATATGGTGGAGCCAGCATAGAATCTAGATAGTTTAAGCCTTAGTCACAAACTGCAAGATCTTTCTTCAGATTTAAAAAACTACCCAAAATAACAAGCCCATTACTTTACTGCCAAGAAATTACTAATTCCCTCAAGAGACATTTCATCAAGATAACTAGGAATTTACTTTCAGGCTAGGCTGTTCTTTATTTCTTGTGTCAACTTCTTAAATACTTTAAAGTTCTATAGAAGTAGTAGTCCATTCTCTTTAAAAATAAATTTCTTATCTTTCAGGTTTATGCATGTAGATGTTGCCATCCTAGTACAAAATCAGACTTTACCTTCTGTTGTTCCCTTTCTGGGAATGGATAAACGGAGCTTTGTTCCTACACAGAAGACAAACGTACCCCTAAATTTCTTGTACACATTTCAGTCAGAAAAAGCATTTCAAAACAGATACAGAATGTTTGGAAAAGATAAAAATGAACAGTTTCATAGAAGGAAAAAAGCAAACATGGAGAATTTGAAGTAGGAGTCATATTCAAGTATGAATAAAGTGAAATTATTCCAGTAATAAAGGATAGAAGCATTAAGAACTAATACAAAATAAGGACTCTTCTTTACTGCAGTGTTTGGAAAGGCAGTGAAACAAATTAAGCCTATTGTCATTTAAATGTGGATTAAGTAATATTTAGCTTTGCTGTGTGGTATTACTATAATAATAAGCAGTAGGACAAAGAACTTGAACAAAATATTCTGTTACTAGTGAGCAAGCTTGGGGTCCTAAAAACAGAGTTTCATTTCACAAAATCTGCTTCAGAGGACTGGTAGCATTTTTTTCTTGCACTTGTATCATGAACAAAGATATAATCATTAAATCCAGCCTGAACCTCGCTGTGAATTAGTGTAAAACAACATTTTTGTGTTCTAGCATTTGAAATGTCATATGGAAACACAAAGTGTCAGACTAATAAGATTCCATGCACTTTCCTGTCAGTGGCTTGTCCTTTTTGTTTTTGGAAAGATGGCTTGTATATGTATGGAGATCTTGGTTTTTCAGTCTTAGTCTGTGTCAGTATCTAGATAAATGTATTTTAGGAGACAGTGGGCATTGCAGTGGATAAACATATACAGTGCCTTGCATTTCCTGGCATGGAAACTTGAACATTACGGATTAACAGACAATTGCATTTGTATTTTTGTTATGTTGTTCACCACTGATAGAATTTGTGTGACACTGGGGTTTTTGTTTGACATGGCCTATTGCATGATTTACTTGTTTGACTTGGCCTATTACAGGTGACTGAAAGCAAGTTTTCAAAAAGCTTTCTGAATAGAAGATAGAAAAATGATGGTTGCTGTTCTTTCCCCCTGTTTAATGGCTGCAGGAGCAAAGATCTAGTTAAGATCTTGCTAATGTCTTGTTAGGAGCATGCCCATCCTTCTCAGTCACCCAGTACAACAGAAACTATATATTACTTTTTTATGATTCATTCTGTTGAAATTATCTTGGCTCACTTCTACTCTTTTACATCCCTTTCTCCCTTAAAATAATTATTTTCTAATTACTTTGCTTGTCACCTCTTAGTGCCAGATCTCTTTAGCTCCTCCATGAATGAGGATCCCAGTCTGTACTTTTTTGTTTTGCTTTTTTTAAAATTTCTTTTAAATTGCTGCAATCTGCCTCCAGAGAACAGACTCCTCAAAGCATTCTTCTTGTCATCCACCCACACATGGAGTATCTCTGCTGCTCCAGAGTGTTCCAGTAACTAAGTGTAGAGCTGCCAGTGGATTCAAATCCCACAAACAGAGGAAGCAAAGCCCACATCTGCATAATCCTTCCTTGTAAAGGTGATGGGTGGCTATTTAAACCATGTTGGCCCTATTTGTGTTCCAGGCTAATTCCATTGTTGTCCCTGTCTTGACCCAGTTCTGCCATGGCCCCAGGGGCTGCAAATGGCAGGAGTCTTGAGCATCATAGTGCAGGATTTCATCTGCAGGTGTTATGAGGGTATCCTGATCTAAAAAAAGTCTGAGCAAAAGAATCAGATATTAATGGATACAGCAAACAGTTGTCCTCAGCTTCAAATCCTGCTAAATTCTGGTTGCCCTAAGCCTCACAGGTGCTGCCATTGCACCTTCTGACACCTACAGCTGCAGAGAGTCAGGATTCTGAATGTAACAGTTGACTCTTAGAGGTGCTGTATCTCCCTTAACACCTTGGGCCTATCACTTGCTCTTGGCCTCTGACCTCCAGGACTCTTGTGGGCACTTTGTCCACTTGGCACAAGTGCTGCCACAGTCCATTTGAGAGATATAACTACTGCACAAAGTCTCGGATTTCCACAGCTTCTTCCACTGCAGTGGCTGACTTAAGAATGTCTTGCAGAATTTCTAGGGTCAAGAAAAACAGGCATTGTCCTTCTTCAGCCTGCAGAGAATACTCCTAGGTCATAAGATGCTAAACAATCTGATTCTTGTATCATGAGACTGAACGATGCAACATCTTACTGAATTTGTACCTTTGGCAATATTCACTAGTGTTTCTTTCAATGAAGTTGGTTTTTCTGTTACTCACAATGTTCTTTATGAGAAGAAATTGAAGATCCTATGACAACTGTTCCTGTACAGACAATTCGTGTTTTTCTTTTGGATACATAAGTTTATGAGCTTTATAACTTGCTCGGAATGTGAAAAATTGTCTTTTAACATTCATGGGTTTGAGCCCTTCAAATTGTCTCTAAGATTTTTTGTCTCCACTGTGGAGTGAGTAACTGTGGGGGTTACCTATCCCTACTCAAATCCTTTTGACATGGCTAATGTGTTGTGCCAAGACAGATTCTATTAGCTGTGGTCTTGTTGGCATTGCTGATTGTGGTTTATTTCATGAGCCTTAGCTGCATTAGAGCTGATTAGGAACATTTCCAGCACTGACTTCTTCAGCATGGGCACCAGGAGCTCTGCAGCTTCATTAACTGTGTGGCATTGCTGATGACTCTGGCAGCAGTGCTGTTTGCCAGGGGCTGTGCAGGGCTCTGCGTCCTTGCATGCATGAAGGCCTCTGCATTTTAGTGTCTGTGTATTTATTTGTGAGACAGGGCTTGAAATCAGCCAAAGTTACAATGTTAGGGAATCACAGAATAATATATTTAGAAGGGACATTTGAAGTGACCTCTGGGCATCTGGGGTGGATGACCAACATGCTGAAGACAATAATAACTTCAGGTTAAATGTGGTTGATAAGGACCTTGCCTAGCTGCATCCAGGGTTGGACATCCCACAACCTCTTCAGGAAATCTGCTCCTCTTTCACTACCCTCCTTGTGAAGAACACATATGCAGACAGCCACCCACCCAAACATAGAAAAATAACTTCTTAGTGGTAGCTGTAGTTGCCTGAAAATGTAATTCATGGGTATGAGTACATTCTTTCTGTCTTGTCTTTAATCTACCACCACTTGTTTTGAATTGCAGGTTGAGAAATACTGAGGGCATGGAGGTTAGTGCTCAGAGCAGAGCATTGATGTGGCAGCACAACAGAAAAGACAAAGGCATGAGCTCTGTCTTGGAGTAGTGTTGAAGCTAGAGACAATGAGTGATTTTATTTAAACTTTGCATTATTATTACTATTTTCTGGATACAAAACTCATATTTTATCATGCATAACAAGCAAAAACACATAGAAATCTTTTTATGTATTTATGTGTATTTATTTTTGTCATGGTGAAATAGCACACAAAAGAAAGCAGAGTGGACACATTGGTGTTTCCTGTTAGGAGCAGTATGGTATTGCTTGCTTTGCAGGCATGTAAAACAACATCAGGAGTTACTGTGGGTTGCACAAGGAAAAAAATGAAGTGAGGCTTGGTAGCTTTTTGTTAAGTAGGTATGGTAAGCAGATATGTGCTCATTTTGAATATGTAAATATCTGGGGTGGGATGAAACAATTCCCCTTTAAGTGAAATGATGATTTCAAGAGTCATAGAACCTTGTGACTGATCACAAGTTTTAGAAGAGACTTCAGTTCGTTGAACCTAATGTTACTTACATAAAGTTTGTTGTTACTTAATGAGTCTTATGGATTGTAATGTTTAAAATACCCAACACGTGTTACCATAATGTAGCCATTTTCAAATGTTATTAAATGATCATAAAAAGACTGTTAGGCTGTCATTGTTATTAGACAGCTGGATATATTTCATTTTCTGATTTGGATTGTATCACTGTTTACCTGCAGTGAAGGCAGTAATGAAATGTTTTCCAAACGTATGAGCCCGGACAGTTTCTACATAAACTAAGAGCTCTTTGTATATCCTGGATCTTTCTCCCTTTGTTGTGTACATCCTTTTTTTCTTCCCACCTGGATGTCTTAGATTTAGATAGATCTTTGATAGGGATTATTTGTATAGATTTTATATACCTTAGATGATTTAATGTTTCTTATAGAAATGCAGCTGCTCAACAACAAGTAACGTGCCATAAACCTTTTGCTCATATATACGCCTATAGAGATAATTCAGTTTTAAAATAAGAAGGTTTCAAGATAAGCAAGTATTTCCCAGATATTACGAATGTTTTCTTAGCTGCTCATTTTGTTAAACCAGCCTAAACATATGCTGTTTGGAACACTTTGGTGGTTTGTTTGCTCATGTTGTCGTAATGAAATAATTTATGTAAAAAAGACTAAATCCCCATGTGTAAACCAATTCTTTTTTATTGCTCCTTAAATGCTCTGAGTCCAGGTTATTTTAACTGTGCATTAGCCTCTCCAAGTGTTTGATGGAAAGAAAGTTTGGTTGTTTTCCAGGGTCAGAGAGGAGAGGAAGGGAGTCTAACACATGGGAGTCCTGAAATATTTTAATAGCTTGGAACACCCACGCTGGCCTCGCGTGGAGAGATGAGGTGTCAGAGACAGCGCAGGGAGGTTTCAGGGAGGAGGTGGAATTGTTGCCCTGGCCTCACAGGGTGCCAGCTTACTCACAGAGTGTCACTGGGCGTGTAGGATGGTCAGATGGCTAGGAGGAATGAGCCATCATGTTGGCTAAACCAGGTTAGTGTCTCTAAAGAGAGCCAGAGGTCCTTACAAAGGACAAGTTGGAGGAGAATCCTGCTGCTACAGCCCCCCTGTGTGCACTGTGGAGGATTGTGCCACCCAAAATGAGTCTGCCAGTGCAGGAGTCACAGTCACGTGATAACCAAGCTGTTTGGGGATGTGAAAATCACATGCATGTTCATGTTCAGTATTTTCTGTCATAGTTGGTGTCATTTCTTTTAAAGGAAGGTCTTGTTTATTTGTTGCTGTTGATGGACCTAATTGGTGTTAGTTTCATAAACAATATTGGATTAAAAAGGCCATTGTTCGCTCCCACAAACCCATCAATGACTTGATTACAAACATTTTCCAGGATATTCCCAAATACAATAGACTTCATTTAATTTAAAAATGAACACAACAAAAATGAACAATGTGGGCTTGTGAGTAGTCTCATGGACAGTTATGAAACAAGTGTAGTGAGCAAATTGCCAAATCTGTATTCTGTAGGATGATGTTTCTCTTTTCCTGAAGAACATGACTATTATTTTGTCTCACAGGTCAGGAAAACTCAAGATGAATTAAGAATCTGATGCCGCTTTCTCAAAAGTGAACTTTCCAAGTCCATATATATTTCAGTTATGTCTTATATATCCTAGGTTATGCCTGAACACTGGATTGTTCTTTTTCTAGACTTCAGACTTCTCATTTTTCAGTAATATTTTCTTTTCTGATAGTTGCCACATATGTTTAATAGAATAATTCACACTTTTCACTCGGTGCTTCGGTATTTCCTGATACCAAAGCGCAGTGCCCCATGCCAGGATCCTCTGCACACACCTCTGGTATAGGGATGGGTTTCTCATGCCCAAAGCTGGTTCTGCTGGGGTACAGTAGCCTTGGATCAGGTGGCTATGGAAACAGCCATGCCAGAGCTGTGAAGAAGCTGTGATGTAGGCATTCCACCTCCTTTCTCAGGAGGAACATTTAATCTGAGCCTTTGCATTTTGTCTCTTGAGCTATGCTGCAGCTTGCCCTGTGCCCAGCCACACCCCTCGCTGGACCTGACCCACTGGCTTGCCTTCCTGGCCAAGCCTCCGACCTGCCTTGTCACTGTGGGATGACTTTGGTCATCATGGACTCTGGCTGACCCTGGTTTCTCTCACCAAACCTGCTCTGCTTTTCCTGTTTGAGGATCTGTGCCTGGGTCCCTGGTCAGTGAGGGCACTGCCCCTGCCTCTGTTGTGGTCACCCTCTGCTCCTGACTCGCCCCCTCTTGCGGAGGTGGCTGCCCTTAAATGCTTCCTCACACGAGTTCCTTTACTCATTCAGGAACAGGGAAGCATGTTTCCTTTCCCTGATCACAGCATGAAAAACCAGTACAGAAAATACAGACACACACAAATGCTGAACTTTGAGGTGGGTATGCATGCACTTCTTATCTCTCCCTGTAGCAGGGGCTGCCGACACATGCATGTGAGTACAGGTTTACACAGAATACAGAAGTTTTTAAAGTAAAATGATGAATTGTCTGGAAGATGCATACCTCTGCTGCCTCATCTTTTTTGAGAGTATCACAGTGGGGTATCAAAGAGTTGTCCTGTGTTTGTCCCAGTGATTACCATACCCTAACTGCTGGCAGGAATCAGCATGCCCCAATGCCTGAGAAATTACTTCCAGGTTTGTTTCAGTATTTTATATCTGCATCCCCTCCCAGGCCAGTGAAGATGCCATGATGACAGGGCCAATATCCATAGAAGAGCCACCAACCAGCCAATTAGGTGGCTGTGGCCTATCTATTTTTTTCATCTTCCCACCCTTGATGTGTGATTTATGTGGCCATTGTGAGCTAGTCTAAGTATAAATTTAGATTGTTACTGGGATCTTTGTGCTTGTTTGCTTGAAGGTCAAAGACTTCTTTGTGATTGAGAGAAATTCTTTTGTGGAAAGCCAAACATCTCAATTGTTTCATAGCAAATTATATTTAGAAAGAAATATTTTTACTGTAACTTCTGAGGAGAGAAATTATGACTTACTTTAAATAAGTCTTCTTACTTTACGAGTCCAGAATGAGCAGGCTTAAACTTTCAGGCCAACAGAATATAATACAATAAATACTAAGTCTCCTCTGATACTCTAAGTGCCCTCCACTTGCTTTCATTAGCAGTGTTACTACCACACAGTCCTGTAAACACAGTTTTAAAGCAAGCTAATACATTTTGTGTCCCTTCCCTCTCAAAGAGAAGATATTACATGCAAAGAGGGAGCTTCACTTGCTTTAAAGAGGAACAGTAAACGCCTGATCTTTCAAGGATGGATAACAAAGTCAATACTATGTCCTTTCTCCTCTTACAGTATCTAAACTGTGAGCTGTTTTCAAGAAACCTCAGTTTTGTAACTTCCATGGTGTTTATGTATTAGTTAAAACTAGGTGTACTTTAATACCAGGGTTGACTTTGGACTCTACAGAACACAGTAGTCCTTTGCCCATTTTCATTGCTCCCCAAAGAGGAATGAAAACACATACTTCATGTATCTGTGGAGCTCTTCAGTTAGGAATACTTGTCAGATAACTTTGCTTATTATACTGTTGTTAAAGTGCTAAGGGAACAGAACACATCAGAAATCTTCCTTTTCTAAATTACTAAGACAGTATTTCAGGAAAGCCCAGCAAAGAAAATGGCAGTGTCTATCTGAGCTATGGCTGCTCTGTGCATAAAAGAATCATATTGAATGAATATGAAAAATGAAGAATCTGTTACTTAGTCAAGTGGTTATATTTAAGAAATCCTGCAAAGTGAGCATCCCATAATCATCTGATGCTACTTTTTTCACATCTCTGTGCCGTTCTGGCTCCTCTGACTAGATGCTGCTATATTGCAAATACAGAAATTTCATTAAAAACAAGAATGTAATATATCCATTTATTATATAAAACATCTTTTGGACCAAAGTATCTAGAGATTACACACTGACTGAAGCTATGAACCAGGGAGATTGGATCGGGTATGAATTGACATACAGATATTTTTTCAGCAGCTATTTTACAAGGTGTACCTCTCTTCACTATAACTGAATAATTTCCTTATGGATGAGGAGTGGGCAGAAGTTCCCCAACCAATGAATCGTAGTTGGGATTCTTCCATCCTGATGTATTTGGGCTGCCTTCAAGGCAGTGAAGCACACATTGCAATGCTTTGGATTTGAGCATGCAGTTTTTCCAGAAAGGAGGTTCTTTTTACTTAGAAAAGCCTCAAATATACATATTTTTTTTAAACTAAAATCTGTGTATCTGATTGCTACCATCTATATAGTGTGTATATACATGTGTGTGTGTATAGTAATATCTAATATAAAAGGACCACCTTAGTTGTATGAATGCTTGATATCTCAGTCTGGAACATAACTAACTCTTGGTTCAATGACTGTCTTGCAGTGTGTTTCAGTGTTTGAGCAGGAGTTCTGTCTTGCTGAAGAGTATGACTGCCAGAGTTTCCAAACAGAAAACACAAAACTCAGGACTTGTAACCACAGGGAATACCTGGATCTTTGTTTCAGCCTGCCTGAGCTGACAGACATGCCCAAAACTAATGGTGTATCTTGTAAGTCAAAAATTGTCACACCAAGCATGAAGCTTCTTTTTCTTCTGTTAGCAGCAGAATGTGAAAGGGGGAAATCTCACCACACTGCAGATCTTACATGAAATTCTGCAAGGTAAATAAACTTCTAAGAGAATTATGGCCTGCTATAAATAAATTTTGTCTGCCTTTTAGGAGGAATGACAGAAATATTTTTTATAATATTGCTGTCTCATCAGAACAATAGAAACATTCTATTTCTTAGGTCTCATGACATCTTGCATACTCAGTGTGGAGACTTTATTATAAAAGTCATATAACTGCCTGAAGCTCTACTAAGCACAGAATCATAAACATGTAGATAGAAGGGACTTTTAAAAATCTTGTATAATTCTCCCTTCTACATAGAAGCAGAAAAAAAAGTCCATGTAGTTTTTGCCATCATCTTTCACCCACTAGATGGTTTCTTCATAGAAAAGTAGTTGATTTGCTTGTTTATTCCTGTTGACTTGCTTGTTTATTCCTGTGCTGCTCCTCTTTGTTCTTGCTCTTCCTACCAAGGAAGATTAATGCTCATAGTTAAAAAAAAAAAAGCAGTAATAAGGAATGTGAATCCTTATCTTTTGATTCCTAGGTGGTGCCTTTCATGCCTTTGGGTAAACGTAATGCAATAGATCAACCACCTCAGCTGTAAATATTCTATCCTGTTGATAATGTTTTCTAGTTCTTGAAATCCTTTGGAAGCAATAAAGAGCTACCTGGTCTCTGAGGAAATGATGAAGTAAAAAACTAGCTAAGATTAAGTTTAGGAGAGGTTTAATGTAAAAACTGGAATGATTAATGGTTTTGGAAAAAATGTGTATTTCTCTTTGTATTTCTGCATTTATTTTGTATGCTACATTAGGTAAATTGCTTGAAAGTTTGTGCATTTACTGCATGTGATTAGAACACGGTGTAGCAAGCCTGGTTTTTGTAATACTGAATGTTTTGGCCTTGCTTAGTTAATTACTGGCAAAGTGTTATAATGGTAATGGCTACTAAATCTGCTCATTTTGGGTAGGATTTGATGGCTGTTTAAAACTGGCTTAATGTTTCTAGGACCAAGAATGTTGATAGTGGGATAGTGTGCGTTTGGCTTTTTACTTCTTTTTTATTTTCCTCCCTAACACTTATAATACTGGTGTAAAATGTATATAGAGCCTGTGTATCCTCAGCCTCCCTAGAAAATCTGCAGCTGTTAAAGTAGAAGTTACATAATGATTACTATGGGAATAATAAATCTGAAACAAAGCAAAGCAGCAGTATAAAAGCAAAGCATTTGAAATTGGGTCAGGCTTTAGAAAACTGGTTTTTTCCCCCTCAGAAATTCTTGAGTTTAAATTCTTTAATTTCTTCCCTAAAGCCCCAAGCCTTTTAGGATTCCTGGGGTTTGGTTTTTGGTTTTTATTTCCTGGGATTTAAAGGCTAAAAAAATCCCCACTTTAAAATGAACAAGCAAAAATCCCTAAACTTGGTTGCACAACTCAGGATTTTTAATTGTAAGGAACAGACTAAATTGCATGAGTCTTTTGATGAAATCATAAAAACTGGTAGCTAATATTTCAAGTGCAATTACTAACATGTCTCAAGACAGAACAGGTTTTAGTAGAAATATGACCAAATAATTTTCTACCTGCTGTGCTACAATGCTCATCATTTGTCTTAAACCACTATTAGTGCATTATAAGGGCTTGTCTTTAGACTTACACTAAAAAGTTTTCAATGCAAGTTTTGTTGAAGTCCCAAGGAATGCCTAGAACATACATTAATCTGCTACAACTAAAATATACCATATTATCATAAGTAAGCATAATATTTTAGGGGAAAAAAAGGGAGACGAGGTAGCCATTTTATGCTACAAAAATTGACATAAAGAACAGCAAAATAATGTGTTTGTGATGAAGCCTCATCTTCTTGGGGGTGCAGAAATTGAGATTTTTTTTTAACCACTTCTGGGTCATATCCAGAAACTCAATCTTCATCTGGCAAAGTTAGAATATACTGGCATAATTTCTGCTTTTAACAAATATTATTTTTGTGATGCTGGTACAGTCTGGCTGTTCTGGTGGAAGCATCTAATGCATTCCGTAATTACTGAGAAGAGAGGATGACCTGGATTTTACAATATGAATTTATGTATTTCAGAGAGTCGGCTCTGTCAAACAGCAGCACTTCTGTGAATCAATTAAAGTATTTTAATTGTTCAGATGAGGAAAAGCTTATCAAATTAGTCAATACTAATCTTTTTGTTAAAGACAGGAATTCTGAATATACCAGAGTCTTCCTAGCTTTGTTTCTCTTTATATCTAGTTTATTTCTAGTTGCTGTCCTTCAAATATGGTACAGTGCCATCCCATCTTCTATTGAAGTTGAATGTTTTCAAGTTGATCTTCTCCCTTTGGGATCAAGAAGGATGCATTTATGTTTGGTACTGCCCAGCAGGCAGCTGAATCAGATGGGACAAAAGGAGTTACTGTGTCAGGAGTGGGTTCTGCACTTTACAGATTTTTAGTGACTTTTAGTTCTTTGGTATGTTTGGTCTTTCCAAAGACCAAGTTATAATTTAGCACAGTGTTTGGAGATTCTGCCTAGTACGTTGCTATCATCTGGACACTTAAAATACTAGTAGAAAAATATACAGGGATTAGCTGCTTATATTTGTTATTAAAAAAGGAGGGAGACTTTTTATAGGTAATTATTTTCACATTATCTCATATAAAATGAACTTTTAAGACTGTATAATTTATCAACTTATAAATTACGCATTGTCATGTGTAAATTTTAAATCAGCTTGCCAGAATTCTTTATTCTCTGCTAGCCAGACCAAACACCAATCCCATAAACAGCTTTATTCCAAAATATCCATACATAAATATGTAATGACTTCTATATTTTTATTAAAATAATACATAACAACACCACCTGTGCCATAAAAGAGATAATAATACTGCATGCATGTGCATGAACTTGTGCCTATGGCAAGATTCCATTTTAAAAGATAAAACCTAATAAATCTTGTCATATAAATAAAGCCTCTAAGACTTGAGTTTTAAGTGACAGGCTTTATTTTTTTTTTAATCATAAATGTGTGACTGCTAATCACCATATTTCTAGAAAAAGGAAATTCCTCATTTCTGTATTTGCTGCTGTTGAGTTTGTGGCCATCAGTGTGATTGCTTTATGCAAACTGCTGCTTCCTTTGCAACTGCAACATGAAAATTTAAACAGAAATGTTTGTTTAAAAATTTCCTAACAGAACCATTAGGTTGGAAGGGGCCTCTGTTCAGCTCTCAGTGCAGACTAAGTTACTCAAGACTTTTTGTCTGGTTGGGTTTTAAAAACCTCCAAGGACAGTGGTTCCATAACATCTCTGGATAGCCAGTTCCAGGGCTTCCTTGACCTCCAGGTGTTTTTTTGGGGATTTTTATTATATCTAATTTGAACTTTTCCTGTTTCATTTTATTTTCATGGTCTTTTGTTCCCACACTGTGCAGTTCAATGAAGAGCCTGGCTCTGTCTTCCCCATGACTACTTTGCAGGTATCAGCAGGCTGTGCTTCACTCCCACAGCAAAATTTTCTCTTTTCCAGCCTTGAAGAAGGCCAGGCCCATCTGCCTGTCCTCTAATGGCAAGTGCTCTGGTACCCAACCATCTAAAATAAAGGAAATAAGGACAGTCTCATCCACGGGTTATTTTCCTTGTCTTTTTAATTCTTGGGTTTTTAGGATTTTTTTTAAACATACTTTTCAAGAAATTGTGTTTTAAGGGATTGTCAAATAACACTAGAGGGCTAATTAGATCAGAGAATGTGAGACAAGCATCGGAAAGGAGCACCTCAGAACGTTGTGAAGTTGAACAGAAAGGAAACAGCCTATTCAAAGCCAAACCCTGGTCTAAGGAACAAACTGCTTTGAAATGTGGCCTTACAGAGACATAAGAACCTTATTATGATACAGATACAGGGTATATTAATGATTAAAAGTGAAATCAGAATGAGGAGGTGTTTTAAGCTTTTGAACCATGGATTATAATAGGTTGTCCTATATTATCTGTTGTAAGCAGGCATGTAATTTTTTTTTTCTGTAGACTTTCTTGGGTTGCTTTTTCAAGGTTGTGTTTAAAAGAGCTCTGAGAAGTGGAGGCATGTGAGATACATCAATAGTTTTGAATTAATGCTCATGGAAAGAGTATGTCATGTTGTGAAAGCAGAATGTTTGAAAGGAACATATTCTGCAGGAAGGTCTGTGCACTTTTAAAAATGAAAGGTCTTTATAATTCATTTTGCTGGCAGTTATTCTGATATTGTTCATCCTTTGTTTTGAATTTTTTAAACTGATAATGCTCAAGATGTTCTTGGGATTTACTGATTTTAGTATAGAGGCAAAATAGTAGAGGTACTTATGATACCAAAAATTCTTCTTTACATGAACAAAAAATCCTTGGTGCTGGTTAAAAGTTAACAAAGCTTTTCTCTGATCCTTTATTTTTTTGAAAGCAAGGAGGGAGAAAAAATCCTTTTGTGATGCTTTCTTTAACTTTCTTTCTTCCTGCTTGTAAAAATGGAGCTTTGTATTCTCGACCTTTCTGCCCTTGCAGGCACAGAGCAAAATTCCTGTGCTGCTGTTCAGTGTGTTTACTAACAAACTATCTCATTGAAAGCCTCCAATAAATCCTCTTCAGTGCTGTGTGTTCTGTATACTCATAACATTAATGTTCAAGTGATCTTTTTTATCAGGCAGAATATTTGCACATTTATATATATATATATATATATATATACACACACACATACACACACACAAAATTACTTTTCCCTACTATCATGCACTCTAATTGTACAAAATTCTATAATATTTTAAATATCTTAAACAGCTCTAAATGGGAAAGGACATACCAAATCATCTCTGCCTTTTTTTCCTAGCAATGCTGGCAAAAGTGTTTGAAATTATGTTGAAATGGAATCCTGCAGAATATTTTGATCTGAATAGGTAGACAGTAAAAGCATGTGCAAAAAAATAAGCCATTCTGCTTTAACAAATATCATTTCAGCTTGCTGGTAATGCTTGTATTGACTGAAGTGGGTATCTTTCTCCTCATATATCTACAGAGAGGTGTCAAAGTTCATGTTCATCCATGATCTTATTAAGGGCTGATGTAAAGAAAAATTACATCTCTTAAGTACTTTAAAATAATTGCTCCTTTGTTCCCTGTATGACATCATTAATTTGAAAGAGCAATAGAATTTTAAAGATTCATATTTTAACTGGCCTTATGACTGTTCCTTTTAAAAACCCAAACAAAAGAGGAAACACCAAGAACAGTAGTATGTTAGATATATTAGCTATGGACTCCCTAATTCTAGAGACCTATGACTTGGCTAAGGGTTTCATTTCTAAAATATAATTACTGTGTTCTAGGTGATTATTTTTTCCCAATTAATTTAATGTAATACCTTTGCAAGTCACATTTCATAAATGGAACTTCTTTGTGTTCAACTATGGTTGAACTTACAATCTGCGTAATGACACCGTGAAACACTTGTAAAGAAGACTTGCTATAATTAAGCATTAAAAAAGCTTAAGCTGATTTTCACAAGCTCTGTGCAACTGACCTAATGCTTGAAATTTGTAGGTGGTACTAGCAGTTGGTAGTCAAGAAAAGCTTGCAAAATTTCTTTAAATTAATTAGTTTTAATTTCAAGCAAGCTGCTAACAAATGGCAGTGGTTAACATCTGATACCTTGTGCTGCTGGGGTTCCCAACCCCTTCCTCTTGGCTGCTCCTTTGGCTGTTATGGTTAGTGGTCTTGGTGAGAAGGACTGCAGCATGGCACCTGCAGCTCACTGCTGCATGACTAAGAGGCCACATGAAGGGGGCAAATGCCAACTGTGCTCTGTGGAAGGAGTACTTAATGCCATGCCCACGCCCTGTGCTGTGCTGGCTGCTGGTGGCATCCTGGGTGTGGCTCCTAATCGGGCTCCTGTGTTCAAGCCCTAAATGGGCTCAGAGGCGTTATCACACAGGCTGCCTGTCTCCTCCACAGTAGCTTCTCCCAGACAAATAAAACTACTGAAGTACGCCTTTGGTCTCTACTTTGTGAAATACCCAGGCACTAAACAGAAGGTTGAACTTCTTATGGTCTTCAGAAAAAGACAAACCTATGTCGCTATTGAGCTAGGAAACAACAGAGAACTCCACACTCCAGAAGGTAAAAAGAGAAGGAATTTATTGAAAATAACTCATGCCTTTTATAACATGGTGCACTAAGGTAAGACCTGATTGGTCTTATGCAAAATACTTCTGACTCCATTGGTGAATTAAGAATAAACACAGTCCAAGGACAACTGTCCCAAAACACTAGCTGGAGAAAGAGATAATACAGTTGTTTATAATTCCTTTCCTCTATTCCTAGACTAAATTTATCTCTATTCCTATTTTATGACTGGGGTTTTCTTTTTTAAAGCAATTATTCCCCTAATTCTGGTGTCAAATTGCTTCTTGTAATATGCTTCCAGAGTAAATAGAATAGGTTCAACTCTTTTAAACTAAGCAGCTTAGCTTCAGAGCCATAGGAGGGGATAGCCAGGAAAGTGGTTTACTGCTGTAGGTTGTTGTGTAGGCTCGTGTGTGCCTGTGTGCATGTGCTCTCACACGTGCATACCGTGGGGGCGCAGTCAAAACATCAGTGAGGTGGGCTATGCACTCATGTATTTTAAATATCATTTTGAAGGAATATCTTAGCGTGCTACTATTTCTTCATACACACATGTTTAAGAAATGGAAAGCTTATTAAGGATGTACATTCAGGAGTTCACAAACTGAGAATGCCCATAATTGACAGTGACGGCTTTGCAAGAGCAGTTTGGTTCCTTTCAGTGTTTGCATCATCCTGCAGGTTTTCCCCAGGATTTGCACAGAGTCATCCTATGTTATAATTGCAGCATTCAAATCAACTTTCAAAGAAGGATTGGCTCTGTCATGGGCTTTGCCATTATATTAATTACTGTAATTTAAAAAGGTTTTACAAGTGTATTTTCATAATATGCTTTCATTTTATTGTACAGATAATCTAATGTTAGATGTCCCATTTTGAATACCGAGGACCCAATTTTCAGAGTACTTAACACTATAGAGCACTTGAAGTTCTGAGCGTACAATTTTCATTGATTTCCTTCCATTTCAGCTCTGGGGGTTCAGTGCCTCTGTCGTTCTGACCTAAGTGACAACTGAGACTTATTGGAAAAGAGGAGTATAAAATCTAGGGATGAACTAAGTATGTGCAGCAGGCCTTGTGGATACTTATAAAGGTCCACTGTGACTAAATGGTTGAAGATTTCATTAAAGCTAAGAAAAGTCATTCTTGAAACCAAAGCCATGGACACCCAGGTATGTTTTAAACCAGTCTTCCAGTCAGTGGAGACTCAAGTTTTACCAGCAAAAAGTTACCTGAGCTTAACACAATACATCTTTGTTCTTTCCATTCGGGGATGAAACAGGGTGAAGAATGGGTTGAAAAGCACAGGGGTGGATGAAAGACAGGCCATACAAATTTGAAGCATTTTTGGGTAGAAATATCAGGGAGACTGCTAAGGATAAACCAGTCCATGTGGAAGGCAGCAGCCTCATATTGGCTTAGGGCTTCAACCCTTTTTATAGGGTTGAAGCTTGCAATTTTACAGGTGTCTTTATAGTAATGCTTTGACAGAGGTCATTTTTGTTAGCACCCAAACCATCCTTTCTTGCTTCTTGCTTTGCCAAAATAAAACCTGTGATCTCATGCATGTGACAGTTGGGAAATGGCAGAATTAGTATTGCCCCTTCCATCACAATAGAAAATCTCTTCTGCTCATATAACAAGATCTTCATGTGTCATGACAAGGCATTCTGCTGTCTGAAAACTTAACCTTCATAACAATGATGTTATATCAGTTACTAGAAATACCCTTGCTGAATCCTGATCTGTATATTCTTTTAAAAATAAAATTAATTTAAGTGTCCCGGCAGGGGATTGCTTCATTGCCCCTTGCCTGGTTCACGCTATGCCAAGGGCATAGATTACATATGTTTTTCTGTTTGGTTGGTTCTAATTAAATCTGTTCAGTGTCTATAATTAACAGTAACAGCAAGAGATTCAACAGACTATTTTCTGTCCTTTAAAATTTTAAGAAGCCCCCTTTTATTATTTCATTTTTCTGGGAGTAGCTATGAAAAAGACATCTGCCATCTGAAACTAAAATTAGACATCTAACAATGCCTGTGGGTTTGGGAACAGGAGAGGGAAGGAAAAAAAGACAGAGACAAGCCTGTGTAGCCAACACAAACTTTCTTTCTGTTTCCCTTTGCTCTGTTTTGGAATAGGATACTTGGGAGACACTAAAGCTTTCTCTTCTCTTTAGCTGCACTTATCTGAACTCTGCCAGAGTTCAAGTTACAACCAGCTCGAGATATCTGACCTTGACAGCCCAAAGCTCTGCAGAACAGGTGTAGACCACCTGAGATTGCATCTCACAGGCTGGGCATTGTGAAATAGCTACAATAACTACTTGTAATGGAGATTTGTACATCAATGCTGCTTTGTGAGTCGTCCTCATTAGAAGCCTTTATAGTCTCTTGTAATGTTGATTCAGCCTGGCAAACTGTTCAAGGTGATGTTGGACAAACGCTGGTCTGCTCAGAAGTTATCTCCCCTTTGTAATAAATGCTCATTTGGGAGGGGTCTCCTTGGTAAAGATCTGTGTGATAAGCTGGCTTAAAGTACTACACCCACTTGTGTTTCCAATGCCATTTGTTTTAGGGACCATGTATCGCAGTTAATGGCTGTATTTGCAGGTGCATTTCACACAGATTATCAGTTTTCACTTGGTGTTTTGATCCTTTCTTTTCCCACAGAGACTCAACAGTGCAGTTTCACATAAGTGTGAGTGGTTGTATGAGGTGTAAGTTAGTCCTAAGCATCTTAAGCATCCTGTTTCTTGGCAGTTCCACTCCCCTTTCCCACCCCTCAAAAGCTCCCTTACTCATTACCACATGTGCAGGTTTTTTGAGATTACACATTTCCTATAGGAAGCAGGTTATCTCAGGTGAGGGTCATACAGGTAAAAATGTGGGCATTTTGTCTCTATGGGATTTTAACCTATTGCAACATCTGTGGTATAAAGCAGAGAATTTTTGAAAAGCAGAGTAATCAAACACTGTGAGATGACATTGAAAAATATTATCTCATGTCCAGATGAATCTGATATTTTGTTGTCATGAAGCAAGTGCTCATTATTGTTTGAACATTTTTGCCCCACTATCATATATCACGTCATATTATATCATATCATAACTAATGTATTTTAATCAAGCGTGTCACTCAGTCTTAATAGCTCTTTTCATATGCCTTCTTTCCTACCTTTATAAGGCTATGAGTGTCATGGTTTCATTTTGCAGAGGACAAAGGAAAAACTTTGAGAATTTAACTGCAGTCCTTGCTTGGCTTTCCTTGAGAAGCTGCTGTTCTCTCAGTTGCCAATTAAAAAGCATTAAATAATTTATCCTTGGGGTGGAAGGATGGACTAGAATTGGTGAGTTCAGAGAATCCAGAATCCCTCTGGCCTTCCTGAATCCCTCTTTTGAGGTACTAGAAGATGTAAGCACCTTCTGGTTGTAGAAATGGCCAAGTCATAGTGAATCCATTCTCCTGTTTTGCTCCCATCTCACAGTCCCTGCCCAGCAGGCAGGGACTAAGCAGAGAGGACATCCCTCACTGGCAAGCTGGGTATTAAATAGGTGAAAAAAATGTTCTATGGAGATGGTGGGACTTTAGAAATTGTAATTATAGTACCATATTCACAGGATGTTGTAAATGTTGAGCATTTAACTACAGCTTTTTTGCATCCATATTTCATTATCTGTAGTCTCATTGAAATTGGACTTGCAGTAAAAAACATAAATGTCCTAAAAGAAGACAAATAGAGTGTTGAGCAATGTATATATATACTGGTATTTACTTTAAAAAACCCACAACATTTGCCATTAGCTTTTAGTTTCTTTTATTTAACTTACATTAATGTATCCATAGCCTAGCCTACATAGGATTTTTTTCACAAAGGGTAAAGAAAAGTGGGTAGCAGGTGTAAGTTTGAACTGCAGTATAGGTGTTCCTGTATTATTTCACCTTTTAATATCCAAAGGTCCAAATTATATTTTAGATCTGTAACATTGTGGTGGTTATTACATTCCCCTGGTAATTCTACACTGATGGTAATTACTTGCAGTTTCACAATACTGTAGCAGCAGAAAAAAATCTAAGTGTATCTGAGCTGCCCAACTAAAACCACAGCTTTTTTGTTACAGAATTTGGCGCAAGATAATGGCTGCTGTTGTTATTCTTTCTGTACTGGCTTAATAGTTTTCTGGTTATTTTACAACTTTTCCGTTGTTTTTAGTCTTGTATTCAGGATGTTTATGACATTTCAGTCTCAGCTCAGTCTTTTGCATTAACAAATTGCATTTTGCAAGTCTGTAGAGCAACCAAGTTTGTGTCAAGGACCATGGCATACATATCCCAGTTGCTTTATTTCAGCTGAGAGCCTTAGGCTGAGTGTGCCATCAGCAAAATGAGTACCTTAGGTGAGCTTTTGGATTTCATCTTCCATTTTAGCTTCATCCAAAAGGAGCCCCATTCTGCACAACACCCCATGCTGCAAGCCAGAAGCTCAGGGAGGAATGAAGGGGAGGTTCATTTCAAAAGGTCTATTCTGATCAGTCAGCATAAACATTAAGGTGAGATCCCCAAGGGAAGAAGGTCAGTCAAAAATCTGTTTTATTAAGGTTAACGAAAGCCCATTTTGCTTGAAAAATGAAGTGCTGTGTTACCCTCTAGCAACTGTGGGTGCTTTATCCAAGCATGTGCTGCTTCCTCACTTTAGCAACCACAGTAAGCCTGAAAGCATCATTCAGCTTGGTAGCACGTTCATCACAAGATGGATGATGAATGCAGAAACAGGGTGGTTTCAGTTACAATTTGTATGCAGTTACTTCTTAGTTAGTGAGTTATAGAAGAGAAAGATTTTTTTTTAACAGATCCAGTGTATTTTTTAATGCCGTAGCCCAAAAATATGACTGAGCAAGACACATAAAAATGGGCCCTCAGTAGCAAATATTGCAAAATTGGTAGCACACCTGGTAGGTCTGATAGTCATCACAAGTTTCCTCTCCTAGGTTTAATGGCTGCTGTTCCTTAGAAAACAGTGACAAGTGATCCGTTGTGAACAGCTTAATGGTAACATTCAACCATCTTTTTTTTTAAAAAAAGCTTTGGAAAAGAATAAAATACTCCAATAGAGAGTTAACTGGAAATTTCATAGCAGGATGTGATATGTTTGGAGGAAGCATCTGTAAATCAGTCCAGAAAAATTAGCTGCAGTCAAGTGACTAGAGAGATGTGGGCAAATATCACATATGCTCTAAGAATATTAAGGCTTGCCTTCAGTTAAAAATTCCTCCGGAATTGTTACTGTCTGCATCTGTGATGGCTGCTGGCAATTTTGCCTAACACAGATTTCATGTAGTGTTCCCATAAGAGCAGCAACTACTGAAGTCTCTGCTTACTGGAGGAAGTTTCTCCCTGAGGCCATGCTTTCTAGTAAGCAGTAATCCACATTTTGAGGTGTGCCTTATGCATAAGGGGAAAAAAATTTTTTTTTTTTTGGTACAAGTTTCTAGGTCAGACACACAGTCCCACTGGTTGGTCAGTTCATGGTGTTTTAGCTGGGAGATGTGTTTAAAATTACTATAAACATTATTCATTCCCATCTAAAAATAGAGAGCTTTCTAGAACAGAGAAAAACTTAATTTCTTCTGGTAGAACACTTTTATTGGCTTAATTAGATAAGGGCAGTGAGCAGGGAAGGTTATCTTTCTAGTCTGCTTGTTCCTTTGCACCTGGGCTTTGTTGGAATGTCACATATTACTCCATAAAAACACCTTTGAGTGTAATGGAAAAATCCTTAGAAATTTGATTTTAAGGGGTTTTATTTAATTCAGTTCAAAGAAAAATCTAAAAGAACACATTGTATTTGGAGTGTTTTACTCCACTTTGAAATCCCTTTAACATTATTAGAGCTCTCTTATTAATAAAACTTAGTTTAAAATATTATTATGATTTGAGTTAGACATTTTTATTTTATTGTGTTTGGCTTTTGGGTGACTTGATTCATCTTGGTATCATATTTTTAAAACAACCAAATGTTTATGCTTTTAATTTCCTTTTTTTTTTTTAATCTTAACTATACAAAGCAAACCCTCCTACTTTTTCCTAGGTAGCTCAACCTACCCATCCTAGTTATACCTATCATAACAAGCATTTGGTAAAAATCATTGTTTGTGGGTTAAAAATGGAGATTAGGGAAGACTACAAACAGAGAAAAAACACAGAAAGATTGTTAGAGGAAGGATTGCATTACACCAAGCATTTTATCAAAATATATTAAACAGTTATGGCAAACAATCACGCAGCCACTCCTTGTTAAGGCTAATTTTAGCTTTTCCAGTTAAAGCAGACATTTCTTTCATGGGTAGGAATAGATCTGAGGTTTCTTTTGTGCTGTGCTTTCTTTTGCCCTAAAGCCAGCACTGATGTCTGGAAGCACGGGATGCACCTGTGCAAGCACAGAGAGTTAGGTTTGGGTTTGTTGGGGTTTTTGGCTGGACTTTTTTTCCCTAAGCTGGTCAGGGAAATGTGACTTTTCCCAGCTAGGTCAGTTTTCTGAGCTGTCAGACCACACTGCAGCACAAGCCCTGTGATGTTAGCAGGGCAGGGAGGATGACACCCACCCACCCCTCTGGTTTGGCACATAATAGATATTCCTTACAAGAAGCATTCTCTGAAATTGTGTCATTGCAGTTTGTCTGACACCTTCTCGTGGTGCTGATCCTCAGCAAAGACTCCTCTCCCTTGGGAGGTGTTGCCTTTGCATAAAGTGACATTTATGTGTCGCTGCCTGTTTGGTGCAAATAATCCCTGCAAAGGGCTAAATGAAAAGAAAATAAAACCAGATTCTGCTGTCACTCTCTGTTTCAGAATTCACAGACACAAGTTGTTCAGTGGCACTTGAAATACTGAATGTTTGAGTCCCTGGAGGTAGTTGAGTAGATGTTCTTTCAAACTGATTTAATTAGAGATCTTTAACTCCTTCAAGAGTATTGATGACTGTGCTCATTTTGTCAGAGAAAGCTAGGCATGTGTTTGTATTTTTCTTTTTTTCTTAATTTCTTAAACTTTTGGGAGGCTACAAAATAAGAGAACAAGAGAAAAATATTATCATATTATCTTTTTTTTTTTGGAATCAAATGGATATCTCTCCAATCTAAGGACATTACTTTTAAGTAACTTGTTTCTTGGCTAGACAGGAATGTTTTTGCTATTCCAAAACTGGAGTTCCTATTAAAGTCCAGCAGAATTCAATGTTTTATCTTTAATGGACCTTCTGACTGTTACATTGATTTTTGGTAGTTGGGTTTTTTGTGGTGTTTTGGGTTTTTGTTGTCTTGTTGTTGGGAATGTTTTTGTTTCATTTTGTTTTTAATGAATTACATTTTTTTATTCCCTCTAGGAAAATTTTTCCACTTGTTAGAGAACTATCTGAAGAAACAACCATTTTTTCATTTTTATTGGTCTAGGAATTGCCAGACAATTTCTGTTTGAGCTGTAACATGAACTGTCATGCTGTGTGTGTTAGAAAAGGTATTCCCAAAAGGGAATGTGGATATGGTAGAGTCTGTAAAATGTTAAAATCTTAAAGGATATTAATAATAATTAGGGATACTTAATTAAATTAAGGAGCAAAATTTAAAGCCACAGTGTCAAAAATCATTAAAACCTTGCTTTTTTCCCCATTTCTTAAGCTTCAAGACAATTCTCTAGAGTGTAGCCTGGCAGGTATAATTACATTGGTGTAGCAAGACAAAGGGATGATGCTGTCAGAATTTATTTCCTGTGAAGTTTAGAACAATCTGATATTCTAACCTTAGTAACTGTTTTCTCTGGCTACCTGTGCTACTTACATTTAAATAAACCACTCTTACGTCTCGCTTTATATTCTCAAAGAAAAGCAGCTTTATGTGTTGCATTGCAGCCAGCTGATAAGCCTAACCATTAGCCTCAGGCATGTACTTTTCTTCATTTTTCTTTCCTCTAGTTTATTGGGAACGAGAGTCATATGGAAAACTGGATGATTAGAAGCACTTCCAGCTGTGTTTAAGTCTGTGTGCATGTCATGCAGAAATATAATTTAGACTTGCACAGCACTTCTTATCCAAAGCTTTGAAAATGGGTTAATATCCTCATATAGCAGGTGGTAAAATTGTTATAGGAGAGGGGAAATGACCAGTGTGAGGTTTCACAGGGAAGAGTGATGAGGAAAACCCCACAGGACAGACCTTCAGCCCCACAGTTCCTATATTTGAAACTAGCTCCAGTACTCCAGAAGAGGTAATGCCTGTGCTTTGCGATGTGTTTAGGAAGGGCAGTGCAGCTGATTTTGCTGGGGAGGTTGGGGGAGTAAAGATGGGACTAAATTTAGGTTTTGAAGCCTTTGGCTGTTTTGTGTCAAGAAAATTGTGGGAGCAATTGTATTCTGACTTCAAGGTGCCATGACAACACTTACCTGGACATTATAAACCCTTAATTTTTAGTTTATATTTTACCCCAAAAGTGTGGTATTTTCAAAAAAATCAGGAAACTCACCACAATATGAATACAATTCCTTGACTTACTTTTTCTGGGTTGGGATCTCTTTTTGTCATTTAAAGGGTAATAATGTAGTTAGAAAGACAGGGTAATATTGCAGCATTATTTTAGTTTCCAAAGCATAAGCATATCTAGTAACTGGGCTGCCCCCTAAGCAGCTAAATAAATTATCTGGATAATATCTATGTTCTATTCAAAGGTGCTGAGCACTGTGGAAAATTTGGCTGTTATGGAGGTTTCTGCAGACAGCTAGAGTCAGGAATGCTTTGGTTTTGTTATAGTTTTTGGAGGTTGGTTTTGTTGTTGTTGGTTTGTTGCTTTGTTTTTTTTTTTTTTTTTTTTTAATCTAAGCATAAAATCCATATGAATTTTTTTTAAAATAGCATAACACTTTTGACCTGTGACTGAAAGCAAATCTATGTTATCATCACTGTAATGGAATGCATAGATATTGTCATTATTGGCAGAGAGCAGTAAAACAATGCTCAGCAATTTGTAATCCAGGAATATGGCTGCACCATTAAGGATAATAAACTGTCACAGTTCAGCACTTTGATGATGTTGACAGCTGGCAGGTGCTGGAATATCTTGTGCTAAGGTACTTCATGCCTGAGGTTATAAACTGTGTGCTTTATGTATCAATAGCTTTTATCTGTGATAGAGGTGTGTCTTGTATGTATTTCTTCTGTGGTGATTTCGTTGTTCAGAATGAAATAGAAACAGAAATCTGTGATAATATGATTCATAAATGATCCATAAATGGATTCACTGGGATTTCATGGCCCTAAGAGCAGGTGCTGAGATTTTTGCTGAGTTTTAGCCACACATTCTGTTGCTCTTTGGTGTAGGGTAAGTCAGCCTTCCATACTATGATTGTATGAATTTCAGACCTGAAAAAAAATAATGTCAAGCTAATGTCTTTTTATAGGTAGATAATTTGTCAACAGTGCCTATTGTGCTTTTTTGAACTATTTTAGCAAATACCAGTCTTTCTAATAAGGCCATTACAAGAACTTGAAGGTAATTTTGCAGTAGCTCCTCTCACTTGTTGCTCAAATATTTTACGTTCACTTAGGCATTCAGTTTTGGGCAAATATTTGAGAGATCCAAATGCCTGTGTCCAATGTTGCTTTTTATGGGGAAGAGGTACTGGAAAAATATTCATAAAAATCAGGAGTTTTGCAGAGGCTTTGTCAGCCTGCAGTAATATTTTGCATCACATACTCAGAGATCATACATGACCTAAACAGTTAATGTGTCTGGCCCGTTAGTAATTCCTTAGAGTATGGTAGTCTATGTGAAAATTTACATGCTTCATAATCAAGGCATGTCCTTATGTCAGGATGATGTTTCCTTACATTTATGACTAGCAAAAAAGCTCTCAGTGAGAGTCTCACGTTTTTCCCTTTCTGGTGACAGGCTGTATGTGTGAATTCCCATCAGCTTCTTTAGGAAAGAAGCCTAGGCATCGCTGAGTGACCTTCCACAAGACAGTGGGACAGTGGAGGTAGCTGTGCATGGTTTATCTTAGGTGGCTTTGTGATAAATGCAACATCCCATAGACATCTTTGAAGTTTCTGCTTTGGCATGGATGGAAAGGTCAACCTTCTTATGGGTGGTTATGTGACTTGCCATGAATATGTGGTACCTCCAAGACAAGCAGTGCTAACTTAGTATTGCTTTTGTGGGGGGTTAGTGAATACTCCAGTCACTAGAAAGGAGCAGCACATACCAGCTTTCTTTTGTGGCACATCACTTTGAAAAGGACCTGTTGAGTGGTTACATTTTGGCTTCTTTCTTGACATATTTGATTTTAGGCATAGCATCTTGGAATTAGGACAATCTGACTGACAAGAGAAGTCTGTTAGGAGGCAGAAAGACATATTTTTTCAGGAATGGAGGAATATGGATTTGAGGAAAGCTAAAGTCAAACCAGGAGGGTGTCATGTTCCCCACTCTGTGTAAACTTGATCAGGTGCTTCATCTGTCTCTGTGAAGTTCATCAGCTGTGAAACGCTTGAAATGCAGGCATAGCCCTGACAAATATGGTGAAACCAGCCTAACTTTTATAAAGTCTCTTGTAAGCTGCTGCTGGAAAGCTTCTAAGATGTACATAGAAATGTAAAACTTCAACTAATCAAGAATTTGTATTTAAAAGAATAGCTTTCAGTGTCCTGGTATTTTTTTTGCTTGGCTTTTGTAGTCATTAATTTTAGCGAAAATAAGTGTGAGAAAGTTCTTGACTCAGAGGAGAACAAATGGTTTATATTGCAGCAGGTGTTTACTCACTTTAATTTTTAGATTAATTAAATGGGGGCCAAGCCTATAGCAGGCAGCTGTAATGATGACATAAAAGCCATGGGGAAGGCTGAAAAATTCATGCAAACTGAGTAGAGTAGTTAAACTGTGTAGATGTTTTGAATAAAAGTGGCATTGATTTTGCATTGCTTCATGACTACCATAAATTGAATCAAAGCTCTGGTAAGCTCCTTATTATCTGTCTTCTATATCTTGTCTGACAGACCATAGGCAGGTGTGCAATGTCAGCCAAACTTAAACCAGTCACACACGAATTCTCAGGATCAGAGCTACTGAACTAGTCTCACTCTCCTTTGTACCAGTTTTCCTTGAGCTGCTTCCTTCTCTCCCTCACTGCAAAATCTTTTGCTGCAGTTAATCTGGTACTCTCATGTAATCTAGATAGAGCTTTATTCAAAAGGCTGATGTGACAAATGACAATTTCTGTCTCTTACACAATTTGAACCCACTGGTGTTTCTGTGGCCTGATTATGTTTTTGGAAGTCAGCTGAAGTCTTTTTCCCTTCTGTTTCCTCACCTGAAGTGTCCACCTGATTGCTTTCTATTTCTATAACAAAATGATATATATATATATGTTTAGCTATATTTTATCAAATAAAACTAAAAAAAAAAAAAAGACAACAGAACTAGAATAGAAATTTGTGACATGATTGGATTTTCTGTCTTTAACTTAGGGTAAAAAACATAATTTTCTCCTTATTTAAATGGCGTCAGGATAATATGACCTGTATTTGAAGCCTGATATGAATAGAGGTGTATTTTAGAACTTTCAAATGACTTTTACCATCTAGGTTACTTAATTATTGCATCTAATTCTTTTACTGAAGCTTCAGCCATTGCTGGAGTCTCCACAGTTAAATTAGAGAACTTAATTTTATTTTTTCTCTGGGTATGAACTGTCACTATGGTGAAATTCCTTCAGGTTGAATAAAGTCTGTAGTAACAGAGTAATGATTTGTCATGATCTTGGGGATTATAATGTCTGAACAAAAGCTAAAAGAAAACTGACAGTTTTGTTTCAATGTTTAAAATCAAACAGATAAAATGTAAATTGAGACTGATGTAACAGAAAAAAAATCTGCTTTCATTTATGCTAGCAAATTATAGTTCTGAGGTATTATCTATAGTGCAATTTTAACAACTAAAAACCATGTTTATTATTATCAGAACCTTTGAACGAGTTGAAGAGTTGTATTACACTTAATCCTTAATAAACATATAGTTACATTAGTGCTACACTCCTAGAGGCAACTGCGTTCAACATTTAACTGCTTCAATTTTCACATATTCACTTTGAAGGGAATAAACCAAACCAAAAAAAAAGCTATTATTCCCTTTGTATGTTTTAGGCTTGTTCTGTGTCTTTGATGAAAAGTTCTTGCACTGAATCTCTTTAACACACACCTGAATAGTACAAAGAATTCAGTAAGTAGGTCTGTTGGCCCACTTAGTGCATTCAAAGACTCAGGATATAAAACCATTTTGAAAAAGATCTCTGAATATGGTAGAGAAATCTTCCCAGCTCTGAATGTATCTAAACCAGACTGAATATAATTAAAAGGATTTATTTAATTTTGTCTCATATTTATTTTCTATTAGACCTGACATACTCTGATTTTCTTTTTCTTTTCTTTCATTACTTCTTTGACTTAAAAAGCAGGGGCCATTATGTTGCAGAAAGCAGTACCTTGTTATTTCAGTAGCAAACCAACATCACCCAGAAGTTAAATAATTCTGTATCTTATGTCTATATTCTTTGGAAATGCATGATTCATTTGATTCATTGGAAGTAGTCCAAATCCTTGCTGCTTTCCTGGAAGCACTTGGAAGTTTTTCGCTGTTCTCATTTGACAGTCCATTGCACGTTGCTCTAATTTAGTGAAGGTCACATTTAAATTTAGGAATGTCCCCTGCCATTAAAACCTGGGTAATGGTACCCCATTTCCACTGGGGAAAGCCCTGGTGAAAAGTGCATTAATGTACCTGCGGTGTGCGGTGACAGCAGCGCATCTCTCGTAGCATCCTATTTAGACATGCTTTTCCATGAGGTGCTCCTGAGAGTTATGTAGGGCACCTCAGGATGAGCTAAATAACAAAAAAAAAAACTGCATGGGGTTTTCCTAAGCCCTTTATTTGTTCACCTTTCCTAAAAGCCTGGTCTTTTTCAGTTACAGAATTGAATGCTGAAGAAACAATTAATTACTTTGTTACAAATGGAAATGAGACCCAGAGCAAAAGCTTCGCCCTCTGTCATCTAGCTAGAGAGGAGCAAGTTGGTTTTAACATGCCATTCATTTGGACCATGTTACAGAAATTGAGCACAAAATCTTGTGTGTGTTTGTCTTCTAATATGTCATAGAAAATTTAAGATACCTAACTCTTGACTTCAAGGGTGTCTGTTTCTATGTTTATACTGCGTGTTATGGTGTCAGAAGCATCATGTGGAGCTCCTGGCAGGCTAATTTAAAGTCAGCATTAGGACAGGTTAGTTTTTACAGATTGACTAAGTGCTGCCTAATACCGTGGGTGATAGCAGAGTTGGTGGTGGAGAGGAGCTCTGTCCTAAGGAGTGCCAGCCTTGAACTCTCAGCACTCTTACCATGAGGCAGAATGATTCTCCTTCATTAAATGTGTTGGAGATCTGGGTAAATTATGGAAGCACTTAAAAATAATTACTGTACTGCACGTTTTTAATAAAAAACTACTGGAATTCATAGAAGTGCAGTAGTAATGCAAATATTGTTGTGGTTGGTGGCCATATCTGAGGTCCCTGTGGGAAAGTTCCAAGTTAGTTAACTCACCTTAGGAGCTGGAGCTTTACAGCATCTTTAATCCAAGTTTAGGGATGCAAAACCTGAGTGGCTTTTGGATGAAGGGAGAACTTTAGGGAGGGACAGGCATTTGAGCTGAAAAACAGTCCTTTGCTGCTGTAAGTACAAGCCTGTCCTTAGGCTTTGTTTGTTTAAAAATTGAGGCAGGCCTACGAAGGGGATGAAAGCTCAGACAGTGCCCCATTGTGTGTGCCATGAGATGAGGATTCTGCCTGTTCTCATCTATGCTTCAGCAAGAATCAGGGAGATGTGTATGTTGAGGGGAAAAAAGGCTTTTTCTCAAAGTGACGTACTTGCAATAATTGCACTTTTGCAAGTATCAAACCGCTTTGATTCCTGTACAAAGGCTGTATATTTGAAGAGTTCAAGAATGTTAAATTGGCAGAGTTCTTTGGAAGAGCATAATTTGGGTCTTATGAAAAATCTAAAACACTAATGAACCCCCGTCCAAGAGGCATGCCTTAATGTGTTAGATGAAGGTATATGGAATGGGAATTTCTGGGCAATGTTTGTGTATGAAAAGAATCTGAATAATTTGGGGCTTGTTTTTGCCACGTGTATAAAAGGAGTGTGTGAATATTGTTTTTAAAGTCAAAGTGTTCCAGCAACTTTATCACAATCTATTATAAAAACACCATATGAGTCCAGACTGGTGTAGAAACTGCAGGAATGCTCACGGTGGGACAAAATTGCCCTTTCACTAATGATTTCAGCATAGCAAAGTACAAGTTCAATCTGTGGGAAATGTTTGTGTGTTGGGTTTTTTTTCTTGGTCTGAAGCCATGGCTTTCAAAAGAACTTGATGAGAAGGTGTACAGCTTAATAATGCAGACTTCCTTGTTTATTTCTTAAGTTTATTTATCCACTGATTGATTTCCAGAGGTCAAGTCCTTTGCTGAAATTTAAATCAATCAGGAACAAGTGTGTTCTAAAATTCAAGGTGCAGGTTTTCTTTTTTTTAGCCGAGTTGAGCAGCATTATTCACTTTTAGTGATGACGCTTATTTCAGTGTTATACAGTTGTTTTGGGGTGTCAGTGTGCAACTTTGTGGTTTAAGAAAGCTTTCCTAGGTCCATTCTTACCCTTGTTTTTCTTAATATATCTCTGTTTTCACATATAATTGAAAACTATATCAGTACTTGTCACTTGTTAGGTGCCAGAAGTTTTTATTATGTGCTAAATTGGCCAACAGTAGAGTTTAGAATGTGTGATTTCTTTTTAAATAATTGATGCTTTAAAGAAAATTTTAAAGCTGATAGTCCCTGATTATCCAACTCAAAAACCCCTCTTATTTATCAATTCATCCAGTCAGCTGTGAAAAGCTTTTCCTTTTTGTTGTTTGCGTTTGACTTGTATTACAGGTGAAGTGGCAGCTCTCATGCGCTGAAGCAGCAATCAGTTTACTTGTATATTTTGCTTCTAGTTATATAGACCTAAAAGTTTTATATGTATGAAGTTGCATTAGTAGTTTTATCCATGGGAAGAAGTGTTGACAATTCTGTGACTTTGATATTCATATGGCAATTGTGTGGTTTACAGGACCTTTGGTAAAGTGATACTACTGAAAGCGCTGAACGTTTTCAGTTTCAACGTGAGTCAAAGCAAAGTTACTTTGTTAAGTTGTTTGCTGCTTTGTCTTTCAGCAAGAGGAATCTGTGATACAGACAATGAGTAAATATGGTTTTAATCATGTCTTCTAAATAAGGGGCTGAAAGACTGAACTACAGCTCTGACTTGGTATTGTTACAGGCTTTGGTCTTGTGTCAGCTTTGCATGTATTATGAAATTGTTCGTAGTACATAAAAATTCATAAACCATATTACTGAGCTGCAAAAGCCCCACTGCTGATACATCAAAGAAAGCAGCAGCTGTCATCCAGTTTTAGCCACGGTGCTTTTGAATGCCTTAATCCTCTTCCCAAACAGAAGAAGGCAGAGAGTGCACTTTCTTTATCCACCCCCTCTTCTATTTTTTTGGAGTTTTGGTAGCAAAATCCAGAAACTGTGTTCAGCAGCCATCACTACATGGCACAAGACGTAATTTTCTTTGCATCTGATCTGGACATTTCAGTCTTCATGTATGCTAAGCCCTTTCAAATATACTTTTTATTAAAGTTAGAAATTACTCACTTCGTGTTTATTCCCAGGTGCTCAAAGTATCCTAGTGATTATTCAGTTATACTTAATTTTCATATCAGTTTCCTTCCAACTGGTATTCTTTGTTCCCTTTCAGTTGCTGAAGGGGTGTATGTTGGGATTGTACTCAGAACCTGAGTTACAGGAAACACATGTCTACCATTGGAATTAATATATTTTACTTTTATGACTTCCACATTTTCAGATTAATTTTTTAACAATACAAGTTTTACAAGACAATTACTACAAAATAGCTTCCCTAAGAAGTGAGCAAGATATACTACCAAGTAAAAGTTTATACTAACTAAATATAAGTTTTGCCTTTTAAAGCTGTTTTTAAGGTCTCTGTGGTGCCGTGTCCTGTCTCCAAAGTGAGTCATGGCAGAAGTCAGGGAAAGGGTATGAGAGCTGAGCAAGAAAGCAGTGATGCTTCCCTGACATAGTTCCCTGTCTCAATAGCCCTTCCCAGGACAGAAGCTGTTCTTTGAACTGAAAAAACAAATACAGGTTTTTCTTCTTCACTAATTTGATTAATCACTTTCCCTAACTGCATTTTTTAATAAGTATGTATAAACACATTTCAAGAGAATAGCATGTGCAAATATTTTATATTGAACCAAGTTACCAAAATTACTGGAAATAAATTATGAAATAAAGTGTTTTATGTATTGGGTTTTAAATTTGTTTTTTATTTATTAGCCACTGTCTTGCAAAGTGAATTTGCACTGCAAAGTAATCCCAACAGAGGAATCAAGTACACAAGTGTAAAGCTGTCAGACTACAGCAATCATTAAATCATCTGTCTAGATAAACTAATGGGAAACGTTTTTAAGTCTTTGCTAACCTCCAGCCTCTCAGACCAAAAGTACTTTGTTGTGCTGAAATAAGTAAGCAGCTAGAGTAAAATTTAATGTTTTAAGAATCCCTTTGTGTTGTCCTATTTCCTCAAATAGAATTTCACAACTCTGCAGTAAAAAGTGTGTCGACCAAGATCGTACCGAAAGGCAGATTAGAGAAGATGTCATTTGATGACAAGGTTTGGTATATTTAGAAGTGCTCCTGTTATTAAAGTTGCTGCTGTGCCAACTACTCCTACACTGGAGTCTGCTAATTTGTGTGACATGCTATCTATCCCAACCCATAAGGAAGATCAGAGATTATTATTATTACATGCAATAACTCCAGTCCTACTTCCGTTGTCAGACAAGGATCTTCCAGCAGTGACATTACCTTCTTGTGGTTTACTATTGCAATCCTATTTTCCCTTCCCTCTTCATTAATACCATTTTCAAACTCCTCAGTTTGAAACGCCATCTATTTACATCTTTAAAATTCCAGAAGCTTTGGTTTTGCTCATAAGGAAAATAATTAATGCCAAGAGAGAAGATGTGCATTTATCATTGTGGGACGTTCATGACAATCTTTTCCTAGCTCACACTGAGTAAGAGGTCATTGGTTTGCTTTGCTCTTGACAGGGCACAAATAAGAAGCCTCAATTCAATGAAAAATTGAGGTACAACCTCATCACTATGGAATACAGTTGTTGGTAGTTTCAGCGGTGTATGTGTGCCTCCACAGCTGAGCAACAGGCAAAGGCGTTCTTGGGGCTGCTGTCCCAGTGCTCAGTGAGTAATACTGGGACATCCACAGCTGTGTCCAGACACCTCTCAAGTCAATGAAGAAACACAAACTGAAGGGCAGTTTCCAAGTGTCATTAAGCTGTGGGAGGAAGAAGGCATCTCATGTTAGTCTATTCTTTCTTTGAATTTCTTCCTACCTGCTCCACAAAAAAAGATCATGTGTGTGCAATATAGTCTTACAAAGGCGAGTAATGTTACTTCAAGGTTTGGAATATCAGAAGGAAAAAGAGAAAATAACCTTAAAAGGTCCTGCTTTGTTTTTAAATGATGAATTTTTATTTCAAATATTGAAATAAGAAGGTTGTAGGTATGTGGTATGATCTGCTCTTGCTTGTTCTATGCTGTATTACTCAAGTGCTACTGTAGGTATTAGCAGATAATTTTTCTCTTTGATTTTGATGTTTATTGCCCTTTCAGTTGCTGGGTTTGTTACACAAACACCAGAAAAGATTGTTCCTCACTTGACCTATTCATTCATGTAAATGGCATTAATATATATTTCTTTTTTGTTTTTACAGGTTATCGAATCACTAGGGATTATTATATATAAAGCCCTGGACTATGGTTTGAAGGAAAATGAAGAGAGGGAATTAAGTCCTCCACTGGAGCATCTTATTGACTACATGACTAATGCCACAGAAACAGATGGGAGTAGGGATGAAGGATATGATGCTCTGGATGAGGGAGTGGAGGATGACGATGATGACAAAGAAGAAGTTGAGGCCATTCACTCCTATAAAGATGTCATGAAGGTACAGTAGTGGGCAGCTTATATGATAGTTTTGTCAGTGAGAAAATTCTGTTCTGTGTTATTATTCTGTGTGATACTGGCTGTGCCATTTTCTGATTTCCCTGGTCTTTTTATATGGTTTGCTTGTGAAAATGACTTACAGTATTATCTCAAGTTTGGCAGTAGACAACAGAAAATCCATTATCAACTTTAGCATTGGATGTGCCATTAATATCACAATCTGATTTAATCCCTGCACTGGATAGTCAGCCTTCCAGTGTAAACATCTGTTGAATTACTTTGTGCACTCTTGGATACTTCATGGTGTGTTTCAATTAATTCACCTTTTCATTAGCAGGTTATTAGTGTAATTATTTCTTATCGGTTCCTTCGCTTGCCACCCTCCCCTCCTGAAGCACAGCAGTGCTTTTGTACAAGTAGCTTATTTGTATGGAGTGAGTCAGGACACAGTATTTCACTGGTGATCATTATGGTTGCAGTTCTTGACCTGAGTTGTGAAATTCAGAAATATAGCTTATGAATTGTAATTGTGACAAGTCCTTTAATGTTATCTGGGCAACTGGGAATCATAATTTAAAAGTATCACCTTCTGTTTTCTACGGAGTAATCTGTGCATGTTTTAGAGCCCAGTGAGCTCTTATTACAGACAGAAGTATTAATAAGCGTGGTTGAAGAAAAATTGTGTAATTGGTTTAACTTATAAATAATCTGATATTAATATAGGTTGGAAAACATTATGCTAACGTGTACCAGAGGATTGAGCCATTTATAGTGCTTCTTCACAAATGCAACTCATATCTAAGAGCTTAGTGCACCACATAAATTAAATGTCATGGTGGAAGCTGAGACTAGAAGAGTGTCCCAAATAGCCCAGCAGAACACTCAGAAAAAAGATCCACTAAAAGCCTTCAGTTCTGCTAGGTTAACAGTAGAGAGAAACCCATAGGAGACTGGAGAGGAAGTAACTTTAAGATGCTTTTGCATCCTCCTTGCATCAGAAATAATGCTAAATGCTTAATGCCTTTGTTTTTCCTCCCCGCTCAGAGAAGCAGAGGCCAGAGAGAAAAACGGATGAAATGGTCCCCTGTGATGGGGAGGGCCTGGCTGGCTGAAGTGCTCTGCCCTTCAAGCCCTGCCACTGCCAGCCTCGCTGAGCTGCTGTGTGCGGGTGCTTTGCTCTCTCCTCCCTCTGCCTCTCCCTGACGCCCGCCCCAGAGGGTGGTGCGCCCTGCTAAGCCCCCATGCAAGCTGCTCCAGACAGTCTAGAGGAAATGTAGAAGATTGATGGGATACATTCCTCCTTTTCCCCCAGTCTGGCAAAATGCTGTGAATTGGTGACAGCTGAAGTCAGATTGTTAAATGAAAGTTCCACTTAGTGCAGAGGCAGACAAGACCTTTGTATACACAGAGCTGAAGACAGTGGCTTTGTGGAAGTGATTATTTTGCAAGTTCTTTACTTGATTTTTGCAAACAATAGAAGATAAATTTGGAAAACTTTGCTGACCTCCTTTAGGTACACTGGTGTAGACATCCCTGGAATATAAATGTGATAAAATTCAACAGGTTTCAATGGTTAAGGCCGTGGAATGGCATCCTTTTCATTTGGCTTTGTTAATATCTCTGCTAGTCTGAGGTACCTGCCTGTTTGTATGTTTTAAAATCAGCATCTTACATTTTATTTCTTCATCATATTTTGTTAATAGTTTCATATAATTCTGGATATGTACTGCTTCTGTGACTTCATCTTAGTAAACTAAAGGTCAGCTGTCATTTGTACATCATCCTAACTTTTACTCCTCCCTCCCCTGGAGTTCTCTTTTATTTCTGTTGTTGTTTTTGCCAAAATTACGTGCTGCAGGCTTAACTCTGCAAATTACCTTTATTCCCTACTCAGTGTTGTTACTGCATTGAGAGGACTAGAATGGCAGCATTGTTCTGCCATATTTTTGACATGAGTGCAGATTTGCAAGGTCTGTTTTTTCTTGACTTAATACCTTTTTAGGAGTAAGATCATCTTCTGCATGTGGCTTTCTCTTATTTCTTCCCCCCCCCCACCAGCAGTGGTACAATGTTAGAGGCTACACCCTTATTTACCCAGTGACTGTTTCACAACAGTAGTGTGTGGTCTTGTGACCATGAGGCTCAATTATTTTAAGTCCCTCTTGGCAAGACCCACTGTGAAGATTTTTCCTCCACAGTTGTAATGAATGCTGAAGCAGGTTTGCTCCTTGAATTGAGAACTGTTGTTCTTGCCTCCCCTGCATTCTCTACATCACAAGCTTGGAAAATGGTAGAGACAGCCTGTGTGCTACTAATACTGATTTTTAAGGTTTTTAACTATGTAGTCTCCAGTCTGGAAATTATTTTGTCCTTGAAAAGTGATCATATGGTTCCTCCTCCAAAAACTGTCATTGTCTGGCCACTAAAACTGAACTTTTCACCATTAATCTCTAACTTGGGTGAGCATTTCTTGTGATTAAAACACAGAGGATAAGAACACAGTTAAGATATGTGTCAGTTTTTTATGTAATATAAGGTAAGCAAGGTCAGTCCTGCACCCTCCCCCTAGCCTGGAAAATGCTGAGTAATATGGCAAACACTAATTCCCAAGAACTGGGAGAAGGGTAAGTGCTAAATAGTACTGCCAACATTATCATTGGCAAAGCCAGTGGGGAAGACACAGACAAGCTTTTGTGCTGCTTCTTGGTATATTTGGCTGATTTAGCTTCTGATTTCCTTGGCAAGACCAACCTGCTGCCCAGACTTGACCTACTGTTTTTAAAAATGCCTCTGTGAAGAGAGGAGACATTGGTTGCCAGAAGCTTTTAGTCTTTGATATATTTCTGATTTGTCAGCCCTGCCGCAAATGAAGGGAGAAATGGAAACAGCAAAGGCTGGATGTTTTCAGACAGATGCTTTCCTTGTTTGAGTCCCTCTCCCCCCCACCATCCACTGTGCTGTGTGGTACAGGAAATCTGTTCATGTTGGGAGTGCCAGGTTTGCTCTGCATGTACACAGTAATCCCCAGGGATTGGGAACACATCAGGTTGACAGCACACATACACCTTGGGAAGCCTTGGTCAACAGAGAGTATAGACAAGGAAGGCCTGGCATGCTGGGCAGTGTTGGGCTTGCTAAGGGTGTAGGAAGTCCTGTCATGTGGCACCTTTATCACAGCATGGGGCCCTCCCTGATACTGAGACAAGATGATGCAGTTTATCAACCTCTTCCAGAGTATGCTCAAACCCTAATTCCACTCCTAATCTTAACATTAATCACACTCCTTATCCCACAGATCTCTGCAGTCGGATGGTTTAAACCAACAACATTTTTCGTGTAAACCCAGAGGCACTTTCTAAGCTGCTATTTATCAATATCTGGCTTGAGCCCCAACCCTAAACCCAGTTACAGTATTATACTTCATTCTAGGTCAACGCCCCTTTCTAATTCTAGATGTAAAGGTAACCTCAAAGCTTTGATAGCAGGTTTTGTTCTGTGCTGGTATTTGCTGGGCTGAACTGCCATCCTAGCCCTGTCATTTCTTCCAGATTTGAACGTCATTGTAGCCAGATCTCTACTGCCAGTACTAGACTTGACCTCAGCCCTTCTGCAGAGCAGAGGTGTTGTAGAGGTGTTGTCAGTTGTGCCTGCAAGTCACGACACTAACCTTTGTCACTGCCTTGCTGCCTTTTTCTGCAGGTCTTGTAGAAGGTACATAAAGGAGGCAGCTCCCTTCCTGAACCAGTATCTTTCTCTTACTTATGTTCACCTTTCATCCCAAAAGTTAACTGAGCTTTTAACAGGAACCTTATCTGTAGCTAAGCCACACCTTCTTGTCTAGGACACAAATACAGGTGGATGGTCTCTGGTGCTCAATGGCTTTGAGTCCCAGGTCTTACCTAATTGCTTTTAAGAAGTTCAGTAGCAGTGTTTGTTAATTCTGACCAAAAATTACCTGTCATGCAAGTGCTGCTTCACAAAGGTGAATGAGTGGCCCAGGTCCCATAGTAAATAAAACTCATACATAGAAAATCTCCCTGCTGACTTAATTTGCATGAATTTTTTTTTTCAGAGCAGTATGATCAGTATTATGTTATCTCGCTAAAAGAAATGTAAACAAGGATGCAGTTTGCAATATTTTTATTGGTAGAAAATGATGTTTGTGCTTTGCAAAGAGGAAAAATAAATTGTTTCTCTGAACCTCAGGCACTCCTCTCCCATTTCAGTTATTTTAATCATTGGCATGGTCATGAGATGAGAAATTTGTATGTCTAGGTAACTCATATGTCTTGTTCAAGTGTATGGCTGACTCCTTTCAACTGGAAGGAATTGAAATTTACAGTGGTGATATTGATCTGCCTCTGTTTTATTTTGAGTACTCTGATAGTAGTACAGATCTACCATCTATGGCATGTGTAGGATTATAGGGGAAAAGTATGTCCTGTCTCTATGCAATTATAGACAGGATAAGAAGATCTACATTTAGATCTAAGTATTTTGGAGACTCTCCTCTGAGTCTGAGGACTATTATCATATAGATGCTGTGACCCCATGTAAGTATAATATGGGAACCTGTCAGAGAGGAACCAGAAAATGCAGTTAAAAACAAGTCAGGGTATTTGTTTATGACAGTTAAAGAGTTCATGTTACTGGAATTCAAAGGCCCATAATTTTGTTTAGTCCAGTCTCAGTAAGGTGCAGCTTTCTGTGAGTGTAATTCAGTTTAAGGCTGGGCTGGCTTAAGCATTTTTGTATGAGCCTGCAGAACAGTATTTATGCTTCATTTCAAAACAAGCAACTTGCAGTGTATGCTCTAACTCTGTGTGAAGCTGGTGAAGATTTGGAAGCTTACTGAGATGGTAAAGAAAGTCCCAGATGTTGCCAATTCATTTTATATTAAAAAGGAATGCAGCAACATTGGCCATTTGTGAAAATTCTCATGCTCTAAAAAGACAACAATTGATCCTTTCCCTTCTCTTGAATCCTGTACTCACATGTTTATGTTCTAGTCTTTATCTTGGTGGATCTTGTTTTAGAAAAGCATGATTTTTGCCTCATGTGCACGGAGAGACATTGAAATTACAGTCGGTTGGAAGTCCTCAGTTCTCTTCACTTTTGTTCTCATGGTACTTGCTGGTTTGAACAAAGATTTATCGTATTCTACTTGTGGATCTTCTGTCACACAGACCTGCTGTCTGAGACTCCTTTTGTAATATTGGGAAACCTCCTGTCCCATCTCTTTGGGTCTCTGAAAGTGCAGCCATCCAGTTTTTGTACCTCTTAAGATCTGAGGAAGGCAGGTTCTCCTTTGGCTGTTCCTTTTTTGCAGTTTAACATTTTGGGGACTGTCAGCTAGAAAGAAACCCCAAAATCTCCCAAAGTGACTTTGTAAACACGGCCCCATATCATCCTGCAATGACAGGACAGCATCAGGTGGATGCCCCTGGGCAGTTTGGGCCTCTGAAGGTGGCGTTTCATGGTGCTGCTCTGACCAGGCAGACAGCTTGTGTCAGCACACGTGCTGGCCACCCTTTCTCTCTGCTGCATTGACAGAAGTGGGAGCTCTGAGTTCAGCAGTGAAGTCACAAGGACCAGGGCTCATCTCCTATGCTCAGGAGGGGAGCGTGTGCTCAAGCATTCCCTTTGGGACCCCTACAGAACAATCACTGAGATTGGACTAGCAAAGGAACATATGGATCTTGGCTGAATAGGACCCATCCACAGGCCTTTTCTTATTCTTTCACCATGCTCTGAGAGAACTTGCAGTTATCTTAGAAATGCAGTAAGCCTGCTGCTTTTCTCTTGTCCAAGCAAGCCTTGTGCATCATGGTTATTCATTCAAAACACAGTGTGTTTCTCATGTCTGTGCTGTCACCTTTGCTGGGATCTTTGTCACCTATGTGTCGTCAAAGCATCCCAAAAGTTTATTTGTTTGCCTTTGTTCTTTAATCAGTTCCTTCATCTATTTTGTGCCACAAACAGTTGTGCAGGTGCAGAGTAAACAGTGTTCCTGACTGAGTCATGGCTGGAGACAGTGTTGGATGCTCCTGAACTGTGCAGGCCCATGGACCTGAGCTGAGGACAGACTGTGCAAAATAAAGCGAGAGTGTCTCTGCATGTTTGAGCGTTTGTAATGTATGAGCAATAGCTCCATATTGCTGGTATTAAAATAAAAGTATTTAACAATAATAATAAGGCTTTGATATGAAGGGCTTATTCCTGATGTACTTGCAAGGAAGTTGTCCTTCAATACCTTGGTCTTTCCATTTAAAAAGAAGAACTTTTTGTCTTCTTTATTTTAATTATTTTTGGAAACATTCCTTCCATCAGTATGGGCTTAGATAGATTGGAGTGTCTTACTCAAGGCTGGAAGACAAAACAAATGCAAATGACCTTTCCTACAATGATTAATGGCTCACTGTAGCACATCTACACTGGTTAAAAACCCCTGTACCCATAATTCACATAATTATACTGGTATAACCTGTCTAAGGTCTAAAATAGTCTGAGGAATCGAAGGAGTTGTCCAACAAAAACAGGAAACACAGATAGGGTGTTCAGATTATTTTTATGTATGGGGAGGTTAGAATACACCTGAAATTTGTGTGTGGCCCTTATGCATCTAAAAGTGGCACAGTAGGGCAGGGACTTTTTCCTCTGTCTCTTTTATGCTGTAACTATTATAAATAATTTACACAAGGGTAAAAATAAAGTTCCATATTTTAGTGCAGGTGGAAGGATTCTTTGGTGGTAATGGTGGCCCATAACACAGAAAAGGCAGAATTTGTCATGACAGACCTCCAGTTATCCCATAAAAAACAGAAGTTCGAAAATGTGCAAAGCATTCTGTAAGAAATAATACATCTGAAGTATCAAAGAATCTGTGTGAGCCTGCGCTGCCTAAAATGTACCCTGGAGACTAAAGCAGATCAATGAGTGTTTACTTATACAAGGTATGTTCAGTTTGATCAGATTAATTTGAAATTCCAAGTAATGACTGGAAATCAGGGTAATGGTCAGTGAACACGGTAAAGCTGTAGTGACCCATAACAAAGTAGGAAAAGGGCAGAACCACTATTACAAAAAGGACCCATATCTTCTCTGCCCTACAGATTAACTGCAGCACTCAACAAAGCAGTGCTGCCTGACCTGGCTAAAGCTGGAGCCATCTGCCTGAGTCTGCCTCTCCAACTCTTAACCTCCCCTGTTCTCCAGGTGTTAAAACTGATAAGTGCACAGAGGGCCGTGATGGGTTTTTCAGATTCACTGTCAGCCTGGTAAAGGCAGTAGATCTGCTCAGAAAAATTAGCCAGGACAGCAGCTTGTCTTACGTTAGGATCTGGCGAAGGTTCATCTTGTCAGAATCGCTTCTACCCGTGCAGGCTTGGCAGCCTTGGATGTTTGTGGTCTTGCTGGTAGCTTTTTATCTCTGCAGGCTCCTTTAGCTACTTTAAAAGTGAAGGCCCTTCTTACACAGGCTCACATGATGTTGGATTTTAGCTCTTTTTTGACCCAGAGGCGGGGCAACTGAGAGGTGTTTCAAAAACCTTTTATTCCATTTTCAGTCTCATATGAAGGGTGAGACAACACAGATGTTACAATTCTTGCCATCACAATCAGAAGCCGACTATTTCTTAATTACAATACAGTACAAGCGTTTCTTGGCCTATCAGCTTTTTGCTACACTATGCTGTAGATGCCTTGAAGCCAGTCATCTAAAACTACCTCTTGTAGTTTTAGATTATTGGCTCTTGCGGCTGCTCTACCTCTTGTGGCTGCTCTTACAATGCATCTTTCATAGTTCTATTTCTCTAAAGTATCTAGTCTGCAAGGCCGTCCTTCCAAGCTTTTTTCTAGCTCCATTTTCTCTCAACAATATCTGTCCTATTCCATGGCATTTCTAAGTCAGCATTTCTTATCTCAAAGTTTGCATAGAGATCCATACTGTGTGGGCCTTCTGTCAGGCCCTGAGAGCTTTCTACAAATCCATTTCCCACATCATGACATATTCTATCATGCCTGTAAGGTACAAGTGTTTGATTTACATTCCATGTAATGCCAGCATCTCACAGGGGATAACCCATAAGGATTTTCCAGTGTAGCTTCCCAGGACCCCCTGTATGACTTACATTATGTGTGGGATACATGCTTCAGTAGACAGGTAAATCAATGGTGACATGCAAAATTGATGGGCAGTTTTCTCATGTAGTATGATGTGCTGCAGATTCCCAGTCACTGCACTCACTGACCATGTTCAAAAGAGCAGATGAACTTATTTCTGCAGGTTTTATGTTGTGCATATGCAGCTCATTTGAAATAGGGGCTGTGGGTGTTCTTGTAGCTCTAATGCTCTACAGGCATGAGAGAATTTGTAGGATTTGTGGGGTGGGGGAGAACTTCTTAATTAGTCCGACTGATTTAGCTGGGGTAAAATATGTTATGCCTTCCAGGCTGAAAGAAAAAGTCCAATGGCAGAGTCTATGAGTGCTTGTCCTCTATAAATTATGGAGTCCCTAACTTCTCTGAGCTGTTAGAGCAGCCTCACAATCCATCAGCCTACTCAGAAGAGAGGGTAAGAGGAAAGGTGGCTGTGGAAGTTTTGCCTTTTTTAATTCTTGCCAGGAAATAAATCACTGAATATGAGTGTGCTAAGAAGTTTATCTTGCTGATAGCAATGATTTGAAAAGCTATGTGCATTTCAGTTGTCAATATTGCTAGTTCGGAGTCACTTATAATGGTATAATTGCATTGCCAAAGAAAATAGAAGCAGCATAGATGCTACAGAATTACTTAACACCTTACAGAGGCATATTGTCCTGTAACAGCAACATGGGAAAAATAAAGAAATGGAGGGAGGGCCCTTTAATTAAGCCACTGTGATCTTCTTGCTTTTGAATTATTCAAGAGGGAGCCTTGGGCTTGAGGCAAAATTTCTTTTGGTGCATTTATTTCAGTGCCAGTAACAGTATAAAAAGAGATTAAACATTTGGAGAAAAGTTCATAGAATTGATTTAAAAGTACCATTAATTGTCCAAAATAATAATCTCTTTTATCTATGTGATTTTTTTTTAGTATGCTCTTGACTACTGTGCTCCCATTATGCTATTTTCTGCTCCCCTTTGCTTAGTGTACTGTTGCATGCCGTGTTTTGGAAAAATATTTAAGTGAGATAAGGCCATTTGATACAAAGAAATAAACAGTGTCTGCTAGAATGTCCTGACCCCTGAAGATCCACATCTAAAAGGCAGGATATCATATTTATCCCAAAGATTGGTCTGAAGACAAGTGCATGTTTTGCATTTCTTAGTAAAAGGTTTTTTGCAGTAGGTTTTTGTTTAAAACACGTACTTCCAACATCCCTAAATAGTATTGTAACTGAAGCACTCCTGAGAGGTAGCTTTCAAAAGATTAATGTCTGCAGGATGCATGGCCCCGAGTGTGTTTTAAATGATCGATTTGTAAATATTTCTAATGAAATAACACAGTGGGAAAAGCAGTATTCTTCTGGGTGATGGCTTCAGGGCACTTCTCATGTAGTTTCAGGTTTGCCTCACTGCAAACTTTGGGCCATACATTCCAAAGCTTCTGCATGTGTGAGCCAGGTATGCGGAGTTGTGGAGAATTATTTGAATGTTTTAACCTAGCAGCCTTTCAGATCACTCACACTAATCCTTGCGACTGAATCAAGTGGTCCCAAGAGATAAATTCCTTGAATCTACTGAGCTTGGCAGAGCAATTACGGAAGGGAAGGTGTAGGGCAGCCTGGATGCTGTAGAAAGATGGCAGGCGTGGGAATTCGGGGATTTTATGTGAGGAGGCAAAGCAACCTGGCAGCACTTAGTAGCAACCACGAGTAGTTGTTGTTTGGAGACCCAAACTAAACCCTCTCAGGAGGAATATTTAGTTGAGGCATTGACAAGGACAGGGAGCTCAGGGATTGTGCTAAGGGCAGGCAGCTGCGCTCGGTGGCAGAGCTTCAGAGAGCTTTCTCGGTTTGCTTTGTGTAAAGCTGCAAAGAAGGCAATAGGAAGGTTCTTTTCGGAAGCTTGGGTGAATGGAAAACAGGCATTTTATTGCCTCTGCACTGAAGAGAGAACAAAACCCTTTGTTTTGTTGTTATTTATCTATTTATCTCATAGAAAGAGGCTAGAAACTTGATTTTAAGCACTAGAAAAAACAGGCATTTGTTTTGTAGTTATTGCACTCACATTGGCAGGGAAGAACATGATACTTCGGGTGATTTAAGCCAAAAGAGAGTTGTATGGTTGGGGTTTTTTTGGAGCAGGTTGGTTAGGTTTGGGGTTTTTTGCCTTCTCTTAGGACAAAGCAGGTTTGGAGTTGAGACAAGAAGGTCCTAATCAGCAATTGTATTTGTTTTTTCTTTTTGGCATGCCAGGATTTCTTGATGTGAGCATTAAGACCAACACTTGCTTTAAATCAGCACATTCTTATGAAGCCAAATCTCTTTATGAACTGCTGGTCTCTTTTAATCAATTCACATCTACCAGTCCATTATATCATATGGTATGTAACAAGCACCCATATATGTGTTTTATACAGTCACATATACTTGCATAGGTAGTTGTAAGATATCACTGTCCTCAATCCACCTTTTGAAAAGGAAAGATTGTAAGGTCATGTTTAAAAACATGACAGTGTTAAGTGAAGAAAGTGAGCTATAGGATTTGTCTTTTAAAAAATCTGCTGTGGTAGCATGTGATATTAAAAAAACAAATGAAAAAACTGAAGTTCAGGCCAGTATTAGCAAGATTTATTAAGTCTTTTCATGTCTGGACAGAAGCAGCATGCCACACTTAGAATTATTTTTAATGGCTCAGAGGTAAAAAAAAAAAGGAATATGTTTTCTAGGCAGCACACATTTAGAAATAAAAATACTCAGTAAGTTAATTTTGTCCTTGTGTTTGCCCTTGTGTTTAATTTCTTATAAACCCATATAGAAAGTGAAGGGATTCTTGTACCTTAGCTTGATGAAGAAAGCTGGGGACAGTACACACAAATCCCTTCAAAGTCATTTTAAAGCAGCTTTGAACGTGACAAGTGTTTAAGTGAATTATGTTGATAGACAGGTTTCATTAATTAAAGTGATGTCATTTGGTGTCTTACACAGTTGTCCTGATTTTTCATCTGGGGCAGTGTAACTGGAGGTCAACATGTGGTCAACTTTACTTTGAAAGTAACCACTGTGCTCCTTTTAAAAGGGTGGTGTCAGTCCTTTTCACATCTGAGTGTGCTGGTGAGCAAAGGAGGGTGCTTGTTGCAATTTCTTGCCCTGGTAATGGTGCCTACTGTGTTTGGAGCCAAGGCACTTTGCTGGGGACTTTCCAGTGAAGTCTGGTTGCCAGAGACACTTGGCCTCATGGCATCACCTTCAGCAGAAGTGCTAAAATGTGTCCATACCAGAAACCTTTAAAAACCAAAAAACCTTACCTTGGAACACTACTAGTTGGGCTTGCTTTCCTACCTTGGAGAGGGAGAGAGGGAACATGCCTGCTCCTTCCAGGTGCCCTCCTGGTGACCAGGGGATGGATGGCACCCATCTGCCCTCAGCCTGGCTCTATGGTCAAGCAAACAGGTAAAACAGGACGGGTGTTTCTGTTGTGTTCAGGACACTTGCTGCTGGGAAGGTGAAACTCAGGAGGTTTGTAATCTCTGGGCAGGTACTGCTTGTGCCTGGGTGCAGGGCAGCGAGCAGCTGGGGGCAGATAACCAGCAGGATAACTAGGCAGCCCCCACAAACCTCTTTTGTCTTACATGCCTACCACAATAAAAGGATTATTAATTTTCTTTACCACTCTGGCAGATAAAGATAACCTCTCTTTGAGGGTGATTTGGCAGCTATGTAGGCCTTTTAATGAAGGTGCTGCAAACAGAGTGGTTTCTTGGCAGCTCCTTGCTGGTGTCGTGCAGAGTTTGAGGGAACTGATCCCCCCTTGCCTTCCCTGCCTCCCCCAGATTCCTCTTGAAGCCATCTTTCTTGTGGGACACTGATGTGTACTTAAGGACACTGGCAAAAAAGTCCTTTAGAAACAGTTTTGGGCTTTTTGACAAAAGAGTGATGTTTTAAATTATCTTTGCTGACAGAACAATCTGTAAGCTTTAACACTCATCAGTTTTACACCAGACACTTGGTAGATGTGATGGCACATCCAAAATTGGGTTCAGAGCTGTTGACAAACTGCAGTTGAGGTACTTTGCCAATGTCTTAGATATGTCCCTTTATCCATTGCTATAAAGTTCAATATGAAGTTGATGTTAAACTGCCTTTCATCTTTCTGAAGGTAGCAATATTTGAAATAGATATATATACTTGCATTTTTAATTACTTTGTACTTTGCTCTAAAGTCCTGTTTTTTAAATATATAACTACTCTGACTTTCAGCCTTCACAAGTGGTTTTATTATGAAAAATGTGAGTATAGAAAAGAGTTGTCCAAGAGTAACAATTGCTCTTTGAGTACATGCAGGAGAGTGCTCTACCATGATCACTCCTTTGATAATCTTACTCTCCGTGGACTGAGGTCACTACAGTATTAATTACCTTCCAGAGTTATAATTCCCCTTATATTTCTGCTTTAGAAGGCATTGATAGACTTATCATGTAAAAGCATCTATTTCAATGGACATGTAGTAGATGCCTCTGCAAGTGCCAGGGGTTTTAAAGGTAGCTTTGAAGTTGAAGAACTGAGCTGGGAGTTCCTGCCTGACTTGTAGAGATATATCTTTCATGATATGTAACTGAGAACAGGTAAATAATTACCTATGGTCCAGGTATCCTTAGAGTACTTGGCACAAAATAGTTTAATTATTTTAAGAGCTGTGTTTGAAAACAAAGCAGTTATCCAGCACTTGACAGAAGAACTAGAAAAATTATTTGCCTACCTCCATTTTTTCTTTTTCTCTTCAGATAATAAGATTTTGATGAAAAGGTGGCTGGTAGCTGGGTTGTGGTATGTGGGGGTTTTTTATTGTTGTTTTTTTTTTGCTGTTTGGTTTTTTTCCCTGAACTGTTCTCTGTTGAGGACACAACCTTTTTAGTGAGGAACATACTTGTTTCTACAAGGTTTCTTCTCAGATAAGAATGGTAAGACTTATCTGATATGGTTGAAATAACCTAAAGTGCAAAATTATTTTATGCTAATTAAAAGCAAGGTAATAAGGGTTGGAAAGATTCTTCAAATACTTTAAACTATGTATGTGTTTTCCAATGCACCTTTTTCTCAGTGTGCAAGTAAATTAATTTCCAAAAGAATGCTCAGCATTTGAAAGTACAAGGAGGTTTATTTGAAAATATAACAAACTGTGCTTGGTTTTGCAGTCAGAGATTGGCCCAGGTGGATGGGTTGACCTACTTCTACAAATGGCATATTTTGAAATAAACAAGATAACTGTTAGAAAGAGCAGCCAAGCCCTAAGGAAGAGGAAGAAATTGTATTGTATTCAGTTTATTAGCAAGAGACAATCTCTCTTGCTCTCCATCTTTGGGTTCCCAGTTTGTGTTGAGGTCTGTGTTGTTCATCTCTTTTGGAAGCAGAAACTCATTGCTCTCCCCTCCAAGAAATCATTATGTGAGAAAACTAATATATTTTAAGATTGCAGCAAGAGATCAGCCTTTAAAATGTACTAGAGTTTTCACAATCTCTTAATTAGAAAAAATTAAGGTTATATTTCGTATATATTCCTATGAGTTCAGGACCTAAGATTTCAAGAAAACTATAAATTACTGCAAGATGCTTAATAATTCACTACAGCTGTCCATCCTAAATGTTCACATGGAGACCAAGATCTTTTGAGCAGATAGAAGTGCAAATGGACCAACAGAGCAGGGAAAGAAATGCTGTAGCATCATATGTGATTTGGTCAGCAGTGGCTTTGACCCAGAATTTTTTTATTTTCCATGCCAAAAAAGATTCCTGACCAGCCCAGTGGGCTCATTGACCTCAGCTGCACTGACAAAAATAAAATTTGTAATTCCTAATATCACAAGGGAGAAAGAATATGTGCAGGCATGAACTGCAAGGCTGTGACAGAGCCCCAACAGCACAACTACAGTCCCCACAGTGCTGAGTCAGCACAGTTTGGGCTGCATGAACTGGCCTTGAATACTTGACAGAGTGGTGCTTTTACTCTTGCTGCTGCCAATGGCAAGAAACGAGTGGAGGCAAAGTGAAGCAGCAAAGTTGTCCTTCCTCGAGCCTCTGAGCATTCAGGGCAGCATGAACACCATCTGCAGTCCCTACAGGTGCTTAATCCCACCTATGTACAGGGAGTATTTCAAAGCCATTCGCTCCAGGTAATTCAATTTCTAGTAATTACCATACTGGAGACAATTTCCAGGAATGAAGTGTGTGTAAGGAAAAGGACAAAAAAGGGCACCACCACTACAAACAGAGGGAACTGAGGAGAAAATAACACTTTTAAAGTTCTGATTTATTGGATATTTTGTTCTGTTTGGACAAGCAAGGATATATATTTGAATCAAAACTGCTTTATCAATAAATTGTGGGTTAAATAATTTTGTTCATGCCTCTCTTAGAGTGGCATGTTTAACATTTATGTAGCTGATATGCTTGATAAGACAATTGCAATGTAGATTCAGTGGCTATAAATTTTAAGAGAAAAGTATTAAGCATACTTGCCTGGAAGAAGAAGAGAAAGAACTTTTTGTAGGCCTTTTTCATGCAGTCAGGGTTCCAAGGCCTGGTTTCCCTGACAAAGGTACTAGAAATAAGGAGTAGGCATACATGAAGGAGTAGAAGAGCTTTCCATACACTGAGGTCTAATGAAAGCAAAATGAGACTGGTTAGAAGTTACTCGAGTTTTTCATTGGGAGTGAAGTTTAAAAGCTTGTTATGCTTAGTAATGCTGTCTATTTGGTTATGTGGCTGGAAAGCTGTTTTTTGGATAGGAATAAAAAAGCCATGCTTCAGGACAAAACATGAAAGCAAATTATTATTATTATTATGCCTACTGAGAGAAGTTTCAGCACTTTACATAAAAACAAACAAGCTTCCCACACACACATACACTTTAAAGCTTTGTATGTGAACTGTAAATTGCTGCCAAGGAAAGTGCATTTTTTATTTTAGTTTATATATTTTAATTGGATTTTAAGTGGCTCATGAATAAACTGACTTACATTGATATATTGTCTCTCAATTAGAATGTAGACCAACATCTGAACTGTATAGTGGTGAGATTGATGGGCATTATTCAAAAGCTGAGAGATACAGCCTCTCTTCTCCAGTATTTTCCCTTTTCTACATGTGTCAGTGTGATTTGGTTTCTGATTTGAGGGTCATTCCCCAACATTTTATGGTACCTTTTGATAAAACTATTTTCTCGTTTAAATTGTTTGGAAACTTAACTATTTTCTACTGTTTTTCCTGAGATACTCTGGTTTTTTTTCAAGCAGCAGCCTGGGTGTAATCGCTGCTTTATCTGCTTGTATGGGGTCTTGGGGAGAGAGGAAGAAAGAAGGGCTTCGGTCCTGCCCTTATTCTCTGCTGCATGTGCCAAGCATCTTGGTACAAAACCAACTCTCCTCTCTTCTGAACAGAAGCAGTAATTCAGTGGTAGTAGAAGGCACCCTCCAGCCCTAAGGAGGGCCTGAGCAACATGGCAGACAAACATACAAAGTGGCGTTACAGGGGTGCAGCTCTTTGCTAGCAGTTGTTCAGGTCTAAGTTATTTAATAATGTGAAGGGTGGTTCCACAGCTTAATGGCTTGTTAGCTAAATAACTACAGGTAGCCCTGTGAATATGCACAGCCACTCCCCTTCTCCTTTAATTATCCAGTTTTATCATGTTTTCCCATCTACGCCTCTACTCTGCTTTTGAAGCTGGTTTTCTTACCCAGATGCCTCCGTGTCATCCTTTGCTGTGCTGCTCTGGCATGAAATGCAGGTGTGTGAGTGGTAGAGATGAGAGTTGCCCAATAAGCTGTTGTCTACCTGTGAAGCAGAGAGCTTTAGAAAACAGTTGTTGCTGGTAGGCTACCTAGTGGTTTGGCTAAATGTTGCAGGGATTGGCATTTCATGTAAAAAAAAAAAAAAAAAAGGAAAAATAGAAATGGTAAGTTTTCTCCCTTGCCCATGAATAATCCCATTGATGTTCCACTGAATAGTCAAAGAACGAGAGCTAGCAAATTCAGATTACTGCGTATTTATATTATTAATTCCTCCATTATTCTGCTAAGAAACAACAGAGCACAGTTTCTCTGAAACTAAGAGAGAATGCAGAATTGGTTTTCACTTAATTGGCTCTTTTGAGACAAGTCTCTTTGAGAAGCAGGATGTTGTTAGTCCACTGTGTAAAGACGGTGTAACAATACACCTAACACATAACCTAGAAACAGCTGTATGCAGGGGGCTGTATTTGAGGGGTAAAAATACCCTCATAGCTTTCAAGGAGAAATGAGAATTTATACAACTCCAACTTCGTCAAGAAGTCTGCACTAGCACATAAAATTAGTCAGTCATTGAAAACTTAATATCAAAATGTCCAGTGGAAACAGTCCTTGTCTCAAAAAAACATAGGTTGACTTTCATTTAAAGTCTGTTTTGATAGTCATGGTTTTCCTTCATTCTTAGAAACCTAATAAAGAGTGAGAATAGTGTTCACTGAGCATGAAAAATACAGGATTTGGCTTAAAATTTGAGATGTAGTCAGTAACGTATAGTGGAGTTTGCTTTCCTTTTCCTGCCACCAGTGTAAGCTTTAAGTACTTTCAAAAGTGTTTGTAATGATGTTAAATATTTGTAAGACTCATTTACCTAAAGATGGTATCATATAAATGTAACAGATTACAAATTATCTTCACCTTTAATTGTCTGTTGTTGGGGAAGGTTCAAGTTTATAGGTGAGACAGTTCAGTGAGGTGTTAGTCTTGCAGTTGCTGTCTGTTGAAATTTTATCAAGCTTCTCATCACTGCTTAAATTCAGTCTAATAGCATGGAAGAGTAGTTAAGACTCTTCAAATAGTTGTGTAGTGTTAAGATTTTAAGAAAGAAAATGAGTCATGGTGCTCAGCACCTCAATGCAATTGGTGCCTGAAGGAAACAGTGTCAGGGCAGATATTCTGTTCAGCAGAAAATAGTGGAAGGGAGTCCTTAACTGTGAACCAGTTTCATCCTCAACGTTTTGAATCTGTGTGTTTTGCTTTGTGTTTCTAAAACAACCACAGCATAGAAAACCTCACAACAGGATTTCCCAGCACAGTCTACCCACATGATGAGCGTCTTTCAATTTTACTTGCAGGCTGACTTAAGTTTTGACTGAGGAGGGCATTTGTAAACATTTGTTAGTCCATTCCTGTTTGACACTTAAGCATGTATATAAATAATTTGCTCAAAGCCTTTAATCCTTAGACTTTGCAAAGCAGTGGGTAGTTAGTGATGACAATGACGATTATCTGATACAGACAAGTGGACATTTCTTTAAGGATCAGGATCCTATGCAAAGCAGTGTTTTCAGTCCTTCCATCATCTAATTTCCATTTGCAGTTTTGGCTTTAATTTCAGCAGCTACCTTGTTGTGTCTTTTCACAGTCCTGGAAGAGAGAACCAAGGCCACTTCACTTCTTCAAATTATACGTGTTATTGCTAAATGCAATAGCTTTGCTGCTGCATGTGCAGGTTCATACTAGAAAGGAAAATCAGTAAAGAAAGACTTATTTATTAAATTATTTTATGGGGAGGATCACTTAAAACATTAAATTTGGAAATTGTGAAAGTAGGGAACTATGTAGTACTTCCCTTGTCCACCCCAAAGCGATGATTAAAACCACAAATATCAGCACAAGGGAAGACCTTACCAGAGTGCTGGAGAACACTTAAATACTGAGGTATATGTGCTTGGTAATAGCAATTTGCTTCAATTTCCACAAAACCTACCTTTTCCTTGAGGTGTGCAAAATTAACTAGGAGCTCGCACATCAAGCAGTTGTACATTCCATGACACTTGGAAAAATAATTTTAAATATCAATTTTAAAAGTTTCCAACTTTTGCAGGTGAAGAGCAACTTTCTGTGAATACTTTCTGTATTTACTGTTCATTTATTTTGTGGATTAATAGCTAACTCTGCTCCAATCCCTTTTGTCTTACTGCAGTCTTTCCTCTGTAGTATTCTCCTAGAATCCTTATCAGAGGGATAAGGCAGTCCTTGGCCCACTGCAGTTACAAGTAGCAGAGCCAGCGGCAAATTGATGCCTGGAATGTTTGAGAGAGCAGCTCTGAAGTGCTGGAGAGCAGGTGAAATGGCTCCAGGTGTTGTGAAAACCACTCAAAACTTGTACTGTGCCTAAGTTGTGGGTACTATGCAAAGGGGTGGTCCTAGCAGGCAGAAACATCTTAAAAACTCATGACAAAACACTTATTCCTGTCAACAGCCCATCCCTCAACCTTATTCTGGATAATAAAGCAAAGCAAAATGCTTGGTTGAGTTTTACAAATATGCAGGTACTGTCTTGGTAAGATTTCTCTGGTAAGGCATGTGGCTCCTTGAAGTTCATATTCATATGTAGAAGGATAAATATGAAACAAAAGCCTAATAGTAAACTCTAGTTTATCTTCATGGAGATAAAATCTTTCAGAAAATAGCCTTGACTTGAAAAGGTGTCTCAAGCTGAGTTTTATTTTGTGAATTTATTGCAGTACCATATGGCAAAGGATGAGGCAAATACCTAGTACACTTGCATGTTCACTGATCTGTTGGTTAAAATAATTTCTTCTTGTTCCTTAAGAAAAAGTACATCTTTTAAGTCTTTGTTAATACTCCAAGGCTTTCAAAACACTTAACAAGCCTGGCATTTGCAGGCTGGTAATATGTTTTGCATAATATCAATGGGCTGTCTTTGTGGCCCATGAGAAAAAGAAATCTTTTTCTTCTTTGTGGTGCATTCCCCAAGATAATTACAAGTGGAAACACTTTTTGTCTTCTGAAATCGTAATTCCAGCAGCCCAGGTGTTTTGATGTATATATCTAGCCAAAATGATTTTGCAAAACTTAGCTGCATTTTACTGGGAGAGTCAGTTGTATTTTTTGTAACTTCATGGATGCCTTGCTGGAATATGTTCAAACAAATGCAAGAAATGCTGTTTGATCTCTTCAGATGGTTAAATTGTGATTCCTATTAGCACTGCTTTGGCTTGGTGCACCATTTCCTAGTCAACTGAGGATGAAGTTGGAGGAGCTGGCAAGGCTGTGATATTTACATAATGCCTTTTTTCCTGTGAACCCTGAATGTGGATGGAAACAGCCTCTAATCTTCTTAGTGATCTAAGCAAAGATTGAATGCTTTGGGTCAAGCTGGGGTTTTGGACAGGCTCAGTTAGAAAAAAAAAAAAATTCAGAAATCCCAGCTCTTCACAATGATTGCAAATGGAAAAATTTTCAGACTGAGCTAGTTAATGTTTCAGTAGTTGATAATATTTTTATTATTTCACCAGTTTGCAAAGACCACATAATCTGTTTTGAGCCATACTTTTTGAGACTTCTTGGAAGCAGAACAAACAGGCCTTGTATTAAGCTCTGGGCACTGCTCGAGTTCATTCCCCTTAGGGTAGTTTTAAGTTGTATCATGAGGGATGAAAAGGCAAGTGTCAGAATAAGCATACAACCTCAAAATGACCGGAAAAGTCTGCATATATGATCTTAATTCTTCTTACACTACTACCACTATGACATGGTAAGAGGAGGAGTTCATTAGGTAGTTGTCCTTTCATATCTCAGTTATTAAAACATACTGACTGGGATTTTTGTTGTGTGTTACAGTAACATAGCTTTTCAAACACTACTACCATAAACTTAAAGATTTTAAATTTTTTAAAGTGGGTAAATATCCTGAACTCAGGCTAGAAGTGGCATTTCATACTTGATTTGCCTTGCCTGCCTACGTTTCGTGGTACTTTTTCATGCAGAAGTTACAGCTTGTCAGGCATTCTGAACCAATGTTCAAGTACAATATATTACAATGAAGAGGGAAAAAAATCAACCTGTCCTATTTACATTTTCCTTTTTCTTCAGGTTTACCTTCCCTAATCCAAAAAACTCATGTTGAGTCATTTGACTTAATATTACCACACGGAGTTTTATTATGTAATGCATCTTCACATAGTATAAGATCACTCAGAGACTGATTTCTCAGAACATGAAAGTTAGTAGGAGCTGCTGGCCCTTTTTTAATACCTGCAGCCTAACGTTTGTAAAGCAAATGGTCAGGCTTTATCTGATTGCTTTTGTAACTTCAGTCCAGCAGCAGGCTTTTTTTTGGTTGGTTGGTTGGTTGGTTGGTTGGTTTTTTTGCTTTACTTCGTGTTCACTAATAGAATCAATATTATAACCATTCCCTGCTTGAACTTGTCACCACCGCATTTCATTAACTTTCTCAATATTTGATGCAAATTATTTCTAATTAACATGCCTCTGAATAAAGAAAAAAAGGATTCTTAAAAACCTGTGTACAGTCTGTATAATAATAAAATTTTATTCTCAGCTATGAAGACTTATACCATTTTATGACCTTTTTCAAAATTGCTGTTGCTATTATTTTTATTTTTGTAAGTAGTGTATTTTAGAATGAAACCCTTTTATCTGTACTATAATTAATAACTAGAAAATGAAAAGTAAGGCAAGTAAGGACATGATTCATTATTGAGAAAAAAGGGTACAACCATACTCAGAACTGGTCTAATGTTCTAACATTTTCATTAAGGGAAATGTTTATTAGGTTTTATCTTTTTGGTATGTGTTATCACTATTACACACATTAGGCATGCATCTTTTTTGGTTTTTCTCCCTTTATCTGCAAAGGAGATGATCCCATTTGTTGAAAAGGAAAAAACAAAAAAAGAAAAGGACAAGAAAAAGAAGGAAAAAATGAAAAAAAGCAGGGGGATGGGGAGAGAAAGGGAGACATATGTCAACTATGTTCTTGTGATTATCCAGAAATAAATTTGAAGAGTAAGAAAACTTTGGCCATCCACTGTAAAACAGCATAAAATTTGAAGTGTAGGGATCAAGGGCAATTTCATGAACATGGCTGCTTTGCATTTCCTACATGGAAGGAAAATATATAGGAAGGAATAAAATACACACACACACATATATAAACTTTCTGTATGTATATTCTTTTTTATAACTAAAAGGAGATAAATACATAGGGGTACATAATCAGAACAGGATATTGCAGGAGTCCAAATTGTGCTTCTAAAGGTTTATCAAAGGAGTTGACCAAATCTGACCACTGAGCTCTGTATTGTTATTCTAATGGGAAGAAATAAAAGATAGCAAGGGGCCTATGGCCTCAGAGAGCAACTTGTCAATGAGATTGAGGCAGTCTAAATCTGACTGTACCCAAACACAATTGTTCAGCCCTTCCTCCCTTTTCCCACCCTGGCAGCACGTTCTCCTTGCTCCTTTTTGCCTTCACTTCTGTGAGTGTGTCCATGCCATGAAGAGTAATTGTCTCCTGCTCTACTTCCTTCACATTGTTAATTTTTGTCTGGGTGAGTAATCCTCTCTGAGTTAGGGGATGAACTCCCGTGCCAGCATAAGGGTATCTGTGGATTTGTACAGCTGGAGGCCACAGGACTACACCTTTTAGTGGCAGTATGGATTTAAATCAAGTGGAAAGCAACGTGGAAAAGCAGCCTGAGCCTTACATGCATCGTGCCCCTTGTAACCACAGCGTTCACTGTAATAACAGGAGAGATTTAGACAAGTATGCCACTAGGCTAATTAAGGGCTCTTCTGCTAAAGAGGCTTTTGTCTCAAGCTTTAGTTCTGGAGATCTGAATGTAGCTCTATATATAAAAAATAGTTACTATACAACCACAGAAACAAAATGAATTTTAAGACCTTGATTAAGTCTGCGCTTTATTTTTACATATACACCACTATGATACATGATATGGATACTCAAGTTTCAGCTTTGGGATTTTTTTAGTTTAAAAGTGTTTAGGAAACAAATTACAGATGTTATTTTATTCTGTCTGTTTTCAGCCAATACTTCCATGAACATGATATGTTCATGAAGCTGGATGTCACTCAAACCATTCAGGTTCTCAGTTTGAAATGTAAAGGCTGGTTTCAGTGACTTCTCTTGCTGGAAACGGGAGCTGCATGTTTGACTCTAAAAGCAATGCTGGACTGGCTGTTCATCAGTAACTGTGAATAATTATTTGTGATTTGAATAGGCTTTCAGAGTTTCGCAGGTTTAGCATATATGGAAACACCTGTAGGGTTCCTTTCATTAGCTATGCCTGTATTTGGGAATGTTCATGGATGTCTGAGGTAAAGCAATAAGCCTGTGCTTCCATAGCTCTTGCTGATTTTTAAAATCTTTGTGCTGCTTGAAATAGATCTGCTCAGAGTTTCAGCTTGATGATTACACTCTACTTTTCTCCTTGCTTCACCTTCCATCCTTTCATAAACTGGTAGGGATACAGTTCTCTTCCACGTTTGTAGGAATACTTAACACTTACTGTTAAAACTGGTCTGAATTAAGTATGTTTTCCAAAAATTTACTACTGCAAGATGGCTTCTTTTCACAATTATGACAATTATGTTGAATGATATTGTCGCCCCCCCCCTTTTTTTTGTTATGAAAAGGCAGTGTCTTGGTTTTCCAGAACATGGTCTACCAGTCCCCTTACCATTCCTATAGTACTCTTCTCATAAAACAAATAGGAATAGAAAACAGTTTAGAAAATACACCCCAATTCCTGACTAAACTTAAATATTTGTCTCATGGATGCTTGTGCCTTTGATATTTGGTTGCATTCACTTTCATGTTATCTCATGCTCTGTAGCATTAATGAAAGCAATGGGGCATTGTTTTGATCCTGTTATTTATTTTTCTCCATAGCTGTGTGCTGCCCACCTGCCAACCCGATCGGAGGCGCCCAACCACTATCAAGCAGTGTGTCGGGCTCTGTTTGCTGAAACAATGGAGCTCTACACTTTCCTGGCCAAAATTAAAAGTGCAAAAGAGGTAAGCAGTCTGAGAAGGTTTTCTGCTTTTGAGCTCATCACCATGTGAATTTGGCTTACGAAATCGCTTCTGTACCCAGCCAGTAGGGAATGTCAGATGCTTGAGGAGATGATCTGTAATTTTCTGGGAGTACACTTCTTCAGCTGAAGTGGTTTTTTTTATTTTGGCCTGTAACCATTTACATCCCTCAGAATTTGTTATTAATTGTGACTAGTCTAATTGGGAGTAAAACAGAGTTTTTTCTTGGAGAGTAACACATTGCATACGTGTACCCATTCCTGCATGCGTGTATGTAATATATTTGAGTCTAAACTCTTCTCTGCTATTTTGGGGATGTTATGAAGTGTCAGAGCTTTGCCTGTTCTTCCTCAGCTCCTTCCCATGAGGGAATTCTCTTTGCTGAGAATTATCTGAGATTCTTCTTGCCTGTATTTTGTCCCTAGTCGGCAGCTTCTCTTACCTTTTGCTCTATGAGTGGTTTGTTGTCTGTCACATTGGTTTCACAGCACAGCCAACTTTAAAAATAGAAAAATTTTCCCCTTCAGGTCACAATGCTTATGTTCACTGCCTGTTTGGCTGTTACTGCTGGCTGAAAGGCCATCCTGTGAACCATTGCAATTAACGGGTCTGGCTGAAGAGTGATTTTAGGGTTGATATTTACTGCAGATAGTTTCAGTGATCTGGCCTGCAGAGTGGCCCCGTGAACAATTGTATTAAAACAGTCTAGGTGCTGGTACCATTGGAAAACTGGTGGGTGAGGGGAAGGGCAGGAGGGGAAATTCATTTCTCAAAGCTGGTTTCTTCACCAAAGCGAACTTGTCAAGTAGCAATGCTTTCATAATTTTTTTTTCTTAATAAATCCCTGAAGGATTTTCTTTTCTTTTGTAAGTCAAGATCTACAGTACGTTTGAAAATCAGGATAAGATTTTACGGGCTGACCTAAAAATTTTGCTGCTGAAAGAGGCAGAGCTGTTCCACCCACGCACACATACTCCCACTGTTTTCCTTCTTCTGGTTCTAGGGAACAAATGCAATAAATATCAAGCAAAACAAAAAGTAAAGGAGTTACTCCTTGTCAGGTTAATGAGCTGAATCAGCTCATTAAAGGGTCAGATGAACCTCCCATGAGTACAAAAGAGCTTTTATCACGCTGATGGTGGAAGATGCAAACTAGTCAGAGACATAAGGGGCTGCTGCTCTTTCCTTCCTGAGTGAGATGCATCATCCAAGAGAGAGAATCCTTCTGAGATGTTTTTCTGCTGCACAGGGTCACATTTAATCTCCACTTCTCCAATTCTATTCAAACTGAAAGCAATTTTTAAACTGAAGCAGTCTCATACAAGGATAATTTTGGCAATGTCAGCATGGCTAAAGAGCCACTTGTTTTCTGAAATATGTGTGTTAAGGGACATCTGCATTCAATGTCACTGATACAGAGAGCAGCCGGGATACAAGATCTCCATGCTAAAGCTGTCTCCCAAACATTGACATCATTAATTTCACATCTTGGCTTTTAACTACTGGGTACATTAACTGAGAGACCTGTGCTGGAAACACCTCACTCAACAGCTGTTGCAAAGTCCATGTTGAGGCTCAAAGATAACATCCTTCAGAGTTCTTCTTTCTGCTCAGAGAGGAATTATGTTTCCAATAGTTCTCAAACACCTTGGCCGTAGTGAGTAGTAATAGGACACCTTTGTCAAAATAAAATACTGTAGGCTATAACCATTTAAAATCATGTCTTAACAATAATATTCTAAAAATCATTATAAAAAGTGGAAAGGCATTTTGAATTTGCAAATTACTTTATCACCTTATCATTGGACGTAAAAACCCAACAATATCTGGTCACATCATAGAGAATACTATGAGTTAATCCCAAATGAAAGAAACCATTTGCTTCTCACAGACTATTAGGCATTGATTCAAAGCACATTTAGGTCAAAGGAAGTAATCCTTGTGGATGGAATTTTGGCCCTACTGAATCAGTAAAACTTTTATTGCTGCACCTAACCAGGGCCAGAATTTTGACCTTTTCATTCCATTTTACTCTGGATCAGTCCCTCAGTAGCCATGTAAGAAATTACCAAGAAAATTATCTTGGAAGCAGCTTTTGGAATCTGAATACTTTGGGTTTATTATGTGCTTGGTCCTTGGTCATAGCTTTTATCTAACTACAGATTTGGAAGGTATTTAATTTTGAAAATAATACAGTGTACAAAATAAAAAATAAGTATGAAGAAAGGTGGAATGCTGTAAATATTGTTGCACCATTTTAAAATTACCTTTATAGTTTATACTTGAGGCAAGCAGGGATCATATGATCACATTAGGTTTGTGCCAGTAAAAGCTGTGCTATTGTTTACATGCTCTTCTGTCTTGCAAATACCCAGCAGAATCTTAAGTCATTAGGAGTGCAGTTAAATACTCTTCTAGTGAATTCCTTTTTTCTTTTCCTTTTGTTTCTGTCATACGAGTAATGGGTATAAAGGAGATAAATACTGAATACTTCAATAAGGAAATATTGTTATTGTGGATTTGTGGTGATTGCATTGGCAGAGAACTGGGGGAAAAAAACAAGTTACATACATCAGTTCCAATTAAAAAAAGTTATACTGTGTAATATTGTGGGTTTGACACTAAAGATGCCAGGAATTTTAAATTGTTAGTTTGTTTCAAAAAATGACAGCCTAATTTGGAGGTCTTCCTTTAGATTCCCTCAGATCTAGATGCAGTTGTGGATGTGAGATCAAAATGAAATTAAAAACACCAAAAAGGGGAAAGAATCTTCTGGCATTATTTAAAATAACTTTCCTGTGGATAAAAAGTACATTGAATTATTTGGATTCCTTCTAGGGCTACTGAGTGGCATCCAGGTATCTGTTTCCCAGGTATATGAGGTTCATATTTTTTGGTCAGTAAATGCTTAAATAGGCAGCTTCAATGAAGTGGAAGAGGTAGAATTTTTATCTGTAAAAATTCACTTGCTTGGAGGGAACTAAATCTGACCTATATTATGCTGCAGCCTAGAACAGGTTTAGATGGGAAATAAACAGTGAAAGAGTCAGGGAAAAAATACTGCCGTGATGCTGTTTTGAGTTTGGCCCTATAAAAACTTCACAGGACTTTGAAAGTCCAGGATTTCAAGAGGGCTAGATTGGTAGGTAGAAGGGGTAGGTTTATAGGTTGTAATACAATACTAGTATATATACTGAGGAGTCACGTGTTTCCCCAGTCGTCATCTGTCATATAACAAGCAAAGCGTAGATTCACAAAGGGTTGTATTAATCAGAAATGATGAAGTGATGAGTGAGCTGTTCAAATCATCTCAATGGATGTCAAATAGAATGTTTATGGTATTTTGTCACATAATTGATGCCATATGATTATTTCCAGTCTGATTCCCTGTGTATGAAAGGTCAGCAGCAAAGCTGACTGGCAGACAGGGAGAAGGTACTTCCATTCTTGAAAAGTGTGAAATGTTTCATGGATGCACAGGATGGGCAGAGTTGAGAAAGATATGAGATAGTTGCAATAGTTTTAAAAAGTAAACAACTAAAAGTTTTCTTTTTGCAAGGTGAAGTTGTTTTAGCAAGTTTACTGGGGTGTTCTTCAGCTTGCTGGCAGCACCTGCATGCTGCTCAGGTTCTCTCCAAGTGTGCCCTTGCTGCAGACTCACCCTGGATACCATCTGCTGCTATCCAGAAGTGGTATTCTGATGGGCCAAGACCCCCTAATTCTTGTGACCTGCTGTTTAAGCTTTTACAGCTGATAACAAAGGCAGAGTACAGCTTGTTTTTCATGTTAAGAAGTGAGCTTTCAAAATTGCAGTAAGAAAATCCCACAGAAAGGGATTATCTCTCTTTTTTTTTTTTAATTGTTTTGGGGGGAAAATGGTCCACAAGGTGAAGGAAATGCACACATGTATGGCAGGGGGCAAGGTAGTTTGAATATCTGCTGAAAATTGATCCATGTAACAGAAAAGATTCATCTTTTTCAGGATCGTCCAAAAGTCATTGGCGTAACCTTTGGTGGCACCTGGCCATAGACAGAACTGTAGGCACAAATAAGTGATGTCCATGAAATAAAGCAAATGTTCCTGCTGTGAAGTATCTGAAAAGGTCACACACATCGCTCAGAAATGGCATTGTGACTGAGAGAGACAGGGAGAGACTGTGCAAGCAAAGGAATGCAAAATTGGTGCTCTGGATCAGACAGGGATTCACCAGGGCTGTATCCACATTGTGAACCTGCTGTTTTGAAGGGGTATCTGCCCTAGTCCTCCTCTGGCTCCCTGTTACTGCCCAGTCTTGCATTCTCCTGGAGTTAATGTTCCATGTGCACTTCATGGCTGAGTGAGCCAACAAAGTGCCCTTGCTGCAAAGAAGCCTTATGGTGTCCCAGGCTGCATTAGGAGGAATGTTGCCTCCAGGTCAAGGCAGGTGATCCTCCCCCTCTGCTCAGTGCTGGTGAGGCCACAGCTGGAGTGCTGGTCCAGTTCTGGGCTCCCCAGTACAGGAGAGACATTGACTGAATGGAGAGAGTCCAGGGAAGGGCCAGGAAGATGATGAAGAGCTGAAACAGCTCTCCTGTGAGGAAGGGCAGAGAGACCAGGGCTGTTCAGTCTGGAAATGAGAGGGCTCAGGGGGATCTCATCGATGTCTCTAAACACCTGAGGGGAGAGTGCGAAGATGACAGCATCAGGCTCTTTTCAGTGGTGCTCAGTGACAGGACCAGAGGCAGTGGACACAAAATGCAGGAGGCTCCTCTGGACAGCCAGAAGTACTGTTTTTACTGTGAGGGTGACTGAACACTGACAAAGGTTTTCTGGGGAGGCTGTGGATTCTCTGTCCTTGGAGATATTCAAAAGCTGCCTGGACATGATGCTGGACAGCTGGCTTTGGGTGGCCCTGCTTTAGCAGCGGGGTTGGACCAGCTGACTTCCAGAGATCTCTTCCACTCTCAAACACTTTGTGGCTCTGGTACCAGTAAAGGTGATACTGGCATGTAGGATGTAGACCTGTGGGTGATAAACTCCTCGACTGGCACAGGTGGTGCTAAAAAGCACCATGTGATGCTGGCCAGCATAGGAGATGAGTGCCCAGTAGGCAGATCTGTTGCAGTAGGTTTGACTTATATCTCAAAAAGTTTTAGAGATTGATGTACGCCCTAGAGCATCAAAATTAATATTCCTTCCAAAACTAATTAAGACTTTGTATATTTTTATAATTGGCTACATCTCTAATTGCAGTGAAAATCCATGCTCATCAAAAACTCATCCATAATTTCATTATCCACAGCATGCCTTGTAATTAGGCTTTTGGTAGAAAATAGAGAAAGCTCCCAATCTGTCATCTTTTTTGTACTGTTCTTTTAGAACACTTTGCCTTGCATTTCTGTCCTTTCTGATGTAAAAACATAATTCTTTCAGTCTGCCTGGATATATTTCAATCCAATCTGTATGAAATGCAAACATACAAATTCTAATTAAGTACATGCGTGAAATGAAATTGTTCCTTTCTTTTATTCCTAGTTTCATGCCATACAAAGATTCCGTTGCAAAAGAGCTAGTGAAAAAGGTCGGGTGGCTATACTGCTGTATTATTTGTACAAAATATGATAATGGAGGTAGTTAATAGGTACCTAGACAATGTTAATGGCTAACTTATTTTGGAAATGGAGTCATTAGCCAAGTTACACTCAAAAGTCTTGTGACTGTAAAAGTTGTCAAATACTCTGCTGCTTGGATTTTCAGGAGCAAAGCTGTAGAAATAAATTAATTCACAAACTTTTCAGCTCATAACTTCCCTTTTGCCTACACTTCCAAGTCTCCAGTGACTCTACTTTTGCAGCTGTGTTTTCTTCAGGCTTGTGATCAGTTTGATCCTTCAATTTAGGACCTGTAATAAAGGCGAATACTGCTGGTTTGTGTTGGGCAGGGGAGGGTTTGGTTTTATTTTCTTGAGTGATGCAGCCACTGTCACTCAGTGTTATGTGCCCTCAGTTTGGGTTTTTTGCCTCTCCTTACACAGTTATGTCGAGCAGCATGGTGACTATTGCCCCCTCCAGAGCTGAGCAAAGTGCACCAGCCTCTGTACATGAAGAACTTTGTCTGTTATCAGCTTGAGGTTTTAAGGAACTGATTTAACTGATCCTATTCCCAGTTTGAATTGAATGGGGTTTAGGTCTTTTCAAAGACCTAGAGTAATGCTACTACCTAAGCCCTTGGAATTTAAAACCATGTTGAATAGCTGAAGGTATATAAAAGGAGTTTTTCCCATATGTGAATGTTATGTATTTTCAAATTGAGCCTAGATGTGCAAGAATGCTTTACTAGTTTCACAGATAGCAGTGTAAAAATCAATTTAATCAGTGAACAAGTGACTCCTAATTTAGAATACGAACTGGGAACTGCAGTAGACTGTGCTCTGCAATTCGTGAAAGTCAAAGTTCAGGTCTGGATTCCCTAGAATATCACATTCATTAAAGCATTGTGTTTTTAGAAAGCATTTTATGGAAGGGAGTCTTTGACACTGTGCTGACAAGAGTCTTACATAAATTCCCATCTGTCACTGAGCACAGAAGAGCACATCTCAAATGTGGGCCACACAGCAGCAGCTAATCAACTGCCTGCTTTTAATAGTACAGCAAGAAGTTTGAAGACATTTGATATTTTTATTACTAGCTTTTGTCACAAAATGCAGTCTTCTGAAAAATGGCCAAATACTGTAAACGTTTTTAAAGAAAGCAAAAGCTCTTGAAACAGTAATTTCCTACACATCCAACCCTTATTGCCTGAATGAATGCCCAGGCTGTAATAGGTGAATTGGGTTTGAGGTGCTGGGATCATTTAGAAAGACCCTTTTAAGACGTTTCTGCTTTCTGGAATGGAAATCCATTTAGGCCATGTATTTATTGTACTGTAATAGCTTTCCTTAAGCCATTGTCCCAAGGGTAAGTGCAAGTGGCTACAGCAGCAGCAGCTGAGGTTACTTGCAGGTTTTGGAACACAGCTGAATTCTGACAAAGGGTCTATTATATTTTAAATGCGTTGGTTTCTATAATTTACAGTTGAAACAGAGGCAGAAACCCACTGATGCTGGCTGAGGATTCTGGAGGGAAACCCTAATGTTCCATTTAGTCTACAAGTTTAAATACAATTATTTGTCACAGTGAATTTATTCCTTCCCAAGCACTACCTGACAGGTGTAGGAGAGTTAAAGAAGCCTTCCTAAACACTTCCTGCAAGCATAGAGCACTTGCTGGTTTCTTCCAAAGCTTTGTTTCCACCATTTCTATAATGATGGAAATTCCTTTATCTTCTACTCTTCTCCACTAATTGCACGGTGAGCTGCATTTAAGTGCCAAAGCCAGGTGCCAGGAAAGGGAATGAACTATCCCTACAAAGTGGGTGTCTGTGGTACCAGGGCTGCAGCCAAGCACAGGGGTGGGGAGTAAAAGAAGCCCAGCTTTGGCTGTAGCCTGTGCTTGTACCAGCTCATTTGTATCATAAAACTGCACTTGGGGACACTTCATCTCTTGGCTGGCAGGTTTTGCTCATGTAGCTCTCTGGTAGCCAGCATCACTTACACCTGTGCTTTCTTGGGTAAGAGCTGCCCCTCTAGCTATGTTCCAGAGAAACTAATTAGATGGTTGCCTCATTTGGAAGATCTTTCAGCTGCTCAGGGTGGGTTTTTTTTTCCTCCTCCTTATTTTCTGCTCTTAAGAAAAACAGGTTGTAATCTCATCTAGCTTCATGAAATATTAATGTCAGTCAAAAGCATCAGCCTTTGGGCATAAACCAGCCTTATAAACTGTATGGTAGGGAACATGGTTGCTGAGATGGGTGATTGTCACCAGTCTTGTTGAATAGCTGAAGTACACATTAAGCAGCTGAAACACGTTAATTTTTAAAAAATTAAAGTGTACCTTCCAGTATGGGAAGGAGGAGCAGATCTGACAGTTGTGAGCCCATTTACTGAAGTTATCTTTTTGATTACAAAGAGATAAAGGAAAAAGTATCAGATGTTGTATTTTGCAGTTTACCAGTAGATGTTAGCAGTTTGCAAAAAAGAAAGTAATTTACAGTTAATAGGTACTATATTTGAAATGATTACTCCAGCTATATGATACAGAAAAGAAGGAACCCTGGATAGCAGAATAGACATAAGCAAGGCCTTTATGTTACCAGTTCTTTCCATGTTTCTGTTTATCCCTTGGAAAGGACAATTGCCTGTAAGTGTCAGACTGACCCCAGTGCCAGGACCAACAGAAGTTTCCATAAAGACATTCTTTCCCAGTTGGGTATCCTGTTGTGATGCTGCAAGTTGTGCCAAAATGTTCCCACATTGTCCCATGATGTATCTGCTTTTGTTAGTGTGGGTGATTTATGCTTTTTTGGAGTCTTCTTGTAAATAATGGATTTTATTTTGGTAGGGCAATGGTAGTATTTCTTCTTTGATACTAAAGCCATTGTGTTACTTACATAAAGAAGACAATAAAGAACCCATCTGGTCTCTTTCCAAAGCCTCTGTGGTAGCTGACTCACATGTCCTGTCTCTGCAGCCAGGTTTGGTAGATGCTTGCACTGTTGAATGTGCAACTTAAGCACTCTTCCAGTGCTTCTATTTCTTACACTGAAATGTTGGCAGTTTAGGAGCTACCTCCACAAAAAAAGAAGAGTTTTTAAAAGTACGCTTATTTTTATTTTTTCTGGAAAGCTCAGAAGCTGAATTGAGACTGATTGTTCAGTTCTGTTAAAAGAAGAGGTTAAGTGCTTAAAAGATAGAAATACTTTTGGTAGATAGGTCTGTCAGATCTCTGACCTGTTGCTTTAGTCTCATAAAAATAAGAAAGTCATTAGCAGAGGACTTAAATATCAGTTTCAGATACATTATTGAGTACTTAGAAAATGGATCAAATTAAACATTGTTAAAGATTTAGTAGAAAACAAAGTGGATTACTGAGAAATGGCTTGTACTGCTGATTCCAAAACATTTCAGTACAGAAGTAAACAAAAAAAAAAGCATTTTGAATATACAGGTGTTGATGTGTATAAGAAAATTTGTGTAAAGCCACAGCCTTCTGTGTTCAAGCTTGCCTGTTCTTTGGTCTGCTGTAACTTTTAACTGTTTTTCATATTCTTGTTGGTATGAAAGCTTTTTTTTTTTTTTGCCCCTTTGCACACCATCTTTTCTATATTTGCATGATCTGATCTTGTTAATAAGTAGCAGTTTTCATCTTTGAAAGATCTGTTTCTCTTTCTCACATGATTTTATTATGGCTATTTCAGAATCTACATCCATGCTATACAAACTAATTAATGATAATATAGATATGCAATTCTGTCACTATTCAGTGTTTCTCATAGTTTATTTCTCATAGTTTATCTCTCCTGCTACAAAAATGAGCTGCCTTGAATTCAACAAGCCTTAATTTTGATAGGAATGTATTCTTATCAAGCTGGTAATATTTTCTATGTTGTAGCTTAACAGACCTGATAGGTGGTTAAGACTTTTTCTGTGCATATAAAAATTTAGGGATATAAACATTTTAATGTGTAGTTTTTCCTCCAGTGTGTTATTATCTGAAGTACTTTCATACTCAAAACTTAACATTTGTTCCCAGCATTTAAAGTTAACTTTCCAAAGAAGAGAAATATATTCAAATAATGTTTCAAGTTATTTTTACAGCATTGCTATTCAAGTCATAAAACATTCAGTAGAATACCTGAACAACATGATACAAGAGATTAAAAATTAAGCTTCAATTTTACTTGAGAGTAAATACCACTGTTCATTTACTGACTCATTTCCTTTTCATTGGCAGAACCTGAAGAAGATTCAGGAAATGGACAAAGAGGCAAGTGATGAATCCAGCACGGATCTTGATGAACTGAAAAATGCTGACTGGGTAAGTCAACAATGGAATAGTGATTCGGCATCATTACTGGTAGTTTATTTTTCTTTATAAAGCTTAACTAAGGCATTATTACCTCTGCCCTCATGAGACCCCACGTGAAATAGTGTCCATCTCTGTAGCTCCCAACGTAAGAAGGATGTGGACCCATTGGACTGAGCCCAGAGGAGGCCAAAAAGATGCTCAGAGGGCTGAAGTTACTGTGTTCAAATGAGTCTCTGGGTTTTTTTAGTATATGTATTAATAGTAACCCACTACAGGTTAGAATTAAATGAAGTCTCAACTTTCCTTTGCAGACAGATGAAACAGTACAAGTATCTAAGCAATATATTTGTGGGTAGGCTGTTTTCATGTTTTCATGTTTGCAGTTTAAAGACTGGACATTTAGACAGGTACCATGCTGACTGCCCTTCAGAGGAGCAGTCAGGCAGTAGAAAAAAGGCTGCAGGAAAACTCTTAAGCAGGAAGTAACTTAATTTATTTTCTGGGTACTGTTCTTGCCAATTCATAGAGGAATATTACGAGGCTCTTAAAAAGTGCTTGATTTTAATTTCCAATCTTTAATCCACCACCTGTTCTATCTTCTCTCCAGCCATTCTGCTTCACAGAAAATGAGAGGGAGGTGTTAGTGTGCAGTGCTCTTACAGGCAGAGCAAAAGAAGTTGAGTTTTTCTGTTGCAATGATGCCTTGTGAAGGCTGACCTAAAACAGAGACTAGATGGACTTAAAGAATAAAGTAGGTATTTATTAAAAGGCCTAATGGATACACCTTGGGCAGCACAAGAGCCCAGCCAGGGCTGCACCCAAGATGAACCCAAAATGGTCACAAAAATGGACAACCAGTCATGAGGTCCCACACTTTTATAAGTTCTGGTCCATTTGCATATTGGAGTTAATTGTCCAATTACAGCTTCAGCCCATGAAGTCCCATCCTTCTTGTGTTTCTCTCTTCATTCCTCTGTTGTTTATGCTCTTGGGCCTAAAATTTGGTTCATTTGTCCTTGGTCCCCAGCTAGAGAAGGAATTGGTTTTGTCTAGCTACTCTGTGAAGAGAGCTTACTATCCCCTAATACGAAGCTCAGAAGTACACACTAAAGCAGTACAGAATCTGAAAAATATAAAAGCTAAAACCTGAGGCATCAGCAAGATCTTAGAACTTGGGAGTCCATTCCAAAATTTCTCTTTGAAGAACAACTTTTGAAGAAATTTTACAGGAGAGTCTTGGGTAACAAAGTTTCAGATTCAATCACTGTTTTAATTCATATAGTATTAGCTATAAGTCCTTAAACTTTGATTATGTGCTTGCAGTATACTTGAAGTGGGAATTTAGATGTAAGGTATGAGAATTTCAGATCCTCTTTCCATACTTTTTGTGAGACCCAGCAGTCCTACTGAGTTGCAACAAAGTTTTGTTTATGAGTGTTAAAAATCAGCTTATATAAAATAAAATGGGATTTGGTTGATGTGTTAAAAATAAAATAGTACAGCTGTACATATTTGGTGGTGTCCTGGAAGGAAACTTTGGTTTAGTGTGAGGTGGTATTCCAGGGTAAGGTATGAAGTAAAATTTCTGTCTCTTTTGTCTTCAGGCCCGTTTTTGGGTGCAAGTGATGAGAGATTTACGGAATGGTGTTAAACTTAAGAAAGTTCAAGAGCGTCAGTACAACCCACTCCCCATAGAATATCAGCTCACACCCTATGAGATGCTGATGGATGATATTAGATCCAAACGCTATACCTTAAGGAAGGTCATGGTAAGTCAAGGGAATCACTGGATTTTAGTGATTTCAAACATGAAATGTTATTTTCCTTGTTTTATCTTCTTTTTGTCTTTTTTTTTTCTTCTGAGAATCTTGAAATTATTATTTCATATGGATACTAATGTTCATGGGGTTTATATGGCATCATAAATTTGCACAGTGCATTGAGGGAGAGAACACATGTAGTGTACTTTGTTTTCCATGTGGCAGGCATTTAAAATTCTGAAAGACATGCCTAGCTATCATAAGCTTGAACAAATCACTTATGTTGGGTTTGTGATAACTGTAAGAGTCATCTCAAAAGTCCTGTCATGCTTTCTACTGAGAGATTGTTTTAGACTTTTCCTATTGGTGGTATATTTATCTTGAGCTACAACATAGTTTTTGGAGTTCCATAATGTAAAGTGCTACCATGAATGATACTGTGATGGGAAAGGAAAACCTACAGTGGTTGAAAACTGCCTGTATCACAGTGTTTGAAAACTTACTTTACCATGATCTGTTATGAATTTTCAAGGAATAGTCCATGTAAAAAAAACTAAATCTTTGTAGAAGTTGAGCTCAGTTATTTTCAGCATATTCTCTTGTTGCTTTCAAGTCAAGACACTATACCACAGCAAGCTGGAGAATGTTGATGGGTCTTCTCCCCCTAGATCCTCATAAAGGTGCTTGTAAAATTGACTTGAGGCACTCTTTTTATCAGAACCCATTTGATATTTACTGGCGTCTCCCTGTTCTTTCTGTCCTTTTGGGTTATATTTCCTTCAACATTAAGATGTTCTTCCTGATCATCTAGCAACTGATCTAAAGGATGTCTTATCCTTAGTAGGACATTGTAAATCCCTTTGTCCGAGGCATATATTTGATCAATATCAATATTTATACCTTACACTACTTATCTTCACCTGTCATTAGTTACAATGGAAGCATTGTCTTAGAATATTCAGTATTCAGATGTATTTACTTTCCTGACAAATCTTCACACAGTGAGAGAGCTGTGATTCCACCAAAAAAAAAAAAATCTGAGGGGAAGGTGGGGAATCAGGGAGACAGACGACACAGGCAGAAAGTGTGTAGTATAAATGCTTTTTATGTTTGAGCTGAAAATACTTTCCTAATCGAGATATGACTATCAGATAGTTTAGACTATCTGATTGTATTTATTTTCTGCTGCAGATGTTGCTTAGTTAAATCACTAGGGTAAAATACATACTCGGGTAATGATGTTATCTGTCTTTCCCCTAACAATTCAGAGAACTGTGCTAAGTGTTCCTACTACCCTCTGCAAAAGAGGACCAGTCCCCTCAGGACCTCTATTACTGTACGCAATCAGAACAGTAGTTTTGTTTGAATGGAAACCCCTGGGTCATCTAATTTTGCTTTTGTCAGACTAGCTTTTAATTCAACTGCTGCTAAGCAAGCTCCTGCCTCTTCAGAAGAGATTTCCTTCATTATGTGGTACATCTTGGGGGCACAGCTGCTGCTCTGCTTATCCAGACTCTGGCTCTGTACAAAATCCCCGGGAACATCTATTTTTTGCCTGCTATCTTGTCTTCTGTATAGATTGTCCAAAGTGAACTCTGGGAATAAATGTGATTGCAATCAGCTTCAGGTACAGTACCTGTAGGGCTGTCTGTGATGCAATTGCTGGCTTAGTCTGACAACTGCTGATGACACTGTGTTAGAAAAATCACTTCTTTCTTACTGGAAACCTTAAACTCAGTAACTTGGATTCTGCTGAAGGGTGTGCTTGAAGATTGTGCAAAGCACGTTCAACAGTAAAAGTGCAGCTTGACATGGAACACGTGGAACCTGAAGGATTCACACAGAATTACTAGTTTAGTTAGATTGCATAGATACATCTTCTAACTGGCTATAGATACTGGCTATAAATGTCATGGATACTAACTTCTAACTTCAGGTTGAAGCTGATTATATGGATTCCCATCAGTGGAAACCCTTGTGGTTCTTGAGAAGAGGAGAAAAGGACAAGGATCCCAAATCTGAATTTTAAGGCAGTCTAAGAAAGATGGATTGTGTTTCTTTCTATCATTCAAAATGGGTGTTCAGCAAAATTTGTATTAAGAGGAATTTTTACTTTAAAATTATGGATGGTAGTTTTAGACTTAATAGCTTGTGAGGACACATATCCTATTAATGATACCAAGAGGTTGAGTAAATTTCCAAAGTAATAAGTGATTTTTTTAAGTAAATGAAGTGCAATGTGAAATCTTTACTGTTCTTTTTATTCACGTGATGCTGTGTTTAAAAGAGTAGCTTGATCTGTCACTGACTGCTCAGTGTTCTGCATAGAAACTAAGGAAGGAACAGATGTTCCTGTTAGGCCATATTTTAGTGTTTCAGACTATTGTGCTAACAGACAGCAGTAACTGGAGCTTCCTGTTCTCACCCATTGTTATAGTGCAAATATTCAAAATGTTTTGAAGATGTAAAATGTCAGATTCTGGGCTTTTGGTAAATAACTGGTTTCATTTGTTTCAGTGACATTGGCATTTCTATTTCAGTACATCTGGAAATAATTTCAGATTTGTCATCTTTCTATCCTGAGGCAAGAGTTCTCATTGCTGCAATTGTTGTGGGAGCAAGATAGCTTTCATTCTGGAATTTTATAAACTTTGAGTATCTACCCTAGAGAGATTTAATAGCTTTCCTCACCTATGGAGCACCCACTCCCACAAAAGCTAAAAGCTGTGGTCATTGGTAGAGTCAACACTTGGAAATGGAGAAATGTAAGAATTAAATTACTCTTGCAGGCTTAATTTTTCTTTATTATTTATATGTGTTGAGCTACAGTTTTTAATTTCAGAGTGCTTCACAGTTAGCTCTGCTTTCTGCCCATTTCCACCCCCCTCCAAGATATGCACCATTTCTTGAGCAGTGCTTATTGAACAGTAACTGATATCTCTTGTGTTACCTACTCAATACACGCCTGTCAGGTACTTTTATGCCCTATCCAAACTCAGCATTGTGTTACATAACAGTTACACTCCTTGTAGGTGACAGCACTCGTGTCATCATATTCGAGCTCTTCACAAGTACCTGTCCTGCAGTGGGATTGGCTTGGCCATGTTGCAGAAGGGGAATTTAAACATACAGGTTGAAGCCATTATTATCAAAAATACCCAGTAATTTGAATGTCTAAGCTGAGAATCCTGTGGCATGGGGTTTTTTGGGTTTTTTAAAATTTATTTCTTTGCAGTATTTAGCATCTTAGAGTACTTAGGTTAATTGCAGTAACAGCTGTGCACAGGCAGTATTTTCATAAGCATGATTTCATATGCTTCAAGCAGGACATAGAGAATGTGAGCTTTGCTGTGCAAAGGACTTTGACCACTTTTTCCAGCTGGACATTGTAGAGTCTGTTGTTCCCTTACACACAAGTCTGATTTGGTTGTGGTGAGCTGCTTTCAGCAGGGGAACTGTGCTTTTCATTTTACACCTTCATCACATGTTTCTACAGAAGTGTAGGAGTCATCCTAGGTAGAGCAGGGAGCTTTACAGTTCCTTATCATGCTTTAGGGCTATTCAGAGGAGGGACTCTGTGGTTACCATGTGGTATCATAAACTTGTTTCTGCAATAGATGTGCAGAAACAGCAGAGTGAGTCCAGTGCCTCTTGATTGGAAATATCAGAGCACTTCATTCTTGGACATTGCTTGCTTGGACATTGCTGCTTGAGCTTGCTGTAACAACTGTGTTAACCAAAACACTATAATGTCTGCATAATGCAAGATGGTAAATAGATATCTACTTATAATAATTTAATTCACCACTGAACTTTATTGTGAGCTGTTCTGGAAATGATGTAGTGTGTCCCCTCTGTCTATTTCAGCATTCATGCAATTTCCTTTTAAATGAAAATTTCTAGGCAGTACAAAACAATATCAATTTCCTGATGACCATTATTTAAAGATAGCACTCTTCTACTTATTGCTGACACCTTTTATAGCTGAACAAATAAATGTCTATGATAATTGAGTGTCAATGATAGGTGATGTTATTTTTTGTGGAAGTTATCAGCAATGTGCTTCTTGTTTGGGATCACCATTTTTAAAGCTTTGGGCTTCAGCCAAAGGTAACTAAGTACCATTTGCCATTATTTTTTAAATTTTAAATCCATATTTATATATTAAAATGTGATGGTAGCAGGTTGTTGATAGACAATGACATGCTAATTTTTCTTTGCATTAGCTGTTTAGATCTCTACATTTATATTTGGTTTTTATAATAATTGGTTAAGCTTTCTTCACGCTGCCTGTTTTAATGCATACTGCTATACAAAAACTGTTTTACACACACGAAGACTTAGGGTAGTTCTACTGTGTTTTGAGGTATTTATTCAAATACTGGTTTGTAGTTGGGGCCAGCCTGGTATGTGGAGAGGGAAAAAAAAAAGATAAACTTGTTTCTTGGTGGTTTTTTCCACTGAAGCCTGGGTATCATGGCTGCATCTGTGCAATGTCTCTGATTGAGACTTTAATCAAGAGCCATGAATTTTAATTAAGTAAAAGTAAAGGATGCATTTGAAGTTGCTCACTACAGAGAGGGTTAGTTTGACTAAATAAATAAAACTAGTCTGAACAGAGAGAATAAAAGTTTCCCTTCAGTATCTTTGATGTCAGTATCTTGTTTGGACACCAAGGAGGAGAAGGTGGATTCTGCCACTGGTGCTCCTGCTCTTGGCTTGTTGGCTGCAAAACATCCACTTGCTTGGCCACCAGCTCCCCATGTATCCTGTGCAAAATCACTTAAGCAAATCCTACCTTTCTCTTTTTCCAATCAGATGGTAATACTGATACTAATTATACCCTAGTGGCATTAAGTCAGGGCCTAGAGTGCCCTGAGGTGAAAGGCTCAGAGCCATGTATTATTTATTGACTATTGTCATGCAGAGGGCTGTTCCCAAGGCTCAAACAGAGATTATCAGTTTACAAAATGGCTGTTCTGATGGTAATAACTCTCAACTTCAGCTATGAACTTTGACATCAGATGAACAGTAGCTCAGGGAAGAGACACTTCTCATTTCATTAACAATCTTGCTGGCCTCAAAAAACTTCACAGTCTTTGAACAGAAGAAATCAATCACACCCCTTAAAATAGTATTCTCCTCATCAGGAAATGTCAAATCATGGTTTAGTATAAACCTTTTCCATTTTAATTTTTCTGCACTATTTTTAAGAAGATGATGCATGTTGCAGAGTTTAGCAGCTTGGTATTCTTTGCCAAGCAACATGAAATTCACTCTTAGGAAACTAAGGAGGGTGGAACAAATAGACTTTGGACCGTGTCTGGGGTAGGATATCTCCAGAAAGAGTCCTCAAGAAAGCAATTAAATGCTCCCCGGGAGGGACTCTGCATCTGATTTCTTAGAGGGAAAGGGATGAATCTTCTCGAGGAGGCTGTCACTCAGCCTCAGCCTGGACACAGGGCATGCCTGGGGTGAGCAGAGCTTGTATGGAAGCTGCATGGCATTGGTGAAGTTCAATTAGGGATCATATTCAGGTGGCCTTATGGACATTTAAACCCCTTTTGTGATGGCAGCAGTCCTTCTGGTTAGTAAAAGGGCATGTTATTTGGCAAACCAGACATGGGTCTTTATACAGGTTTTCTGGCTACAGAATTTGTATTAGGATCCCACCAAAAAAAAAAAAAAAAAAAGAGGCAACTGGACCTTAAAAAAGAAAGAAGAAGTCTGATATATAGAATACTTGATCTAAGCAATACAGTATCATGGAAATTTCTGTCAAATTGGAGAGCTGATAGCCAGCTACTGTGTAGTAAGAGGAGGTAGCAGCAGTATATATATGACATAGGATGATCTCTTGTCCCTGACAGCGTGCTTGGGCACTGTGCTCTGTGAAGGCTGAACCTGACAGGTGGTTATTTTTAAGCAAATCCATGCACAATTCCCAGCTTACAATGTATACATTCTTCATATGATATGAAAATTTCCATTGCCTTCTTTAAATCCTGCACATATAGTGAATTGATGACTCTTCCCTGTGATGTCTTGTGTATGGTCTTATATCTTAATGTCTGTGTCTCTGGAGAAAACCAAACAAAAAAAACAAACAACCCTCATCCAGCCCCTCTGCTACAGAAATATGTGATTTACAGCAAGGAAACGTACTTCACACAATTGCAGCCTTAACGTTTGATTTCATTACTTCAAAATCCTAAATATTGCTGCTTAAAGCTGCTGCAGTTGGAGTTATTTTGCAGCCATCAGCAAAGCTGAAAAGCTGCTAAGCTTTTTTGCTTGCCTGTGCTCTGCATATGGGTTGTTGCTCCTCTCAGGACTGGTGGGGTTTTATGTCTGGTGCAGGTGTCAGAACACTGCAGTTCTGACAGGGTTGTTGTGAGTTTTCAGTTGATCTCATCTGCATAAATACAAATGTGAAACACAGTGATATATATTTCACTTTCTCCTTTCCAGGTCAACGGTGACATCCCACCTCGATTAAAAAAGAGTGCCCATGAAATAATCCTGGATTTCATCCGATCGCGACCTCCATTAAATCCTGTATGTAATCCAGTGGGCTTCATTCCTAACAAAATACTGGCTTTTTAAAGCATGTTCTGTTCCAGCAAATATGTAGACATAATATTTTCTGCCAGGGCTTTCAAAAATATTGTCTTCTGTACCTAGAACAGGATCCCTTAAAAGAACAGTGTGTAATATGTTGCACATGCCAATTAACAGCTGTTATTGCCAGCAGCCCTTTATCTCTAGGGAAGCATGATGCATAAAACCCTCTTTCAATTTATGCTGAGGTTTGAAATTGAGTGTATGTAAAATCATATCACAGCATTCCACATTTTTTTCAAAAAAAGTGTGAAACCTACTTTCAAGGATGCACTTTTTAATGTAAATATGATTATGTCTGTATCCCAAGGCCTCGGCAAGGAAACTGAAACCAACTCCGCCACGGCCCCGCAGCCTCCATGAAAGGATCCTGGAGGAGATCAAGGCAGAGAGGAAATTACGTCCAGTGTCCCCTGATGAGATAAGGCGTAGCAGGCTGGGTAAGCATGTGGCCAGTTTTTACCTGCAGCATCCACAGAAAACTTCCCACATAAGAAGCAACAATTTTAACCACATCTGTGCAGATGTCACCAAAGATAAAATTACTCCTTCAGGAAAAGACATAACCTACAGGTTCTTACCTTTTTCTAGGGCTGTGCAATCTTTGTGCTTAGTTATATTTTAAAATATGAAACGGAACGGTTCAGTTTGATTCCATTCAAGTTTTTTTGTGTATTAGATAAATGAAATGGTATTGTATTGCTTGTTGCACATGACAGTTCATGTTAGGTTTGCTGATAATGAAACTGGTATTGCTTGTCTCTAGTGCAGTATACCTTGACTATCTGCAAGTTAGTTCTTGTTAGTTCATTCTTAACATGTTGATTTCTAATTAATTTATTCTCCTTGTTTCCTGTTGTTAGCATCATCAAATTCTTTATTTTAATTTAAATTGGCTTTTGTTTTGTTTACTGAATCTGTTGCATTTATTTTGAATCTAAATATTTGCTTCCTTTTCCAAGTTACGGAAAATGTTTGTTGGTCTTTTCATGGGAAAATAATTCAGACTTGCACTGCAAAGCATTTCATTTCTGCAGTGTATTTTCAGCAAACCACTATGAAATGATGCAAATACTGTGCAATGCAGCAGTCACCTGTTTGCATTAGTTCAGTGGTTCTGATGGCAAAAGCGTGACAAATACAGGCCTACATAGTGACTTAGATTGCTTTAAGACTACGGTATTTATCCGTATCAGAAAAACAGAAGTAGCTGAATTTTTAAAGAGCAAATGTGGAATCTTATGGCTGAAAACTGTCAAAAATCCACATACATACTCCCTGTCACTGCTTTTTGCAAAATATTTGTACTTGCCACATGTGCCCAAAGGCACTGGTCCAGATTCAAGTGGATTGTGACAACCCGTTGTTTCTGGAGAAAAACAATTTCATCAGTCTTGCTTTGTTGCATTGTTTTTGAAGTGGTTGATGGAGTTTGGGGAATGCTTGGGTCTGTTTGTAAAAGAACAGTGCTTTGAATATAGGTTTTTTTGGGCCTTCCAGTTTCTGGTTTGGATTCAATTTATGTTTTCTGTATCAATTAACATTTCTCACAGGCCTAGAGTTTTTTTTCCAAATGTAGGAAGCTTGTAGAAATGTGGAATGACTCCTTACTTTTCTTTCAAACATTCAGTTTCAGTGTTTTAGATGTTGTCCATCTGGGAACTACCATGTTGTGTCAGGGGCAGCAAACTGATCTAATAAATCTTTATAATTTCTGATATAAATGTGTCATTTATAAATCATTCTAAATTTAAAAATGCTAAATTATTGAACTCAAACCACCTCAAAATGGCATCAAATCCAGTTAGGAAACAGTTTCTAAAACTGATGTTAAATTTTGAACCACTACTGGTTAGGACTTCTGGACTGATTTCAAGGCATTGCCTCCAATGAGAAATACCTGTCTTCCACTAATTCTTCCCTTTTTGTTAAAGCATTAAATTTTTGTGGCTTGGAACTGGGATAATTCCTCCAGTGAATTGACTGGATTAAATGTCACATTAATGGAAGTGTAAAAGTGGATGCATGCAAGCTTTTTTCCAAGTATATATTAGCTGCTGGCATGAAGAACTAAAAAGACCAAAGGCCTGTAAGATAATTTTCCTTGTGTTGACATATGATGTTTCATTCTTTCTCACAATTGGAATGATTGTTATGCCTAAAGTTCCTTTTAAAAAAGAATGTGCTTGTGCAGTTTGGAAACAGAGTAATTTTAGTGGCGTTCAGTATAACACAAATAGATCCGCCATACAGTTTAAATGACCACTGAATGTAATTTAGTGTAACAACATGTAAGGTAATGAGGTTTAAGGATTATAAATCTAAGTAGAAACACCATGTGGGACACTTGCACCATCTGGACAGAACTATTTGTTGCTATTAAAAAGGAGAAAAAAAATAGCACATTACAGTGACGTATTCAGGAGCATAAGGTGTGCATTTCGAATGAAGGAGCATTCACATGTCCCAGAGCTACTCCTTTTTGCTCAGATGATACAGTCAAGAGCACAAGTACCTTTGGCTGTTGGGGTGAGTGGGGGCTGTAGTCTTGCAGTTCCTCCTCTGTGATAAGGCTGTAGCTGTGGCATGTGTTCCCCAGCAGCCACAGGCTTTGTCCCTCTCTCTAGGCAACACATGGTACAAGTAAGATCTCTACCCTGGCCAGTCTCAGTCTAAACCTTCTTTGGAAACAGGGTTGAACTGTGCTCACAAAGGGAAAGGTTTGAGTAGAGGAGTTGGAGTGAGCTTTCAAATGACCTCATAAAGTCATCAGTGTAAGCCATTGAGACAAACACAGCCTTGAGGTACATGTCCTTTTAATTAAAAGCATGGACTTGTGACTCAAGCAAGTGGAGCTAATGGAGCTTGGAGAAAACTTTGTTTCGTGTGCAGGTTTTATCAATGTCTCAGCATCAGGTGATAAACACCCTTCTGCTTTTAGAAGTATGTGCCTTTATGCTAAGTTTGGACAGAAATTTTGATACTGTTTCTGTAGCTGTTATCTATGGATAATTTCTAGTTAATGAATACAGAAAAAAATTCCCTGACTTCCAAATTTAGGTCTGAGTCAGCCACCTATTGCATGCACCACTTTAAATTATTCTCATGAGCAAAACTTGTCCCAGTACAAACCTTTTTATAAACATCTTTTAGGGCAGTGGTATGTGTGTCTGAAAGGCCCTTTCTACCAGCTTGCAGATTGATCACCTGTCAACTAAGACACATAAGCTGATTTCAATTTTGATGCATTTTTGTACATTCTTGTCACTGGGCTTGGCCTGGTTATCTGGATTAGTGCACTGAAATTTTGTTTTCAGTTGAAGAATATTTTGAGGGTCTGCTCCCTGAATACACTGTTTAATTGGAAATATGGATAGGTCTTTCCAGAAATTAAGAACATCTGACCACTTTCTTATCTAACAATAAAATCATCAGAGGCCCAGGAAGGAAAGAATAATATTACAGATGCATTTTAAAGGCTAAGTGCACCTAAGGTTTTTTTAAAAAGAACAGGAATCAGCACAAATCAGATTTTCTTTGGCCTTTTTTTCCATCCTCTTCAAGGAGGATTGCTCTACTGCACAAGCTTAGCTTGGGTGTCTCTCTTTATTAGTTTAATTATAATCATTGGAGATTATGCTTAAAAAATCAGAAATATTTATTTCAGGTCACTGAAACTTGTGTGAAATGTGGCTTTGTGCTTTCAATTTTTTTCCCAGCTCTTTCCCTCCTCTCTGTCTCTTTCCCTTTTTCCTGTTCCTCTTTCGTGGTGATTTTATTTTAAAATATTAAATTTTTTAGATATTTGTCTCTTGTTTTGATATTTGATTTATTGAATTCCAAAAATCTTAATTTACTAGTAATATAATTGCTCTGTTTGCAAGTCCCATTTATGCTACTGTAGTTTTCAGACTTTGATCTTTACTACAGTAAAGCAGTAGTATGTCTGACACATTTTGGATTTAAGCAAGAGAGTCCAAAATGTCTCAAGTGGAGTTAATCTTTTGTTTTCGTTATGTCTCTGCTTTTCTAAGAGCTGAATCATTTTCTTTTTTTGTTGTGTTTGTTTCTTTTTTTACAGCAATGCGGCCACTTAGCATGTCTTACAGTTTTGACTTGTCAGGTAAAATGTGCTGCACCACCTGATGTGGTTGTTGTGCTTATTGTGAAATTTGTTCCATCTGTTTGTTGAATTCCCATCTAAGAAAGAAACTTGAAGGGATTCTTCCAAGATACGGTCAGTGAAAATTAAAAAAAATAGATAAATTAGTTATTAATACTTACATTTCCCTTGCCACAAAAGGATGCCTAGGCACAGGAAACATCTGCATTTCACCTGAAATACAGAGTGTATTCACCAGAGTGCTGCAATTCTGCTTAAATAAATAAACAAAATAAGATGGTCCAGAGCTATTCCAGACTCTTAAAATGTTTGCAGAATTCAAGTCTGATTTATTTATTTCTAAATCTGACTTCTGTGTCTTTCCACTCACTTTTTGACTAGACCATCTTTTGCAGTACTTCATTTCTCACCGGGATCCTGAAACTAGCTTTGAACCTTTCTAGATTAAATGAAATATACCTATGTATATAGATCTAGAAGGAAACTGTCAGTTCTACAGTGTCTTTACGGTGAAAGCTTTGTGAGCTATGAGATCAAAGACATTCACTAACAAAAAAGGCTAAACCTTCCTTCCTTATTTGTTAGCAAAATAAGGCTTGCTGGCAATAGCTGGTACAGAGGATCCAAAAGGTGACCATTCATCAACTGTCTAATATAAATTTTCGGGTTTCCTCTGGTGAGCCATTAGTTAGGACGTGCAGCAGCTGTATGAACCTGTTGCCCTTTGGATACAGCAATGTCAGATAGCCAAACAGCCAGAAAATAATTCACTCCTTCCTCATTATACACTAACTATCCAGGATGATCAGGCCCAAAATTTCCATCATTGATGTTGGAAATATTCAACATCAGCCTCAAAGGTTTGTTGGCAGAGGAGATAGCTGGCTCTTATCTAATTTCCCCTAGGTGACTCTCAAAAGTGTCTCCAAATAAATCCATGCCTTTTGTACCACCTCTCCTCCTTCTTCTGAGTTACAGACAGAAACATCTCATCTAGGACTTCAGCAGAGTTCACATCCTCAGTTTTTCCATGAATCCTTTAGCCTCATCTGGTTATTTTCCCCTCAGAAAGGCATCATCTGACTGAAATGCTGGCATATTGTGAACTAGAAAGACTATATAGAAATTTTTTTATTACAATAACCTAAAAATTACAGCATTTATGTAATATGGGAACACAGTTCACAAGTGACATATCTGTGGACGTGGCTCCCTGTTCTGACTGAGCCCAGGAAACAGCTTGCCACTGTTGAGAGGGGAGGAGGGACTCTCACTGCTCCCTCTCCTCCCCAGGCTCCCCTCTAAGCATGTGATTCTCCCCCTTTTCTGTGTCAGTCCTGCTTATTTATTTACAAGAGGACCGTGTTAAACTCCTGTAACCCAGGAATAAATACGTTTAATATTTTTACCAGGTTGTTGTTCTGCTCTTTTAGTGATTGAAACCTGCCTACTATCTGCTCAGATGATCAGAGAGCTGGCTGAGGAGGGCAGCTGATGAGCATGGGTGGAAGGGAGGAAGGAACAGGCTCTGCTGTCAGAGGTGGTGACAAGCTGTTAATGCAGCTCAAGCCTTTTTGTGAAATCTTACACTCATGGTGTATGGTACAGCTACCACAGCTGTCTGCTGGGATTCAGATTACATATGTACATGGCATCATATTTTACTCCACTGAAAGCTGCAGGGTCCCCAGGGCCTCAGATAGCAGTGTAAACAGGCAAACTTATGTTTTCAAAAAGTATTGCTAGTTTCAGGTGTGCTGAAAGTTCTAGCTTTAAGAAGATAAAACTGAATATGCCAGTGACCAGCTAATGGGAAGTGTTCAGATCTGTCTTTCTACATGTGTCTGTCTGCTTCTTTTGCCTTTCATTTCTAAGAATTCTGAGACATCCTCATTTGTTTAAACCCAAACAATATTTTGTAATCCATTAATTCATAATCATAATATTTTTATTTTGAAGAAGTAGCTTTGAAAATCTGTACTGTACTTGGATTTGCTGTTTTTGACTGACCACCGAAGAACTCTTCCTGGTTTCTTTATCCATCTCCCAAATGTGATTGGTTTTGTTTTTTAAAGTCATGTAGTTCTCAGCAGGTAGCATCATATGGCGTGACTGAGTGATCTGATAAAGTGTCCTTAGAAGTAAATTCAGGATGATTAAAACATTCCAGTTAGGTAGATGTGAGACACCAGATGAGCAGTACAAGTGAATTAGATGGGTTGGGATATTGATAGTAAGCAGATAAGCAGTAATTTTGAATGCTGTTGCTTTGCGTGCTTTACTTTTTTCATTATTTTAGAGCCAGAGTGGCTGTACTGTGCTTTCATCACTGTTGATGCACACACTTGCTTTTTCACTGCTTTCATTGCACTCTGCTTGATGGAATTGCTGTCACAAAAACCCCACAAACCAGCTGAAAAAGAGAAGTCTTTCCTGCTAAGTGCTAAAGGACGGGTGCAAGTTTATATTATTCATGCTGCCTGCTATGGGGAGGATGCAGAATCCTGAGAAGACTTTTGCTGGCACCAAGCCAGTGTAGTTGGTGTGTCACAGTGCCCAGCTCCACGTATCTGCCTGCTGTTCTCCTGAAAAGGAGAGGAGGGGCTCCTGGGGTCTCCTTTACACTGCTTTTTCCTTCTGGTAGGATAGAAGGAGCAAGTGGTAGCCACCTGTAGCGAGTTATCTGAGAGGTACTCAGATAACAACTGGGGACCAGGGCAGTCATTACCCACTTAATCTAATAGAAAAGTAGCTGAACAGCAGCTTCATTTCAATGCAGTGCTGAATGCAGCTCAAAAGATCAGTCATTCCCACTCTTAACACTCGAGTTCTTACCTCAAAGCTATGTGCATTGCTGCTTTGAAGTTGTTATTTCAGGGACAGTTTGTACATTTTGGGGAAGGGGTGAACTGGGAGATGTGCAGAGAGAGAAAAGGAAACTGAAGCATTTAACACCAAATTTCATGGGGATTATTAGTTTTAGAGTATGTCTGTCTCAGACCAATGGGAGGCAGGAGTTCCACCAGGTCTTTGTAAAGTCTTTAGTTTACATAACACAGTGATACATGTGATGCAAACACAGCAAAAGACTGATTTATTAGTTTTCAGGTTTGAATTCAGCATCTGAAGTCCACTGAAATGAGCACATCTCTGTTACTTTTATTCATTATGTCATATGTCCCAACATATTATCGACATAATAGCCAGCAAAAAGCAAACATAATAATTCTGCAAATCCATCTTAGCCTTCTTTTAAACTCAGTGTAAACAATTATAATCCCAAGAAGTACATTTTCTGTACAGAAGAAAATTCAGGTTTCTGTCATCACTCTTGGCTGAGGAGAGCTGGTTAGGTAGCAGACAGCATATGGTTACATGACTGCTGAGGTTTGCATGTAATTTGTGGTCTGCTTAATTCCTTGTTTCACAAGGCATAATCTTACATGTAAATAAAGGCACATTTCATATTATCCTACAGTGGGGTTTTTTTTTGTGTCCCCCTTCCTAAGGCTGGACAGGGAAGCCCAACACAATGATCAAGTAGTCAAATCAAGACCTTGCCTTCTTTCATTTGCCTGTTGTAATGAAAGCTTAGAGAAAATCTCAAAAGAGACCAAACACAATCATCTAATTTTCAGGTACTCCTCACTGTACTTGCTGCCTGAAAACACAGAGAAATGACACTTCCCCAGGGTGTCTGACTCTCTAATAAATTCTTAGCCCCAGGCTATTACTCACACAAGCCTTTTTAAATATCATTGAAATCATCTTCAAATCATTTAAGTGTTCTATGAACCTAGAGATTGTAAACTACTATCCATTTTTTAAAAAATAAATCCAGATTTTGTTTCAAAGAATTGTCCATTGATTTCTTCTATCATGTTAATATTTATAAGATTTAGTCTATTTGTTGCTTCTGATTTGTTTATCCTAAATAATTTTATCTTATTTATGACAGTGTACGATTGCTCGTCACCTGCTAATGTTTCTGTTGTTCGAACAGATCACTAAAACAGCTTGAACAAGCTAATAATTTTTTGGTCTATGTCTGCTAACAGATTCTGGTTTTAATTTTAGAACAAGGCTTTTTTTCTTGAAATCTATTTGTTGAAATTCAAATGTCATGATCTTTTCCTTAAATTATGATAGTGCATTTATTCACATGAATCCAATACTGTAAGTGCAAGAATGATAAATTGAACTTGATTGACCAGATGGATTTTATAGATTGGACTGTTTTATAATTTTATTCTTTTTAAAATTATTCTTTAGTGCTTGCAAGTTGTAAAAACTCCCTGGTTTTTTTTTCTCTAGAGGAAAGAATGGTGGTATATCAGATTTGCTGCTGAAGAAACCTTGAAAACAAGTACTATGTTGGATTGTCTTCTTGATTCCCCTAAAATTTCTTTGGTATTTCAAGAAGACTTAAATGAACATATGAGCAACTCAGCAATATGTATGAACAACTCATATATGCCTGACTTTAAATAACAGCTGGTTTAGGCTTCCTAGATTGTGACTGGCTACATAAATTACTTTCAAAATGGACCAGAGAGTTCCATTTCTGAGGCCTAAAGAAATTTGGCCTAAATTCCTAGGGATAAAAAAGCAAGCAAACAAACAAAACCCACCAGAAAACAAATTTTAATGTGAAAACACATTCCATCACCTGCCATAGGGAATGTCTTTTTCTTTTCCCCAGGCTAATTGTGTGTTTTACTTTTTGGCAGGAGGGCAATGCTGTTGGCCTTCCCGTCACTTATTCTCCCAGTGAGTCCAGCAGTGCTTACAGACCATCCTTCACCCTCCCTACCTTCGGGCAGGGGAGTCCCCACCCAGGAGGTTTAGGGGAGAAGGGGCACCACCTTTGTCCCCACCCAGGAGGTTTAGGGGAGAAGGGGCACCACCTTTGGCTGTTGTGTGGGTGGTGCTGGGGCTGCTTCCTTGGACTGTCTGTTCAGGAACCGCCCTGTACCATCCAAAGACAAATCAAAGGTTTTTCTTGCTCATTTGGGAAACCCAGAACTTCTTCAGTCAACTACATGCCAGCTAGTTATGAGGTCTCAAGAAGTGTCACTGGCAGCAGGAAGTGGAGGTAGTTTGGGTTTTGTTTTCCTGCTGTTCCTTTCTGGAATTGCGTTGAGCTGCTGTTAGAGCAGGAATGCATTTGATGTGGGGGACGCCCATGCTGTACTCACAGAAATCCAGGAGGAAAAAAACCCATGACCTATAAGCCATTGTGGTAGTCAGGACACCCATTAGCAAAGCCTTTGAAGATAGGAACTAAGGGTTAGAGGGTCTAAGTCTTTGATTGCAACTTTTTCTGGGAAGGACCTGAAGGCAGTAGTAACAGTGTAGTACACAGATTCATAGACCTGGAATGTCACCATGACTTTATTGGCCCAAATACTTGCCTTTTCTTATACTCCCAGTTGAAAATATGATTTATATAGCAACTATAATGCACCCCTCTCCTTCTTAGATCCATATCCAGCATTTAACAATAACCCGGATAATTCTTTAAAATATATATTGGTTTAACTTACTCCTTTTCTTAGTTTATTTCAATAGGTGCTGTGGTGAGAATGTTGTTAAACAGACCTACTACTGTAGCTGTGCTTTGTGTAGTCTGTAGCTTTGATTTACCTGGTACAACGATGGCTTTATCCATGCAAATGGTGTTGTAGCAGGAGTGACTGTGTCTGTTTATACCAGGGCAACTGTGTAAGTAACTCCAAACGATGTGTGAGTACTTGCATTGTTGGCACTGTGAATATCTAGGTGATATAATTTCCCTGTCATAGTCCTCCCAGTAACCTAAAGTACAAGTCACTTGACCTTCTGTGCCTCTTTTCACCGTGTATAAAAATGGGAATAATTACTCATCATTACCCTAGCCTTATAATACCTTGAGGTACCTTGTTATTACAAGGCTGGGGAAGGAGTCCTATAATTACATGAGTAGAAAAACATTTGTAGAAAGACCAGCTGCTTAGACATACATGCAGATGGGAGATTAAAAGCTTCTCTTCCTTGTCCCTCCAAAGTAATTTTCTTCAGATTGGAATACTGTACTTTGTTGGATTGGAAAATTGTACTTTTACAGGGATAAAACTGATTTATCAGACCAAACTCTAAGCTCTCCTAAAATATCAAAGGCTAGGTCATTATCTTAATGTCTAAAGCTAAGCTAGGCTAAGCACAGCAGACACAAGGCTTACATTATCCAAGATGCATCTTCACTGCACACTGGCAGAAATCCTGAGTCATTTACTCAGTGGAGTTACATCCTTGTAAAAGTTATGTAGATGAAAATAGAGCTGGAGCTTCATGTTTTTGCTGTTCCATGAAGGTCTGACCTCACAGACCTGTTTTTAATACAAATGGCCATGCAAGGCTTAGAGTTGTGCATGTGTTTGCTGAACGCTCATTATTTACCTAATTTTCATTCCTTCTCTATGTCCTGCAGAGTAAAGTGCAATTCTGTCCTCACAGGAAAAACTGGGTTTACTCCATGCTGAACCTCCTAATTTCTGTGTGGTGATGTCTTCAGATTCACTGGAAACCCACTTGCCCAGATATGGCTGTGCATTATTCTGGTCCTTGTTACATAGTTAATTATAGACTATACATTGAAGGAAGAATATTTTCAGGTTTAACACAGGCAATTTTTTAAAAGCTGATTGGTGTTGGTGTGAAGATGGGTTTTAGCATTATGCAATGCTGCTTTTTTGCACTGCTTTCATTCTTTCATACTGCTTCTGTACTGCAAGCCATTGCCTGTAACTGTCTGAGCAGTGAATCACTAAAAGTAAAATAATTGCACAGATACAATGATCACAATATTTTTTTTCCTTTTGTGTGTATTGCCTTAACAGTGAGATTTGAGGAGGCAAAATAAATTTCAGGTGCAAACACCAATTGTTCTGTTTCTTTTGGTAGATGTACCGACGCCAGAGGCTGGAAGAAAATTAGTGGATGCCTCTGTAGTGAACGGTGGCCCGGCACCACAAGGAAAGCAGAACGGGGCCACACAAGTGACAGTGCAACGCAAGAGGCTCCTTAAGGCTCCCACATTGGCTGAGCTTGACAGCTCAGATTCAGAGGTAAAATATCAGGACACAAATTGCTTCTCGATTTGTCAGAACTGAATCTTACTTCTTAGTTTGCTGAACTGATCAGATGAGAAGTGACTGTGCAAATTGTAGTCTGAATTTTCCATGGCTGCTTTGTCAGCCCACAGAACTTCAAAAATACTAGATCAGACCCCAAAAAGGAGAATACTCTTTTGAAAGATTAAATGGTAATTTTGGCCTTAAACCTGTATTTACTTACCTTCCTAAATGCCCAGTATCTGTCCACAGTGTGTTTGTAGCAATTATGCTTTTGGGAATTTAGGAAAGTACATATCACCCTTCTGGCTACTCATGCAGTAGCTGCTAAAGGACTCAGATGTGGGGCTAGCCTCACTATAAAAGCTGTTAAATAAAGAGCAGCAGCTGTGTCAGAGGGGTTGCAGTTTGGTGCAAATGTCAGGGCATTAATTTGCTATATAAGATTGGGAACGAACACCCCAAAAATGTTTCACAGCTAGAGACAAGCAAATACCACTCAGATGGAGAAATAATTTTTAATTCATCCACTATAAATGAAGAGTTAAAGATTTTAAAAAGCATTAGAAGGAGAAAACCTTAAAAAGCTTTTTAGCTTCAAAGCTGGATTATATATGACCCTCAGGAAGTACTAACATTACATCCTCCAGAATGAGCTTTGTCTTCTGGACCAGTAGTGTTATTAATTGAGTTTGGACCTTTCTGAAAGTTAAGCTGTCTGGAAAGCACATGCAAGCAGGCTTTATTCACAGAGGACAATTTTAGCCTGGGGAAAGCAGTCTTCCCTGACTCTTTTTCTCTCTTGTAAATGGGAAAGGAGGGGTTTCCTGACAGGGTGGTTACAAAGGCGTCTATGCTGAAAGATAGAAGGCTGGGAAGAAATATATGTGGGGAGAAATTTATCTCTTTGCATACTTTCTGATCTGTGAAAGGTTGGCCCTCTTTGGGGTTATCCTGTGGGTGACTTGTGTGAGTGCATAATTTGATGCATCTGTTCTGAAAGCAGAAGAGATTTGCATTCTAAGACCACTCATCAGTCTTTAAAATTACAATAGAGGCTATATGTGGTTTGTTAATATGAATGAAGCTCGGCAGGATGCAGGAATTCTAAGATCTGTCAGTGAGAGTTGGATTTTACAGCCTGTACCTCTGTGTATCCTGAAGCATCATGCTATTTCACACAGGAAAATGAGCAGAAGTCAGTAAAAGAAAATTATGTAATGGGAAATGTGAAAGGATTCTTGTAGAAGGGAAAAATAAAATGTCTGAACATGACTATTGATTAGGGAATACTGTGTAGGCAAGCAAAGTGGTATGGAACAAGCTCTGGAACATACAGCAAAAGATAAATTGAAAATAAATCAACCACATTGAGCTGTCACAGAGAACAGATGCTGGACTAGTTTGAGTCAATAGAAATAGCTGGTGAAGCAACTGAGATCATTAAGATGCTCAGCAGAATACTGGTTGGGGTCAGGAAGAGTGCTAAGGTAGTGAAAATAAAATGAAGAGAGTTTGGGTGAAGTTTTTCAAGGTGGTGAAGGACACAGAACATTTGAAGAGCATGAAGATCACTCTGTCCAAATGTTCTATTTCTTCCTTGACTTCTACTTTGTATGTAACACAGAGAAGAGTGTCTGTGTTGTTCTGATTGCCTGTAAATGACTCGGCCACCTCTTTGTCTGCAGTTTGAATTGCACTTAACCTATTTGGAGTTACTCACTGCCAGTGAAATTATTACTGTCTTGTGCCCTAAATTACAGGCTGGAAATACCTGCACTGCTGAGCTGCAGACCTCCATATGAGCTATGATGCAGATACATTTTCTTCCCCATGCATCCCCTTTGTTCTTTGATCAGTGTTGCAATGCAGGCTATGTCCCAATACTCAGCGTAGCCAGGCAGAGGTGAAAGGCAAGGTCTGATACAGCCCTATGCCCATTTGCTATCCAGGATGAATATTATATAAATTCTTCCTTCTTCCTGTCCTTGCTTTTTCTGCATCACCACTAAAATCACAGATTCCAGGGAGCATGGAACAGGAAGTGCCATTTAAGAGAAGTAGCAATCTAATAGTCACTTTTGATACAGATTAAAAAATTGTCTCTTCCTAATGAAGTTACAGCTATCTGGCCAAGAATTGTGTCTGTGATATATTTAGATGTTTTAAGCTGCAGCTTTCTTAGTAACTGTAAAATTCCAATTGTTTGGCACTCTGGAGAAGTGCAGAGTCCTGGATGTTGGGTTGATCCAACCTCAAACATAAAATGTCAGATAGTCTACGATAATAGTCAACAGTTGCTGTATAGATATGGAGGAAATCGTGCAGTGGTTCATCAGGACTTCCTATACAAGACTTCATTCTCAAGAGAAAGCCCTCTATGTTTGAGAAATTGTAGGACAGCAATAGCATTGTCAGTGCATGTGTTTGTGCACAGAAGTAGTAATTTGAAATTACTAACCTGCAATACCCGTTGTCTAAGTAAGATTTTTTTTGTCCAATTTAACTTCCTCCTGGCTTACATTTTCCATGTCTTGGTTTATACTTAATATTTTTTATACTTAGGCACTGGCTCCAACAGTTCATTCTTTAGAACAGCAGAAGAGCTTACTTAGTTCTTCATCTTAGCTCATTAGCTCCTCTGGCTATGGTAAACTTGTCGTCCACTCAGAACAATCTGACTTCTACAAAGTGAAAAGTTGAGTAGTTCCCTTTGTATAGGGCTGTTCTCTTTCTCAAAATGTAAATATTTTACTCTAGACTTCTGAACACTCTTGCACCTCTTCTAAGGAACCGAGCATCCAATTGTCATGGAGGTTCTCCATTGGTCTTTTAAAGCAACCATGCAGCAATATGCAGAGCTGTCTGAGCCAGCTCTGTAGGTGAACTTTACTGGTTTCTGCAAGTAAAACAGCTGATGTAGCTCAGTGTGCTGCTCAAGCTTCCTTACAAGCTTCCCATCACAAGTGTTTTGCAGGGTCACAACTGAAATGTTGAAGTGAATATACAGTTTGGGATGTGAGCTGGTTTGAAACCCCTTGCAGAGTACTGTGTGGTGGCAAATAGGTGGGAACAGTTTCCTCAAGTACAGCACCTACCCTTGGGCTAAGCCTAAAGTTCAGATCACCTGATGGGAATTTGTAGAGGCCTGTGTCCTGTGATGCATGGTGTTCACTGAGGTGATCCTGCCAGCTTTTCTTTCTGGCTTGCTGTTACCAAAGAAGGCAATCTTTCAGCCAGTGGAGATTTTCAGCTAAGGAAATAATGTGAGAGAGAAGCTTAGCCACTTGCTGGATTTTAGGGCAGGTCACTTGTTTGACCTGTAAATCTTGACAGCCTAAATTATGTTAAGTCTTTTTGGTTGAAAACATTCACATTAGAGGTAAAGAGCATTTGAGCTCAGTCCTTCAGCACTCTTCATTTGGGAGGTTTCTGTGAGGATCTGTTTCTTTGCTGGTATCGTGTGGCTGAAGACAGGCTTGAGGTGACAGCAAAGGATTTAATAATTTGAGTGGCATAAAGCTTGAGATAGCTGAGAGGTGTTTAGTCAAAGCCCATTTCACTTTCCTTCATCTTACAGGAGTTGCTCTTGGCTGTTCAGAAGAAGCATGCAGATACAGTGAATGAGATTTCTTTTAAATACAGAAGAAAGGAAAAACACACCAGGATTGGGAATTAGGGAACAGTGCAGTCAAATTCAGTTTAATTTCTCTTCACCTGAGTCACTTGTGTGAGTGGCTCTCATTCCTTTGGAGACAAGAGAAATCTAAGTGCTAATTCCTTGTTACTCTGATATATAAAGCTGTGTTAACATATCTGCTGTAGCTGCAAATCCTTAGAAGTCTTTAAATACAACAAGGAAAATTAACAGTTTACAGTGGATTCATGCACCTCTCTCCTGATCTTGTTCTTTCATGCACTAGTTAAACACACTGAATTCAAATCATGTACCATTTATTTCACTTTCTAAAAAAACTGAGCCCTGAAAATTCTGTTCGCTCAGTACGGTGCTGAGTCAATGTTTTTCTCAGGACTTCTAGGACTCTGAGTGACTGAATGGTCCAAAATATCTTTGATATCTTGTGTTTTCTGTGTGCTGAAAAGCAGTAGAAGAACTAAAAACAGTCCCTGAAGATTTCTGTTCCTTTTCCTCTTGCCACACAGGAGGAATCAGTGCACAAATCAGGAAGTAGCAGCAGCATCTCCCCCTCACAAGTGGAAGACCCCTCTCAAGAAGCCACCAGCAGCAGAAAGAGTAAGTTATGAGAGAGCCCAGTGGCTGCTTTTACTCATCTCTGTTGTCTTCTGTGCTATTAACTTTGTCTCAAACTTCTATGGAAAGCTGAAGCTGAGTGTTGTTAATGGAATGAACTTCTAAAGCTGAACCCTGCTGAATGGGTCAAATGTGATAAACAGCTGGAAGGCATTAGCCTCCACTCTGGGTGGATATTTTTGTGAAACAGAAGGTTTCATGCTTGAAGTTTATGTAGGACTGTAGAGGAAGTCACAAATGAATGGAGAGGATAGTTTAGCTATGCTCATCTCATAAAATAATTTTTTGCTATGGAAGCATGTTCTAACCTAAGACCAATTTAAAAGTTTCCTCCATCTCTGGCACTGTGGCAGTGTTTGAAAGACACTTAGCAATCACCAGTATTTCTCAAAAATACTTACTGGGAAAAGGGCAAGATCTGGTCTTTTTTTTTTTCAGGCACAGTTATTGCAGGTTTTACTGTGTAACAATATTTTAAATTTGTTTGAAGTGTTTCAGTTTCATTGGGAAGGTTTTGTAATGAGCTGTGTAATCTGTGCATGTGTTTTCTGTGTATGATGGTGAAATAATGAGAATAATATCCTGAAACAGCTCAGTATGGATATGTAACTTCAATCACCAGTAGTAGGAATTCTAGCAAATCAGTGACTGGATTAAGTACTGAGCAATGTTATCCAACAGTCTCTTGTAGAAGAACTAACTTTTTTGTACTGATTGAATCCTTAGTGCCTCCAAAGTTCTTGCCCATATCGTCTACGCCGCAGCCCGAGAGACGGCAGCCGCCGCAGAGACGACACTCCATTGAAAAGGAAACACCAACCAATGTGAGACAGTTCCTACCCCCTTCAAAACAGAGCTCCAGGTCACTTGTAAGTGGAGTGGGTGGTAGGAGAGAGAAAAAGAGGAATGCTAAGAGTATAATGAAAATTAAAACTTGGCTTCAGTGTGATTAGAACATGACCCAAAGAAAACTCCTCAATTCAGAAACAGCTCTTGGCTACTAAAGGTGTTTTGAAATCAAGATTTGAACTTTGTCTCTCTAACGTATTTATCCAAAATCCCAGGTACAGGTGCCTCAGAAAACATTTGCTCTGTGATTAGGACTCTGGGTAAACCACGTGTCTTAATTTCTGTTTCAGAATGTTACCAAAACAGATGAACTTCACCTTACTGATATTCCACTTGAATAGAGACAATTCCAAAGCAGTGGATCTATTTTGGGATTTGGGGGAATTTTTTTAGTTGTTGGAAGTATTGCAGTTAATAACTGGATGAATGGAATGATTTCTTCCCACCTTAAGAACTTGCCTGGTAATGTTTATACATATGAAAGCTCTTTCAGTAATCCAAATCAAGGTTTGTCTGTGTTGCTTTGTTGAAGTTACTGAGGCAAAAACCTGTATTACTGCTTGAAAAGAAAGTACAGTGCATTTGATCAATTAGCTTTAATTGAGAACTGTTTTCCAGCAGAGTATAAACAGCAAAGGGTATGAAATCCTGGTTCATTTATGCTGACATACTGATTAGTGCTTTGTAATTTCATGCAGGGTATGTTCCTTGTCTCTTTTCCTACCAGCAGGGTTTCAAAGTGTGCCCCATGAGGTGCTGGTGAATAGAGAAATTGATAAACACATCTGAGTTTTGAAAGGAAGGGAATATTCACTTGCCCTGTCTTTTGTAGTGCAGTGGTATTAAAGGGCTTTGAAGAGCGTTTATGTCGGCCCAAGAGATGACAGCCAGGATCCAAATCTCTCAGATCATGAAGCTGATCAGTTATAGAGAAAATATCTCCAAATATTCCCACAAGGGGCTTTTACCTATTAGATGATGAAGCTGATCAGTTATAGGGAAAATACCTTCAAATATTCCCACAACGGGCTTTTACTTTTCCGAGGTCTGCTGGATTTTATTACATCCTTCCAAGTAGAATGTAGTTTCTCATTCCAGGTGCAGGTCAGGTAGTAACATGCTGATAAATGCACGGCCCAGGTGGACATCTCCTGCCAAAGTGAACTTGGAGCAGGATGTATTGCAGCAGACCCATGCTGGAGAGCTCCTTCAGCATGTGTTTGAAGTCACTGTCACATAAAATGGGTTGCTCTGTCACCTCCTGCTGCATTCACTGTATGTGGAAACCCAGACTTTATTTTTGGTAAGCCCAGTGTCATTCACAGACAAATAGCTCAAAGGGAGGATGGGAGAAAGCATCCTGTGTTATACTGAGACATTTGCTCCATCACACTTACACCACACATACACATCTAGTGTATCTGAGTGTGCTACATTGTAATATTAATCTTGTGTATTTCAGAGGATCATGCAACTTAAAGTCTTATATGAGGCTGTTATTTTAAGTAGGTCAACCGAGTTCTTACCAGGATCTTCTTGACCACATACATACTCTCCCTCTATCAGTCTGTTCATTGACATATGCCTAGAAAAATACATTAAAAATAAAACCATTGCAGAAAAATTAATTCAATTATTCCATTCCCCCTGAAAAATACTGAAGGAAAAGGAAAAAAAAGCCATTAGGTAAGTCAGGCTAATTTGGGAACAGATGGGAAGGGTTTTACTAGTTTCTTTTGTGCTTAGGGGGATTTTTTT
>VXAX01006126.1:277978-305517 GCA_013399835.1 Leptocoma aspasia | reverse complement strand
TTTTTTTTTTTTTTTTTTTTTTAATTCTCTAGAGAACTGTCACCTAGCTTGGTTTTGAGTTTGAAATGAAAAAGAAGGAAACTGGTAGAGAAATGATGTTCTGTTAATAAGAACCTATTCTATTTGATGCCTTGAGAGCTAATTCTTTAACTTGGCAATAGTGCCCTCTAGGGTGTAACAGACACCTCCCTCAACACTCTTGTTTCTCATTTTGGGAGATGTGTTCTGGTATGCTGGCACTGGCCCAGTTCCACACTTTGGCTTTCTGCAACCCTCTCCTTCCCAGAGGGATGCCAACCTCTTCCAGTGGCTGCGCCAGATGTTGCACCTGTGAAATTGCCATTCCCAGAGTGAATGCTTCTCAATAAGTGCAGAGTATTATTTATTTTTTTATCTGACCTCACACTTCTTTATCCCTTCCTCCAGGATTGATGGAGTTTCATTTCTTATCACCAGCTCCTGTGACCCTGGTTTCTCTCCAAGGTGAAAGAGGCCTTGTCAGCAAGTAGCTGTCAATGCCAGTGAAACCAGGCAGGGGTTTGCTACAGTCTCTTAGCAGGATTAGCAAGAAACTGCTCTGTCTTGCATACTAACGATGGTTTTGTGAACTGGCATCTCATCAGACAGAGGTAGTTAGGCCCAAGTAGATGGGGAGGGGAAACAACCTTGGAAAAGTGCCAAACACAGTCCTTTTGACGTGTCACCCTGCCAGTGCTACAGGGAAAGGCAGGGTGGCTCAGTGATTTTGGGGGGTTGCTGGTGGTTGCTGTAATGAGCTGCTTTGGTGCTTAATCAGTGAGATCAATTCAGTGTCCTAAGATTTACATGTGAGTGCCTTGGCAGTCTGCTTTTTTAATTATTATTTTTATTATCATCATTTTTTTTCACCACCCAGAGGACCAAAGCTAATGGTTTCATTTACACACAGCATTCGCTTCTCTGCTTCCTATCTATTGTTCAGGTTCCTAGGATAACCAGTTTATTTCCAAGGATGACTTTCAGACCACTTTTTTCAACTATGCAAACAGCTTCTCTGCTCAGCTCTCATCCCGTTGAAGCAGCCATGTGTGGGGTGGCAGGGGCTATGTACTATCTCTGTGAGAGAGCTTTTGCCAGCAGGTGGAAACCCGCAAAGGTTTGCCTTTTTTTGCTGGCTTTGGAAATCACCTTCACCAGCATGTTCCCTCCTAGGGGAGCACTTCCTCAGCTGTGGCAAGAATTACAGCTTAGGCTGGGACATTGCACCTGATTGACTTTGATTTCAATGTGTGTAGGAAATCTGTGTGTCTTCAATCACCTCACGGGCAAAAGAAATCAGTTCTGAAAGGACAGCAAACTAAAAATGCAACATCACCAGATTATTAATGGGACAGACCTTAAATATTACAGCACATGAAGATCCTGCAGCAGAAATCCAGCAGAACTATTGTGATCCTTGGACTGTGTTGTAAAGCATAAGGTTTTATGTTTCTCCCAAGGTACATTCTACTACGTAGAATGGGAGGGCATTTGCAATCTGCTTTACTTGAAAGCCTACATATTGTTTTGGTCCTCAGTACACTTATGTATCAGAACTTGCAGAATAGCTCATATCCATCTATCAGGGAAGGCAAATCCACTGAAAATAAAAAGTAATTCATTTACCCCTATGTTAAATGAACATGAATTATTTAATTTTTCCTTCTTTTTGTTTTCCCAACCAATAAGTGGAAGGGTGAAACCTCTTGCAGGAGAGTATACAGTTGAGATACACAGCTGACTTTTTAGAAACTTTTAGTCTGTAAAAGGAGCAAGAGTTTAGAGTGCATGACTAATTGTGAATTGCAGAATTTAGAGGCCACTCCGATGCTCATTCATTTTGCAATTTACTGATGCAACTCATTTGAATGTCTAGTGACATCCTTTAATGAGAAGAAGGAACACATTAGAGTAAAAACGTGTTAGTCATAAGAATCTATTAGGTGTAGGTACACTGAGACCTACAAAGCACATTATGGATATGCAATTCTTACTACCTGTTTTTCCTGCATAAGTAAAATTTATACATACACACCTTAATGTATAGTGTTTATAAAATGATTGCATAGTCAGGGTTAAGCCAATTCCCAAGAGGATCATGGACACTTCAAGTTCAAAATACTATTTGCAAATAATATTTTTTCCCCTATAAAAATAAGCGTGTTGGCTTGTGTTTAATATTAAAAAGAGTATTGAGTGTAATTCTGGAAAATCAAGACCCTTCAAACCACATTTTGTCCTTACCATGTTCTGTCATATGCGAGTATTGCAGAGAGTACTCTCACTTGGAGCTGCCGAATTTGGGTGCAGGCTATTGTTGGAAGTTTGAGCAATAACTCCATATCATCATTGTTCAATGAAGTTTAGCCAGTGCTTAGCAAAATTTAATTAATTTCAATGCCTTAGAGGTAGTGTAGAAAAAAAAGATTTTCTTATGTACTTATTTATATTCTGAAAAGGGAAAACAAAACCCAAGCAGTTTTCTGAAAACTGATTATTTATCTTTCATTTAATGTTGCATTAACATTTTGTTGTCCTTGTGTAACCACTGGAATTAAAACATTAGCATTTAAACATGTGAATATTTTCTGTTTCCCCTGCTGCCTGCTGGCTATTTCTATTTTAATGGTATTCATTTTCAATTGGTACGACAACAGGCCCACACTATTCCCCTAGTACGTGCTCTACACCTATAGCAGATCCGCAGAATTTCTTCAAAGGAGCAATATTCCCCGACGTCATCGTTCTGTAAATTAAAGGAATGGGCGTTCATGAGGGGGAAGGAAGAGCTTCAAGTAAGAAATGTATTTCTAAAGGACTTAAAGCTCTGGTTGATTGCAAGCATTCAGTCAGCCTCATTCACCTCGGATAGTTTCCCTCAGTCTCCCACAATGCAGACTCGGGGGGTTTTGCTGGCATTGTGTGCATCCCGCTTTCCCACCCACTTCCTCTCCCGTGCCGCCCCAGCCTTCAGCCGTGCCTGCCCCATAGCAAGGCAGTTGCTATGGGAAGAACCCAGAGCGAAATGCTGAAAGCTGCTGGTTAGCTGTACAGTTGCTCATAAGGAACAGAAGATACTTTGTTTTGGCTGTGCAGTTTTACACCTCAGAGCAAATTGCAGCTGCTTTTGATGTAGTTTGTTTTTTCCAGAAAACTAGTGTTCCATACCCCAAAGATTTAACTGGCAAATCTAACAAAGTTAACTCAATTCTAGTCTTTTGTGGGTACCCTAAACAGAGTGAAGTTTCTTTGTGTTCCCTTTCTAGATAGGTAAGACAACAGTTTTTAAAAATGTGGTGGTTCCTAAATGCTAATGTTTGCCAGGTCTGCAACGTAGAAAGATTTTCTTTTTAATCTGATGGAAAGACAGAACAGACCTCTGAGTACATGGAAATGGAGCATTTCCGTACTAATCCGATTCATCACTTCAATTTGTAAACGAGATCTCCAAACTGTCAGCCACGTCTTTGTGTATGCAGGAGAAATTTCCTTCGTTTATTCAGAGAGCATTGCCTGTCATTGTCATTTCTGCACAGTAGCCCCTCTGGGCTGACTGAAAAGGTTCACTAAGCATTAAGCAATGGGAGTTCCCACAGAGGTTTCTGTCTTTCTTTTGGAAATGTATAATCAACTACTGGGCTGGATTACAAATTGGGTTGGTGCTTTTTATTCCCTGGTACCAAATTCAGCAGTTCTGCATTCAGAATTCTCCTAAATGCTGCAACACAGAACAGATGCAAAATTTTGTAAGTGGAAAGTTGTGCTGTTAATTCTCTATTTGAGTCTCTACCATTTATAATGCAACACTGGGTAACCAGTTCACCTGCTTGATATTGGAACATTATTCTGTAAAGCTTAAAATTGCTGCTGTTACTTTCTGGGGCAGAAAGGAGAACTTTTCTGCCTGAGCGGATGTAACTTTTTGTAGTCTTGGTGCGATTCTGATCATGATGTGAGCACCAAGATGTGGTACCACTGAATAAAAATTTTTGCTAGAATGGGCTACTAACAACTTTCCTTGGCCACTCTGGGCATCACAAAGTCTCAGAGAAATTATTTTATGTATACCTCGAACAGTATACATAAAATAATGCCATCTACCATATTACATTTTCTCTTTCAAATTATAATTGAAACAAATGTTCATAATAAAAGACAAATGGAGAGAAGGGTCAAGTGATTTAGAGGAAAGATGAAGAAAACTCATTGTTGTGAAGGCTGAACATAAGACCATTTACATCACACTTATGGAGCTTCCAATGGTTTGGCACTCATGTGATGCCCATGAATGAGCCAATGCTGTTCCAGTTTGATGGGAGAAACCCCCTGTTTCTGGAGTTACTAACCAGGTGGCTGGTTGTCTAGGTTGAACTCTGGAAGAAGCCATTTGTCTTTGAAATAATATGGGGTTTTGGCTTCCAGGAGGAGTTCTGTTACCCCGTGGAATGCCTGGCTCTGACAGTGGAGGAGGTCATGCACATCCGTCAGGTGCTTGTGAAGGCGGAGCTGGAGAAGTACCAGCAATACAAAGATGTCTACACTGCTCTCAAGAAAGGAAAGGTAGGGCTGAGTCTGGGGAGGCTCTGAAGGGTACTGAGGGAGGCCAGTTGCACAAGCCTCCCATTTACACATTTGTTTCTTACCCTCTGTTGGAGAGAAAGAAGACTTACCCACCAAACATCACCCTAAATGTGTGACACATGGGTCAACTTCCTCGAATGATGTTCAGAAACATCAAAACTTTTCATGGAAACACCTTGTGTGTTCAGATTGTCTATAAAAAGGCAGTAGCATTTGCAATTATCAGAGTGTATCTGTATGTGTCTGGTTTGAACTTCATTGACTGAGGTGATTTCAGATGATGCCTGCTGCAGGTTTGGTTACCTTTTCTGTTCCAGAGAATAGAATTACAGACAGCAATAGAAAACTACAAGTTCTTCATATATAAACCCTTACTATCAAGCACAGAGGGAACTAAAGTTGTCAGAGAAGTCATGCAACATGTGACCCCAGGAGGTTTAATATGAGAGACCCCTTAACTAATGCTTTTTTCTGCAAACTGCAGATTGGAGATTGGTACTTCCCAGTAGAAGCATCATCCTTTTCTCCCACTTTTGATTTGTGCTTCTCGGACACCTCCAAAAAGTCTATTTTGACTTCACTGTGTATTTTACCTACAGGCCTATCTGTGTCTAGGATGCAGATTTATTTTAAAGGTTTAATGCATTTAAGGCAGAGGAACAAGAACCTTATAATGTCATTCATTAGATTCAGCTGTTGCCTGTTGTCATGATAGATAAAGCTTAGTAATGAGCTTTTATTAAATCTCAAAGTAGGTTGAGGCTTTAATTAATTTACCCCACCATTAAAATTGTTTGCTTTTATTTCTAACCAAAGTTATCTAGTTAATTGGCAGGTATTTAATTTAGGCAAAACAATTAAAGGCCTAATTCTAAATATATGTAGATACAATTCTGGACCTTGTTCTCAATATCATCAGTACAGACACCAGAACTGGATGTAGCACTGCCATTGTGACCTTGCCAGCAGCAACTGGTCAATGAAGTCATCACTGTGTGGGACTTTGGAGATTTAACAGTGTGGATTCCTCTGTTCTTCTTCCTCTAGCTCTGCTTTTGCTGTCGAACAAGAAGGTTTTCGTTCTTTACCTGGTCTTACACTTGTCAGTTCTGCAAGAGGTAAATATTTTATGTCTGTTAATAAATGAGTACAATTTCATTAGGAAAATTATTGATTTATACATTAGAAACCCTCGAAAATTTCTGCTGCATATTGTTGGTTGGGTTTATTTCTGTAACAGTCTGTGTTAAAAAAAACTAGGCAGAAATATTTCATTTATAAGTGACTGAATTGCTTCCTTGGACTGAAACACTTGACTAAAAGTGAGAGAAACATTCATTTTTTTTTTCATGCTTATGAGAAAGAAAGATGGAATTTACTCAGACTCCCCACTCAACAGTTCTACAACCTCTGTGTTTGCGGAAAACATTTCAAGGCAATTTACTTTTTGGCAAGGCAAATTACTATTTTTTGAGTATTGGGGCAGGGAAAACACAAGAAGGATTATTTGCAGCCAAAGGAATAAATTTTAAGTTTAGAGTGAGACAATAAGTCAGAAGATCTATCTAATCACTGAGTTTTGGTCTCACTTACCAGAAGAGGTTTCTTTAGAGGAAAACCAGCTTTTCTTTTTTTCCCCCTATTTTTTAATTTAGGTGTAGTTCTTGTTCAGCGTTTCTCCTTGCTTCTGGGTTCATGTTCTGATTGAAGTTACTGTGTTGAAGAAGTTTTAAAAATAAAAAAGGGGAGGATGGAGGGGGGTGGGTTTCTAACTCCTGAAATCCCTTTTTCTTGAGTTAAACATAACTTTCCCAATGGATTGATTCATGCTCTTGCTTTTTTACACAGGCCTGTATGCTCACAGTGTTGCAAAAAAGTAAGTATGGAAACTTAGGTTTCGAGCTTTTCTAAAAAGCTGCAACCTTTGTAAGGATGCTGCACGTGTCTTGTGCTGTTCCCAACAGATGCGGCTGCCATCGAAGCCATACTCCACCCTGCCCATCTTCTCCCTGGGACCTTCAACCTTGCAAAGAGGAGAAAGCTTCATGAGGCCAGAGAAACCCTCTACCAGTCACCACCATTCCCTGCGGAGCAGGTGAGAGACAGCCTGGCCTCACTTGTGTCTGTTGCAAATGTTCCCCAAATGTTTCATGCTGGGTTATCCTGAGCAATCTTCATGAGCAATCACAAAGATGCTGCTCACCTGTTTTGTAGTTGGCCATGTTTCTAGTGCCTGTAGTAACTTTCCTGAAGCCTGAAAAGCCAGGTCTCTTCTAGTCATTGCTTTGATTTACAGAAATAGCAACCTAACGGTGTCTTAAACCTCTTTCACATTACAGCTGAAAAATAATGAGAGTCTGGGACAACTGTATTTCTGTAGGACCTCTGAGAAAATATCCTTAACATGTCTTCTTCTGGTGTGAATGGACTCTTTGGAGATAAATCTTACAGGCTGAAATCACCCACTGAGTGAGAATTCAATGATGTCTAGTGCACAGATTTGTCTTCTTTTCCCCTAATTTTTCTTACTCCAATTTTCCTAAGTTTTTCACTTTAATATTATGAAGTTGGTTTTGTATCTTATACACAGATGGTTGTCAAAGCTAATCCAAGAAATTAAATATAAAAGAAATGCTCCTTTTTGAGGGAATGTGCTGTATAAACTCTCTGCATAGATCACCATTGCTGTGGTGCTGTGTAGATTAGCCAGAGACATCAGCTATTTTTAGTTACTAGTAAGGTTGTTTTTGCCAGGATGTAAATGTTACACACACCCTCAGTCAGTGACCCTGCAATCTTGCCAATCCAGGCAGAAGCTGTCTTTTCCAGTGTTTGGTGTAATTTGGGACAGGAGGAAGGAAAATTTAAATCCAGACCTTTCTGATGTGATTTTTCCTGGGGCCTACAGCCAAGCTGACAAATAACATGACAGATCCTGCTCTTTTGCCTTTCAGGTTGACCTCAAGGTCCAAGTCTGTGGATAAGTCACACGAAGAGTTTCCCAAAGAATTAATGGAGGACTGGAGCACAATGGAGGTTTGCGTGGACTGCAAGAAGTTCATCTCAGAAATCATCAACTCGAGCCGGCGCAGCCTGTCTCTGGCCAACAAGCGAGCCAGGTTAAAAAGGAAAACGCAGTCCTTCTACATGTCGTCCCCAGGCACCTCGGAGTACTGCCCCTCGGAAAGGACGATCAACGAGATCTGAGCCGCGTGCCTTCCGCTGAGCTTCACCTCCGCGAGCTCATCGGCCGCGAGCGACGTCACTGGAACCGCATTGTCACCCCGTTGCTTCGTTCCACTTGACTGGCTTGGGTTTGCATTGGATCGCAGGATTTCCTACTCCAGCAGCTCCCAGAGACACAGAGCGCTGTGTTTGGATCTGTGCAGGGTGGTACACGACGGGCCAGCTGCTCGCACTGGGAGAAAATCAATAGTTTGAAATTGTTGCCTCTTTTGTACGTGTACGTCGAAATGAGAAAGCCTTTTCTTGCTTTCAGTCTTTTTTTCACCGTGCTTTGAATCATTTTTCAGGAGATGAGTGGAGAGCAGGTGTCTGATGGAGAACCAGATCTAGCCCAGTGTCAGTGGTAGCACACTAGCAAACAGTAGGTCCTGCTGCATTCCCACCCTTGGAATGCTCACGCCCTTACTGAGGCAGCCAAGGGCCGTGTCGCACACCAGGCACCCAGTGTGAGTGGCTCCATTCAAATCCATCTTCCTCTGAACCATTTTGGTTGCTCTGAGATCAGGGTTCAGCATGGGACTCTACAATGTCAGTGTCCCATGGGACAAAGCAGGTGACAAAGCTCTTCGCCCGTGTGGTCGGTCATACCCCTGAGCTGCTGTACTTCTTAAGCCTTAGTGTCCTTCTGAGTGACTCCTGAGCAGGTTTTAGTAGTTTACTTTCTATCTTGAATGTATGATAATGACTACTAGTAGCAGTGAATTTTAGTACTAGACAAAGTTGTACAGTTTATGTGGAGGACGGGAAATAAGGGAGGCTTCTAATTTTAACTGAATACCTGTAAAATTGCTCTCGTGGTTACTCAGAGAAAGCAGTGAGTAAGGTGTAAATTTGTATTATAATGGAGCACACAGATACTGCTATAGTTCTGTCTGACAGCATATCCACTAGTAACCCCATTTTTTCTGGGGTTTATAACTTGGCTGTAAAAATTCGTATTCTGCTGAAATTTGGGACACTGCTCTCTCAGATTGGGAGCAATCTCCTTTTTTTCTTTAATCTTTTATTCGTTCTTTCCCCCTTTTTAATTCACTCACAAGGGAGTGCTGGACTAGTTGTTTAGAAGTTCCAACAATTTTACAACGTTAACTGACATCTCCTGCTTTTTTGCACTTTTTTTTAATATTCAAAATACTTTTTTTTTTAATTCAGTCATAGCTAGAGTTTAGTCAATAATTTGGGGCCAGATCTTTTTGGTATTTAAAAACAAGCTAACATAGCCAAGTTATTAATACTTGAAAATCAACTACTGTAACTTTTTTCATAAATTTTTTAATACCCTGAGGCATATTTAATATCTATATTGCAGTGTATTATAGAATGACATAGCAGAAAAGTTTCAGATCTATTTATTAACATTTCTATTCTTTGAGTTAATGAGAGATACCTCAGAACTGCTCCAAAGTAGCTGGGACTGGACTTCCATAACATAATTTTAAAGGTGTATTAATCAAAACAGATTCCTCCTTCCAAAAAGCCGAAGAGACAGACCGCCCCTCTGGCCCTGGCAAGGCACAGTGCCCAGGCTGGGAGGCACCAGGGCTGCTTGGCTCCCATTTGGCAGCCTTTGGAGCAGCCATCCATATCATCTCTTTTAGGCTGATTTGAAAAGCACATGCAGAAGTCTCTGTAAACCTTCCCAGGGAGTCAGCCATCCTTATTTTTTTTCTTAGAAGTCCCCTTGGAAAATGAGAATTTTCGCATATGTAGGGCTTATTGAAATAGTTTCTATTTTTTTCTGAACCAATGCAAACAGGAAAAGCAGGGCTCAGTCCTAATTCTCCCTCCTTGCTGTCCCATTTAAGGTCAGGTGTCACAGCCCTCTCCTCATGGTACCTCTGGAAAAGTGTCTTGCATGTTAAGGCACCTGAAGTAGTGGCATGAGACAGGGATGTAGGATTGCAGGGGAGCAGCATAGGCTGGCTGGTGGGAAAGGTTCTGCTCTTGCTGGAAGGGTCACCTGATCTCAGTCACATCAGCACTTTTTCTTGTTTCTGTGCCAAAACCAGGCCGTGTGTTTGCTGCCCAGTGCACCAGGGAAACCAGACAGAAACAAATGCAGGAAATCTCACTTTGCATCTGCCCTGTTGTTGTTGTCACGAGTTTTTCATGGAGATGTCCCAGCCACGTTACAGTTGTGCAGCCCTCTGCTCACAGTCTGCTTCCCTGGTGTCCTCAAGCCACCAAGGTGCAGGGCATCCAGCACATTTATTTTCCTCTTGGAGAGGAATTTGGGATGTTGTAGAGCAGGCAGGATGAAGGACTAAGTAACTCCTGAGCATCCGAGGGGAAACAAGTCTTTCATGCCAGTGCCCCGCTCCACTCTGGCAGTGTCCGGGGCTGGCTCTGGGGCAGTGGCAGAGCCTTGTGATCCAGCCTGTGCCTTCCCAGAATTCCCACAAGTCCTTGGCTCAGGGCAGGCTCTGCTGTGCTGGGCAGAGCACAAACATTGAAAAACAGTGCAGTGCTTGTACAGATGGCTCCCTGTTGCTCACACAGAGCTGCCATGGGCCAGGGCCTGGATAACCTCCCTTTTTCCCTGGAAAAAGCCCTCCAAGCTGCTGATGCATGCTGTGGCAGGCTCCAGAAGACATGGTGTGGAGGGCTGCCTCTCCCCTTAGCTCCATCCCTTCCTCCCTGGCACAGTTGCTCTGCATTATCCTGGCATTTCATTCCTCAAGAGGAGAAGCAGGGGGTTGGTTCATCGCGGAAAGCCTGAAGGAGCTCGGCTCGCTGGTTGCCTGGCTCTGCAGAGTGGGCTATTTTTAGCTTTCCATCACTTCCCTGCCTGCACCAGCATCCCAAATCCACTGCAGCCATTGGCCCAGCACCCCGTGGTGCTGCCCAGCATGTCCTAGTTACGGGCTGAACGTCACGTCAGCGACGGAGGGGGAAATCAGAAGCTTGTAAATATCTGTAATATATTTATTAATATTTAGGAAGTCTCCATCAATCATCCAATGGGAATTGACTTTCCCATGATGTTTTAAAAAGGAAATGAGTCTTATTTATATGTGTGTTGGCTGTTATCTTTTATTAGAGTTAATGCTTTCAGCCCCCTAATACAGTTTGCACATTTAGAGTGAATTACTGCTGAAAAGAACGCGGCACTAGCACAGTGAACTCTGTTCCACGAATTTTAAAATTATTTTCTTCTGGTTTTTTTTAGCTTTATTAGTATGCCCAAGGTCTGTTAAAATATATCATAGGAGACCCAATGAGCTAAAAATGCCTCTGACAGCATCAGTCTTGTTTTGTACGTGAACCTGGTTGTGGGGAATGCAAAACCAGCTCTGCCTCACGGCAGTGATGGAAGATGTGAGCAGGCTTTTGCTGCAGCTCTCAGACCTGACCTTTCAAGTGTTCATGGTGACAGTAGAGTTTTGAGGGGTTGTTGGGGTTTTTTTTCCCCTTTCTCCATTACTTCCTTTATACAGGGAGGGGTGTTACCTGGTAAAAATAAAAATGCCTTTCCATTATAACCCTCGTCTGTGTTAATTATTCATGGGGAAGCTGATTTAAAGGTTCTATCTCTCTCTTTTTCATGCTTTTATAGTTTTGTAAGGTCAGTCAGATGTTTCTTTTGGCAAAGAATTGTTAACAAAAATGATTGCATAACAGCTGAACACTGGCTGGGCTGCATGAAGGGATGAAAACCTGTTGAAGTACCCTTAGAATAGCAATAAAAACTGCTTGTGTAACCCCAGTAATGTGATTAACTCCTCGTCATCATTGCAGCCAACTCCCTCTGTTACCAGTGTGCTGCTTCTTCCAGCACTGGTGGGCTGTACCTGAGGCAGCACATTTGTCCTGCATGTAATACAGGCTTTGGGAAATCTCCATCCCTCCCTCATCATTGGGAGAGAAATGCTGACAGTCTGTTTGAGAGGTTTTTGATGGATTTGGTTTAGTTTTTAAACCAGAAGTGGAGAGAACATTATTATCACAACTCTTAGATTGTTCTCTCTTCTCTCCTGAGCATCCCTTTTTCCCCAGTCAAGTTCAGCATCAGCTTCCCTGGTTCCTTACTGGCTGCATGCTCTATAGGTTAGAACTTATTTAGAGCCTCCAACTTTGAACTCCTGATTGCTACCTTCCTGCTTTACTTCATCCAGCAGCTCTGCACAACTCTTAGGAATGTCTGTCTTACAGCTCAGTCTCATCTGTGAAACAGTGACAGCACACAGGCATGAGAGAAAGGTGCTGCAACTCTACACTCTGGTGCTACAGCACATGGATTATGTTCATGTTACCAGAAAATTTTATACTGTTGCCATGTTGATAACTTGGAGCTGCTCTGGTTTATTTCTTCCTTTGTATATGTGTACCTTAAGGCCAGTCTGAGAATGTTTATTAATACTGATTCCAGCTATAGAAACCTCTTACGTTGTTTCTGTCTGATTTTTACTACTGTGTTTCAGCTTTTTTGGGTACCTGAAATTACTATTCCCCAGAACTTCCTTGTAGAACCGTGACAGAGGGGCATTAGCTGAGCCTGATGTGATACACAAAGCCACAGAACCCCCGTGCTGAGTGGCACCTGTGAGATCCAGCAGCCCAGAGCAGAGGCAGCCTGGGGCCTTCCCTGTTCCCTCACCTTGACGTTGAAAAATCTCAGAGCTGCCCATGTTCCTCAGCTGCCCTGGCACAAGCTGTGAGCTGCTCCGTGTCCCAGGGTCCCCAGCTGCAAAAAGACACTTCAAAGTGGTTACAAACTGTTTAAAGAATTTTGAGAGCTGCTGCTGAAGAGCTGAGTGCTCAGTGTCAGAGCTGAAAGGGTCCTGCAGTTTCAAGTTTCCATCTGCTTTCAGTACCTGAAAACAATTAGCCCTACTTCCAGGTGAAACGAATTCCAGAGAGGTGAAACTTGACAATACTTTGACAAGCAAAGACTTGTGAATGAATTTTTCTGTGGTAGGTCTGCACTCAACAAATGTCATGGGCCATAATCAGGAGATGGAGCTAAACAGGTACCAAATTTTAAGCTGTACTAGCTTAGTTTGTTTATTTGCAATAAATCAATTCAGTTTCTTCCCTAGTCAGGCTATTTTGCAGTGGCAGTGCCTGGCTGTACTGAGTGTCAGATGTGGGGTAGCCCAGGCTCTGTGTCCTGAGGTGACAGGAGCTGCTGCCATCTGCAGAGGGCAGTGAGATGGGTTCTGTAGAACATTTCTGGAGGAAGCCAGACCCTTCAGAACAGGCCTATATATATAATAATAATTAGCTATATAATTATAGCTAATTAAAAAATACATTTGTAAGCAGATCATCTTTCAAGGTGCCGGCCTGCTACTGTAAACTCACAGCTGAAAAGGACCTGTTCGATTATTGATAAATTTGATTTTTTAAAAAAACAACCCATAAGGGCACTCAGTATGAAAAAAACATAATCTTGGTCCCTCTGATGCAGCTGAAGATGTTTCCACTAAGCTTCAGGTCCTCTCTGCATTTCTCTAACCAGTGACACCAGTGCTTAGAAATGGGAGCAGCAATGCTTTGGCTTTCGCAGGACAGGCCCTGGGCCAGACAGTGCAGTGTGGAATTTTTAAACTGGATTTCAGAAATCTGAGTTCAGAAATCTGCTAAATCTAGAATTAAAGGACATGGGCATGAGTTGATGTAAATTCTGCAGGAGGTGGGCTTCCAAAGTTTGGTGGAAATAAGCACCAGGTCAGCTGGCACAGATCTACAGAGAAGCAGCACTGTCATGGCCCAGCTCTCAGGAGAGACAGAGCCCAAGGCCCAGCTTCAGCTGAGACATTTAAGGTGGGCACGTTCCTATTGAAGAGCTGGTGTTTACCTGTGAATCAAAAGCCAAATGAAGATAATGAGAAGGGTTTTTGAGCTGTATTTCTGTTAAAGCTGGTTCCATCTCTCTAACCCCCTTCTTTAATAAAGGGAAAAAATCCCAAAGAGGAGGTGCACTTTTTGGACATGAACAGACCTAAAGCACAAATCCTTCCCCTTCGAGGTTCCCCTGCTGCTGTGCTGTCACTGTGCATGTACCATCTGTGCATCTTCTGGGACACCAGGGGCATCAGCTCTAACAGCAAAAGGCTACAGAATTGTCTTCTGCTTGTTTCCATGTTTGTTGTGTGGTACTGAAATGCAATTTCTTGTTTATGCATTACTAATTAAAAGCTCTTTAAAATTACTGCATTGCTCTCACGTTCTTGAGGGAACGGTGAAGACCATGGGCACCATTTCTTACAGAGCACAGCTGGCAAGGCCATGTTCACATTTGTTTGGCCAGGCAGAGCCCTGACCCTTAGCTGCTGCAGATCTTAGCAAGGTCAGAAAAAAAATTATAGCAAAGTAAAAGAGAAGGTATATTGCACCAGCAAGGCCCCACATTAGGAGCCCTTACTGATCATTTCACTTGCAGGTGCCTTCCAGTAAAATGAGAATCATACCTCAATCACCTCAGTTGTGGAACAATTAAAAGGACAGGACTTGTGTTTCACAGAAATGCCTTCTCACAGAACAAATCCATAGTGAAAGCATGACCTGCTCCCTGGAGCTGCGATTAAAAGGCTTAATCCATAAGCTGCATGATTCTGACAGGTGGCAAGTCGTGTTGGTGGGGTAAGAAGGTAGTTTATTAGATAAATATGGTCTTATTTACAAGTCAAGGCTAGTGATTTTAGATGAGTCTTTCCTGTTCTATGCAAAGTAAAGCAGCTGCCAGTCCCAAATGCAGTTACCAGTCCAGGCCCAGAGGACCCCTGCAGAGCTTTTGAGCAGTGTGTGGCTTACAGCAAGCTCCAGGGAGACTGGTACTGGATCCTGCTGCCTACCCAGCACAAACCAATGGAAATTATTTTTCTGCAGATTTCTCAGAAAACCACCAGCACGTTAGATATTACCACAGCCACACCCAGAAGTGTTTTTCTGAACTGCACATGGCCTTTATTTTGGATGGCACCACAGCGTACCTAGACACTTTACAGCCCTGGCCTTCACGGCTCTCAGTCTAGGGAGGTGCAGCAGTGGGAATGGTGCTGCCTACCCAGCACTGCTCCAGCTGAGCATTTGAATGAGAAGTGTCTCATCAAGGAACGTGGCTGCTCATTTACTCAGTGCTAGGTTATTACATTGTCAGTACATCAGTGCCCAGGTTGTGCTCTGCAGCAGTTCCTGACACCACCTGCTGCTGCTCAATGCCTTTGCTTACTTTAAGCAAAACTTTCAAGAATACGGGAGCTTTCACTAGGATTGCCTGTTGTCCCAACAAATATAACCCTTCCTCCAGCGTGCCTGCTGACCTGATGGAGGAAAAGAAATAAGCATGGAGGAGCATGGAAGACTCACACTGACACAAGGCCAAATTAAGAAAGGATAGTCTAAGCAAACCCAATTAATTACACACCAGACCATTTGACTACACATTTTGTTGCTAACATGAGCCTGCACCAGCACAAAAACTAGACATCAACCAGAAGCCAGTCTACTTCAAGTGTGGGATCTTCAACACCTTAAAATCCTTCAGGGCCAAGAACCAACATGCCCAGTTTGCCACACTCTGGGAACCACTGCTGTCTGCCCTTGCTGCCTCCTCTGCAGTCAGGAACCAGCTTCTTCCTTGCACAGCAGGCACATGTGACACAGCTGTAGGGACGGGGAGAGCAGCCACACTTCTATCCAATGTGGAGACCTGATGTGCTGGCATCAAATTCTGAAAATCCAGCCACTTCCCTACATCACACGCCCCACTCCATTTCCCTTGAATTGCAACCCAGCAGCTGAGAAACACCAAACTGCAGGTTGAACAACTGCTGCAAATGACCTGTCTCTCACAACTCACAAAACCCAACTTCAGTTCCACTTTCAACTCTCAAAGTGCAGAATTCTTATTTGAAATGGCACTTGCTACCTATTAATCAACACAGTTACAAGCACTGAGCTTTCTTCTGCTTGGCCCCCAGCACTTCAAGATCCCTCCAAGTAAATCAGCGCTGACTTTACACCACTTTTTTTTCCTCCTACATATCCCTTTTCCTCCTCCTGCTCCAGCCCAAAAAGCTGTGCTCTGCTACTCCCACAAGCAGCCTAATACTTTCCCTCACATGCAGCTTTCTGTCTTTGAGACACCTCAGTCAATGCATGTGACATAAAACCAACTTCAGAAATATTTTTTAGCCATTTCCAGTAAAGAAAGAGAAGATGGGGGAATTTCTCTAGGGAGCAATGAAATAATTCCAAAGGCAGGGTTTTTTTGCCTCAAGGGCCAACTCAGTCTATAACAGTCTATGAGCTGGAGTGGGAATTGAGATGTTTCAAAAACAGTGCTACGCACAGCACAGAGAGCTAGAGATCTCACCAGATCCCATCTATCTGACCAGTAACATGGCCAAGGGAGAAGGACTGAAGCCCCATATGCCAACAGTAAGGGCAGAGAGCAGGGTAAAAACTGCCCAGGAAAATTAGGAACCACTAATTAGGAACCACTTATGAGAAATTAGGAACCACTTTGTCTGCTGAACACTGGTCTCCAGAAGAAATTAAGTCTTTTTCCTACCCAAAGCTTCCCCACTCTCCTTTAGCCTAGAGAAAAATGGGAGAGGACTGAGCCAAGTAGGAAAGATGCTGATGCCTGGCAAGTGGAGCAGCAGACAGATTGGAAAACCAAGCATTCAGCCACATACTTCCTAAGTGGCAGGAAATGGTGGAGTGAAAGCAGCCCAAAGCCAGTGAGGAACGGAACAGAAAGGAGATGCTGCAAGAAAGAAACAAAGTGTCAATAACGTAATCCGGGAAACTGACGTGTAATTGGTACCGTCCTGAGGGTGTGGCAGAGGAACTCGGCTCCAGAGAGCCTATGGTGACTTTTGTGGGAAGCCAGTGCTGGAAGTGCTATGCACAAGTCAGCAAGCCGTAAGACAACACTAAGTAAATATTTCATTTCTGATGCAAGGAGCAGCTTTAGACAACTCTTCTCTCAAAACAAAGCAATACATGAACCTCTCCAAAGGCTTTCCTATCCCTGACAGTTCTCATCCCCTCCAGGAGGCATGTATGTAAATGCTGCAGCACAGGTTTCCAAAGGTACACATGCCACCAGCTTTTCCCTCTTTTTGTGCAGAGCTCTGCCATAGCTGCACTCCCCTGCCTAGCAGAAAACCACCAGGAGCTAGAACATCTTCTGTGTTCCTCACCCAGGAAGTGGCATCACTCCTGAAAAAGGGACAACAACTGACCTGCACCAAAGCCATCCATCTTATCTTCCAGACGTGGGCTGCTTCAAGCTCTAAGTTCCTGTTCCAAAATAGGAAGGGCTTTAGGTCCACATAAAAAGAGCAATGTAAATATCTGCTATTCGGTTCATTGCGTTCAACTAATAGACATTTTTTTAAAGTAGGTTTATTCATTAGGATCATGTAATTTAGTTACACCCAAATTAAAGTTTACTTTCAAACTAACCAGAATATGAATGCTGAAAGTTCCCTTAAGCTACAAACACTTTAAAATTATCAGATCAAAACAGTGACCAACATTTTACTCTTCTATTTTTTAGGAGTTACTCATGCTCTTTAACAGCTTCCTGAGCACATGCTTGCCACTTGAACAAGTAAACATCCTTGCAACATTTGTTTCACTTTGTGTGCACACCAAAAATAAGTTAAAATGCCCTAACAGAGGGTTCTGTCAGAGAAACATATACTACATCTGGACCAAACATGACAATTCTGTAAACATCAGACAAGGCTACTGTCATTACCAATATATATTTATGCATGTTTAATAGGAAAGTTTCTGCAGTTATTGGAGTATTTTTCCAGGTAATGAGAAGCATTTCAAAGGATTTTAAAACCATTTTGTACCCATGTGGAAAAGAGTTGAAAATGTTCGGTGACACTGGTAGTCAGTAGTTAACAGAAAGCATTTAGATATGAGAGTCCATTTGTGGTTCTTGTACTCTCCTTTTCTCCATTCAGGGAATTAAAATTTTCTCTTTATGAAACCTTTTCATTTGGATTTAAAATTTTCTGCTCATTTCTCATTTCAATTCTTCTGGTTATTGCATCAATTTCTCCATCAGTTAAGACATGATGTGAAGAGCAAGGACCAGTGGAACAGCACAGTCTCTTCATTCCAGCAGCCCACAAATATCCTTCTTACAGATAAATAAGTATTTTCCAGCACCTTCCAGTAATCACTACCCCTGTCCTCATAGGGAGGAGAGGAACTAGGACAAGTTAATAAATAAGAAAATAAATTATACCCTTCTACCCACCAGAAAAATTATTTTAGGCTATTAACATCAATAGAAACTTTATCTTTGTTTGGATACAAACATCTAAGAGGTAAAGTATCTGTGTGTCATGTTCAGGCAGCACATTTAAACAACCTAAGAAGAGTTAGTTCCACACAAGATGTAGCCTTTCAAGATGATCCTCTAGATAAATATCAGATTCTACAGTATCATGTTCTGACTCATGTAGTTCCCTTTAACTGGCCACAAGGCATTATCAGATTACAAACCAGACAAAATTCAGTGCTCTAGGAACTATCAGCCCTTCACAGAACAAGAGTTCACACAGAAAACCCTTAATCCTACACATGCTTTTTTTTCAAGCTTTTCAGTTTGAGATGGTGTAAATATAACATGCCCTCTACCTTTGTTTGAAAAGGCACATTTAGGTCGTTTTAAATGTGCTAAATGTTTTGTTTCCAGTGTTAAACATAAATTGTTCAAATGAAAAGAGCATCTGCAGGAGGTCAGTTTAAACTTCAGTAGGCAACAAGAGCTGCTGTGGAGATGACGGATGAGGTTACTTTTCCACTGATCCGGTATTCTTATAAATGGACAAGACCTCTGCAGAGCAGCCTTGGGAGGGAGCTCTACAGAGCAGTCTGCAGAATAAGACTTTTCTGTCAGTTACTTGGTTTTATTTGGTGAACCCAAATATTTGGCTTTATTTTTCTGTGGATGCTGCTGCCATGGCTGGTTTGATCCCCTCACGCGTGGACTTCAGCTCTTCTAGTTCTGTGTTTAGTTTGCTGATCACCCACTCCAGGGCATCCCGACCCTGCCAGAAAAACACCAGAATTTAGGATCACAACAGACACACCACCACTGCTCATGTTTCTATAGGTCTTCCTCTGTCAGACATGAAACTTGTTTTAGAAGCAAATGCAAGGCTGGTGTGAGCTCCCAGTAGCACACCGAGGCAAAAGGCCAAATTCAGCAGTCAAGTTCCCTAACCTAAGGGAATTGCTGTTTTTGCTGTTTGCTGCTCCCACCACCTGAAGAATATTATGGCAAAATCCAGGTACTGTTCTCAGCTTTATTAGCCAAGTTATATAGAGAGTTTTTGAGAAGATCCAGGACAATGGAAGTCTTCCAAGTGCTCTTTGAAGTAGCAGCTAGGTGACCTGATATCTATCAAGAGTTCAGAAGTGGACTCACACTGAATTCTACATTTGTACACAGCAACTTTTCAGCAGGTAAATCAGACTGATTGAGAGACTGGAGTTGCACATTTTATATCAAGGTATGGGAATGTCTCAAGCTCAGAACCGACAGCCAGTGCTTCAGTAAGAGCTGGAGAAGCCAGGGCAATAAGCCTGGCAAAAACCTTTTACCTGAACGAAGACTCTGTAGCAGCTGCACCCCAATGACCAAAAGATGCAGCCAGAGGCACAATGAAGTCAAGAAAGAAAGACTTTAACTAAACAAAAGTCAAGATTTTAGAATTCTGAAAGCTCAGAACAGCAACTTTTGTCAAAGCAAGCAGATGGGATCAGATCAGGAGAACACCTTTTTCACTTAGAGAGAAGTCAAGAGACATTCACTCCTATTACTCTACTAAGAATAAGAAATACAAACAGTGGAGAGCAGTAAGTGGGAGCCACATGGCTCTGGCCAAGTTTAGAATTCTGGAGATAAAGGTTTGAGCCCAAAAAGTCATAAATGTTCAGGAGAGCCATTGTCAGTGTTCAAGCCTTCTGTAGACATGGACAGAAAGGACAAGCATGGCCTCCTCTGCACAGTTTTATTCCAAACTGTGATGTGCTAATTTTGTTGTATTCATTAAAGGTGATAAAGTGCACAGAAACATCACAGTGTCCTGAACCTGCTGCTGTCCTTTACAGACTACTAAGCATGAACAAGAATCTGCATAAGCAGCTTTGAAAATCAAAGGAAAAAAGAATGTCAGAAGAAAGCTCATACACACTTCAAGGATTTTTTTTGCCAGGCTAGAAACATTAGTCTGGAATAATATGAAAAGCCCAGATCCAGAGTACAAAGTGTAACCTATTAAAGGAAATAAAGTTTTACTGTGAATAGGAGCACAGTTATCTCAAGACTCTCACTAAGGTCAATGAAGGGCTGACTCAGTACTCAGTTTCTCTTTGGGTTTTCCATATTCCAGGGACTCACAGAATAAACACTAATTGCTACTTCTGCACTGGCAGGCAGTCCTTAAACTGAGAGAAATCATGCAGGAATCACAATGAAGTGTTTAGCTCTTGGTCAAGGCTCAGAAAGGGAGATTCAGCTCCACCCCAAGTTACCTCAAGAACTAGGATGTTTAAGTTAGTTCAAGAGATGCCTTTAAAAGATACTAATAAGATTCAAGAAAGCACGATCGAAATTGTCCACTTTAAGTACAGGTTGCTGATAAAAGACCTTACAAGGGATGATTTAACTTCTGAGCTCCTTCCATTTGAGCACCAAAGTGACTGTTCTTCAGCAGGGAGTAACTTCCACCTTCTTCACAGGCTGTGCAAGACCTGGGAATGCCAGCAAAGCACAAATAAAAGCACCCAGACATGGGAAAGCTACTGCACAGCAACAAGTTGTAACTACCCGTGAATTAACTGAGTGCTCAGTAAGGAAAAAGGTGGGGGGCAGGGAAGGGGAATCATCTTTCAGTAAGCCATCATTTGGACATTTAAAAGTCAAGTTTAAATATCCTCTCTGAGGTGACACAGGCACACAGAACTGAGACAGCAACAGCTTGGATGTTACATTTGTTACATTGCTCAAAGAAGACTTGTCAGAAGGTCAAACACCTTTGCCACAGAAAACACTCAGTAGAAAAATGCTGAGATTCTTTTCAGGCCCTGACTTGAAACAATCACATCATTGTGTTTTACTTGATATCTTTGTTGATGAGATAAATTAATAAAAAAAGTCCATGACATTCAACTGGAGCACCAAGATATTTCCTCCAGGTTTTCAGAGTACATAGGTCTGTGTGTATCTCCTTAGACTTGCATACACTATATGCCATATTTTGCAGCTAAGAATAAACTCATGATTTTGGCAAGGAAGACTTCAGGAACATTCTGCACAGGAAATTAAGTTAGGAATCTCAACCTAATCCAAAGCCTCCAAGTGCCACGAAACTACCCAGTTACCAGAAAAAATCTGACAGAGGACTGTCTATAAAGTGTCATACTGCACAACGAGTTCTGCAGCCAGTCATTAAGCAAGCACATTCATCCCCAGGCATGCACGTTGTGTTGGTCATTATTGCAGGTGTCAGCAACGTGATGTGGCTGGCAGAACAAGAGCTGCACATGAAGATTTGTTGGTAGAGCTTAATGACTGGTAAGTGCTGAGCCTTTGTAGTTGATGTTTTCCAGAAAAACAGCCGTAAAAGCTTAGTGGAATGAGAATGTAAAAGCAAACACTCAATACACAGATCTCAAAGTAAGCAGTGTAAAAAGCCCAACCTCCTTAACTAGAAGCAGCAGCAAAATGGATTTCTTTCTTTTTAAGAAATGTTATTGGTTGAAGCAGAAGCCAATACAGGAATGACAGGGACAGGCTACACTGACTAGTGGAAGGAAAACAATCTGCACAGAGGTCTCACAGAGGCAAATACACTCAGTTCTCTCAACCCTGAACTCAGATTTGTTCATAGTTATATAACTGCAGGGACATGTCACTACCAAAATGAATATAACTACAAGACCAATGAAAAACAGGAACAGTCTGGCATCCTGACAGCTTCAAGCTTTGCACAGATTTCCTCAGAAGGGCAACACTACTCCTCAGGCAGAAGAAAAGCAAATACAATTCCGCTACGCAAAACATTACTCCTGTTAGGCAACCTGTTTCAAGAAATCAATTTTATATCCTAAGAACACAGTTCTGTTTCATTTTTATAAAGCCAATTCCACTCACTAGCCAATTTATTAATTTCTTTAGGTACCAGCTTTATATACTGAAATCACAGAAACTAGGACCAGATCAAACACTCAGTGGAGGGACTCCTTCACATCCCCAGCTGTCTGCAGTCTTGAAGCCATCAGCAGGACTGTGTGGCACAAGACACGGCTGCAGCACGGTGGCTGCCCAGTGGCACCAGCACAGGCTCATGGATCCAGCCTGGACCGGGGCTACGCTCGCCCTCCACAGCTGCAGTGCAAGGAACAGGCCTGCCATTCCTGTATGCAAGGTGTGTAGAACAGACATGCAGGGAAACTCATGAAATCCACGGGACAACAATCCATGCACATATTCGCTAGAAAGCTGAAATGCTGTACCGAGAAGGAGAATGCTGGCATTACCACTAGTTAGTGCAACCTGCAGGTGTGGAGAACTGCTAGCTTAGAGCGCTTTCAGAATTTTGAATTATCCACTCAATAGCATCCCACCCCTAGAGTAACAAAAAAAGATTTACAACAAACAGCAAATGATTTTTTTGTCGTCATTAAAAATAATAATAATGCATCACCCGCCACTGCTACCTCAGAGCAAAGTCTCAATAATTCCTATTTCTTCAGAACTACAAAACATTTTACAGTAACTGTCATGAAGTTTAAGAGGGGTGTTTAGAGCACAGAGGCACAGCACAGCATGCAAGAAGAGCTAGTAGCAGCACAGTAGGTACTGGTCAGCAAAGAAAGGGTTGATAACAGCAATTACAAATTCCTGCCAAGTTCAAAATCTGTAGAGACTTTTCAGTGAAATACACAGGACAAGAAGATCTTTCTGATTTGCAAGAAACTTGTAAGCCAATGTGTTCCTTGAAAATGGCAGAATGGAACAATCTTTAAAAGAAATTGAGCTCTCTCACAGGCAACAGCTCAACAGGTACCAAGAAATATTTACAGTTTCTCTGATTTCAAAAGAGACATGCAAATGTAACCAATGCCTCAAGAGGAATTCTGCCAGCATTTTTAAGTGTGCCTAACTTGATCCGGCACACCAGCCAACTAGACAATGGTTTGCTACCTCTGGGTCAGCCTGAAATTTGGTTGTGAGCCAGGGTTTGTTCCTCTCTTTCAAGAATACACACTCCACACAGACTTTTAAATGGATACCGGATCAGAACAGAACGGTAATTTAACTGAAATACCTTCCATTTCACACAAACAGAGAGCACCCAGCTAGGTAAAGGTACTCTTCAGTGTCTAGAAATGACCCATCACTCCTTACCCATCCCATGATTTTTACATGTTTTCCTCTCACCTTAGGAGAAGCACACAGAAGGGTGGAAAACGAGGCTTTCTCCTTTCTGATCTAGTTGGTCCTACCAAGTTGGCTTACACTGGCTTGGTCAAGCAGCATCCCTCACAAGGATGAAGGGGTGGCCAAAGCCCAGGATCTCTGGCACAGCAGGAGTTACCTGGACCAGATTCCCACTGTGCAATGCAGAACACAATCTCAAACTCCTAACAGCACTCATCCTGCTGTTAGGCAGCAAGGCCTATGCTTCTCTCGCAATTCCATTTCTTCCCTGAAGAACTATAGGACAAAGTGCCCAAGAATAAGCACTCCCATGGCTCTGCCTGTGCTGAAGAGCAGCTCCATGGCTGCAGGCAAAATAGAAGAAGCAAGCACAGGACAGAGCAGTCGGTGCAGTGTTACTCAGGCGAGCCAGCACAGTCTCACCTCCTCAAAGAATATGCTTCTACTTACACTACATTACTTTTAGCCAAAGGCAAGGAGACAGCTCAATAACAGATATGAACTGGAACAACTGACAAAAGCAGCATGGAAAATATGCTGGTATTAACTGATAAATCCACATTATAAAGGCTGAAAGTGAAGTTACATTTTCTACTAGCACTAACTCCTAGAAATAGGTTGTTGAGGGTCTATAAAAAAATCTGTTGAAACACTGCGTACAAAATCTAGAGAAATCAAATATAACATTCAACACACACCATTGACAATTGCTATTTCAAAATAAAGAATGATTGGGTGGGGGGAGAGAGGGAGAAAACAGAATAAAGATGTACCTTTCTGGCGTTAGAAGATATTGTCTTTGCCATCAAGCTTTCCAGATAACTGCTCAAGCTAATGCCTTTAACAGTAATAATTGCTTCTTGTGTTAGCACAGTCCTGTAAGGGAATGAAGAAAGGTTAACACCTAAGCTGAATTGGACTAACAAATTGTCTCCCAGACACAAAGGTGCACACAAATATCCCTACTTACTTTTCTGGGTTTTCTGGGTGAGGTGTGTAAACCAGTCTCTCGTCAACAGACACCAAGTTTGTGAGCGTAATCTTAAGAACAAAAACAGAGCTGAAATCCTCACTTCCCACCTTTCATTTTTCTGTTATCAGCAGCACTACTCAATGGCAGAGCACTCAATTTAATGTCAAAATACTGTACACAGAATATAAAACCCAGAACACAGTCAATAAAAAGACCTATAAAGGGTGATGCATCTTCTCCCACCCTTGATCTAATACCAAAGTTCCCACGCACAGGACAGAGCACCAACAGCTTTCTCTGAATGTCCAGTCTGATTTATGGCCAGCGATTACGAGAGGCCCTTCCAGACCCCCACAGCACTACCTGGACTAGACAGAAAATTAATACTCAGGAAGGACAAGGCCTCTTGTACAGAGACAAGGCTCTCCTACAGACAACCCCACATTAAACCTGAGAGTTATGAGTTACCAGGATACCAAAATATAGCACAATACTTCATTTACATTCTATGAAAAAAGGCATTTCACATTAAAACTTTTGTTGGAAATGACAGAACTCATTCATCTGAAAGTCAAACTATTTTACATGCATTCTGAGAAATAATCTTACATTAAAAGCAGGATCACAAATGTTTGATGATGAAGTATTTAAATTAGGAGAAGAAAAAGGGAAGGGAAAAAGAGTCATCTAAGACACTGATTAAGACATGTAAATTGTTGCCTCCAATGAAAGACACAGACATATTTCTAATCTAAATGTTAAGAGCAAAACATCCAACTTGCAGAACTAATTATCAGAAACTTCTTAAGCCACCACTCACATTAGTTGAACAAAGCTCCATCTTCTTTTCCACTGGATCTACCACAGAATGTTCCTCTATGTAAGTCAGAGTTCTACTTGTTCCTAATATCTGAAGGGGAAAAAAAATGTTAAGTACCAAAATACAACAAACAAACCGAACCTTAAAACACATAAATGCCAAGGTCTCAGTGACCCCAAATAAATACAAAGTAATTCATGGATACCAGAGAATTGTGATTAGTGGTGAGACTTCAATGTCTAGATTGTATCAGCCACAGAGCATGGCACAGACCAGCCTGGAAGGCATTCACAGGCACACACAAATTTCAGCTCTTACTCTGAAGTCAGCTCCAGTTCAGAGGATGACATAAAAGGGATCACACCCTTAACAAAGAATGAAGGCTGCAAAAATGTACCGCTTTGACAATGCTGGGCAATCCCCACTCCGTGCTGAGGAGACGGTGACTGTGCAGCCTCCCCTGTTTATCCAGGCTCCTGTCGAGGACATCTACTCCTACCACACATGGATTCATGGGGTTGGGGTACTTTCTCATAGCAGCTTTGATCACAGTATCCCAGGGATGTCTGTAAAAGGAAGAGGTGAGAGTATTTGTAAGCATTTTGTATTGAATGGCGAGTAATCACACGATACTCAATCAGGATATAGGCTGTGCAATATGGCACAGGCTGTACAGCCTCAGAGCTCCCAGAAGTCCCTTTGGAATATAGTTATGCTTGGAAAGGCAATGAGAGAGTACTGACACAAAAACAGAAGAAAAAATAAATTTTTCTCTCCAGACTGAAGCAAGGAATTATTAACACAAGACTAAGAAAAATGAAGGCAAGGGGCAACAGTCACTCACTGCTACAAGTGACATTCCAAGCGGTGCCCAAGAGATGATGGAAATCTCAGCCCATTCCAGAACTCCACCAGGAAAGCAATCTGACCTAACACTTAAGCTTGCCCTGCCTTGAGAAGAGGGCTAGACTACATGACCTCCAGGAGTCCACCCCACCATAATTTTTTCTGTAATTCTAAGCATACCAAACAAACTAAAGAGGACATCACTAGCTTCTGTTCCTTCCTATAGCCAAAAAAAAAAAAAACGCAAAGTGAAATGGATTCTACTAAAAAAAGGATGACTGGGAAGTTCAAAATAAAGACACAGATTTTTAGAAACCCCACCAGCTCACTCACAGCCTGATGTCTGCACCTACACTACTGCTTCCAGCAGTTTGTTAGCATGAATTCCACTTATGGATACTCTTCTCAGTACTGTTTGTATGAAACAAATTTTGATAACCTCAGATTCCTGGGATTTGAGCAGTCCTGCTACTCAAGGCCAGACTGTCCACACAGCTCTTGAGGTACTTCAGATATTTCCTTCTGAAACAGAGGAGGCTACAGAAACCATGGACTTGATCCAACAGAGAAATTCTGTCCCTAATTATTTCTATATTCAGAATAACTGACTGTCCTGACATGATAGCTTTAAAGCCTTTAAAGGTATGTTTAAAAATTCAACAATTGGTATCTAACTTAAGAAGGCTTAGGGGTGCCAACTTGTACTTAAGAGTTGCACTTAGGGCCCTAAATGGATTTTATTTTAGTCTTAAAATAGACTGGTACAGAAAGGCACTGACAGTACAGCACTACAAGAATAAACAGAGAGTTGAAAAAATAAGTTATTTGTCTAACAAGAAAAGTGTCAGAAAGCTTTACTGGTGCAAGCAGGGGAAATAAGAGCCCTCAATTCCTGCAGCAGGAAGAGAGCTAGAGGATTGTTCCTTGTTCCATCTTTGGTGACTCTACACCTCCATCAACAAGATACAAAAACTGAAAATGACAAAATTCTGTTAAATGTCCCTAAGGGATTGAGTCAGAGATCTGACTGATCTGATAAGGCACAACAACATTTTATTAACCATTCAAATGAACTACCTACACCCACACACATTACGCCATAAGATGGGGGTTTTCTAATACAGAACTTGATGAGAAAATGTCAAATAAAAATAGCTTTTGCATTCCCTAGGTGACAGATACTCGTCTCAAACTCGGGAGTTGTGTCATGCTCGAGCAGCCTCTGCCTGATATTTCCTGCTAGAAACCTGCACAGCTCACTTACACCAGACCAATGCTAAAGTGGAGCACTGAGTACCTGCATCAGCACAAGGAATACAGTCGCGCTGAGGTAATTAAGGAAATTTAGAGCAACACATCTGGGATATCTTGTAAATATTTTAAGAACTATCACCCCCGGTGCTCTTCGGGCTTCAAGACTTTTGGAACACCTGTAGCAGAGGAATCATCGGCGGCGGCATTCCCAGAGCGGCACGGGCACTGCTGAGCCCTCCACGCCAGCTCCCCGGGAGCGCTTGCTACACACCTCCTGATACTCTGCCCTGTCGTTTCCTCGTTAGGCGAAGGTGGAACCGGACGGCCAGAACAGAAAATTTTCCATGCAGAAAAGCACTGATGGAAAGAGC